>LR750256.1:641891-715264 GCA_902729485.2 Mus minutoides
GAGAGAGAGAGAGAGAGAGAGAGAGAGAGAGAGAGAGAGAGAGAGAGAGAGAGAGAGAGAGAGAGAGAGAGAGAGAGAGAGAGAGAGAGAGAGAGACAGACTATAATAGAGACATTGGGTTTGGGGGATGTAGGGTTGGTTGGTTGGTTTGGTTTGGTTTTCTTCACTATGTATCGATGGCTGTCCTGGAACTCCTTACTATAAACCATGGTGGCTAAGACCTCACAAAAATGTGCTTGCCTCTGCCTCCCAAGTGCTGGACTCAAAAGTATATGCCACCACACTGGATACCTGGTCCAATTAACTATTCTTAAAAACAAAACATGGTTAAAAGCTCTTCAATTCATTAATTACCTAAAATTTGTTTCCAGTAAGTTTTACTAGCTGTTGCCAATTTTGTCCTTTGGAGCCACAAAGAATCTGAATTCTGTGATGCACACCTATCTTGTCCTTTGAATTTATGTAACATTTATTTTTGATAAAATGCTTGGTGATTCTCACATTTATTCTTCCTCTATTATTGTTTATGTCTGCATATGAGTGTGTCTTCTCTCCTTACCCAAATGATCGTTATCCTTTTTTTTTCTGAGTATGCTGGATTTAAGGCACAATTTGTTAAGGAAGATAAAAAGAAGATGCTATCAGATTCTGTTACACTTTTGCCATGTTTTTAATGAGAGGAACATCAGTCTAGCCAGCTTCACCTGAGACCATCCTTAGTAGAGCGAGGTAACTGATAAAGCTCTCTGTTGAATATAGGGCCTTTAATTCTAAATCAAGTGCTGTATGACTATGTGTGTGTTGGGGGTGTCTTATCTCTTGTCTCTTCTCAGTGCCTCAATTTAATCTCATTTTTGAGATGATTACAATACAATTTAAATAATTTCAGTTACATATCCCACCCCCCTGTGATCCAGAAATAAACCCTTAAATGAAGAATGGGGAGGGTACATTAAATGAAAGTGACTCCTCCACATACACCCATCCTGTTCTTTTCTCCCCACACTTGCCCTGCCTGTCATGAATAAAGGAAGAGAGAGGGAGAATGTGGGAGAAAGAACACCTACAGACAGATCACACTGCAGGCCGGGTGACATGATGCCACCCTACTCCCACATTGCCACTGAGCGTCTTCTGAAATGGAGCCAGTTCAGGATGTGATTTCAGAAGCCTCATCTATGAGGGGCCTGGAAGCAGCACCCTTGTCTTTCCTAGGCGACCTCAGTTTTCTACTTCTAAGATGAGATTCTAACTTGAAATCTCCAGGGAGCTGGGTAGGTTAAAACCAGATGTGGAGGTATTTGAAGAATTGATAGTATCCTTAAAATGGAAGGTTGTTGATATGAATCTTATTAGTTGTTGTGTGGCCAAACTTTTCATAAGGAGATGCAACACGCATCTACTCACACCAGTTAAGGACCTCTTGACAATCCCAAACACAGACACTACCAAAGTCCAACTTGGTGAACTAATGAGTTTTGTTGGGGTTACTGACAGGAATATGAGAGAGAGGTGACTTACAGGCAGAAATTACTCAAAGCAGCTGCATCACCAAGATCTACTCCAGCACAGGTGGCAGCTGGGAAAGCCTGGAATACAGTGCACAGCCTGCAGCAGCTCAGCAGGTTGGGAGTGTCCCTTCCAATCACTCTGGTCTAAACCTCTTCAGGCAACTCAGCTGGTTTGAGTCTTTGCAGCTCAGTTTCCTCCCATCTGAAGCAGGCTCTCAGCTATTATTGCTTACTCTGACAGGCAGGGACCTAGTGGATCTGGTCAGTTTCAGGGACTTCCTGAAGCTATTTTGAGTTGTTTACCTTCCTGCATAAGGAGGGTCCTACAATCTGGAATGCTTTCATTTGGAAGAAGACTGTTGCACAACATTAGTTAAGCACATAGTTACACTTTAAGAATTAAGATAATTGTGGGCTGGAGAGATGGTTCCATGGTTAAGAGCACTGACTGTTCTTCCAAAGGTCCTGAGTTCAATTCCCAGCAACCACATGGTGGCTCACAACCATCTGTAAAGGGATCCGATGCCCTCTTCTGGTGTATATGAAAACAGCTACAGTGTACTCATATAAATAAAATAAATCTTAAAAAAATTAAGATAATCAATAGAACCCATGCATGACACTGCTATGGTGGCCAAGAACATGAGACAGGATAGGCCATGATGGGCCTAGGTGAAAACCAAACACTATTGTTCTGCTCAAGGAGCATAGTAATAAAATTATTTCTAATGACATTCTGTTATTCCATAGCACATATTAACTCACAGAGACTGTGGTAGCATGCACAGGGCCTGCACAGGTTCAGTCCAGATGGGGTCCTGGTGCTAAGAGGGAGAAGTAGACAGAAACTTTCACACATAACCAAGAAGCTATTTCCAATTGACATTCACTTGCAAATTATAGCTGTTTGTATTCTAATGCTAATTGTGTCCCCCAAACAGTTTCAATGAGAGGGTCTGCAGTGCCTTCTGGACACATGCTCCCAATTAATTCTGATTGGTAAATAAAAATGACAGCAGCCAATAGCTGGTGAGAAGAGAAAGAGGCAGGGTTTTGTGCTTGGGACTAGAAGGAGAAAGAAGAGGTGGAGGAGGAGGAGGAGGAGGAGGAGGGAAGAGAGCAGAGCTGCCATGTAAAAAGACCAAGAGAATGCAGCCCAGAGGGTTGCTCAATTGGGTCTAGAGCCAAGATAGAACATAGAAATTAGTAAGCAGTAACTCAGAATTATCAGTGGGAGGTAGATTTAGCAACATGGAGGCTAGGCAGATGGCCAGCTATTGTGCTGCTTAAGGCATATTAAAATATAATGACTATGTTTGTGTTTTTCATTCAGGAACATAAACCATTGAGGTGGGTAGTAATCCCACACTGGGATTTATTAAAAATATTATTACTACTGCAAAGGAAAAATTTGTTTTCTCCAGTGAAGCCTCATTGGTTATATTAACCATATTTAAGGGTAGTTCCCATGTCCAGCAGTAGATGGCCAACACAAAAGGACCTCAATAGTATTTTTGTAGACATGTCTCATTTTGCCTTGTTTTTGTTTTTTTGTTTTTGTTGTTGTTGTTGTTTTAAAGTTTTTTGTTTGTCTTACTGGTCTTTTGCTTGTATAACATGGCTTCTGGTTTCTTAATGGGTTTTGTTTGTTGTGTGCCTTATATTTTTGTTTTGTTTTCATTTTTTTCTTTTTGTTCTTTTTTGTTTTCTAGAGAGAGAGAGAGAGAGAGAGAGAGAGAGAGAGAGAAAGGATATGAAGTTGGGTGGGTAGGGAGTTGTGGAAGGGGAAACTGTGATCAGAATATAATATATGTAAAATTCAATAAAAAAGAATTAAGATCATCACTTTTGGCTCCTGAGTTTTACAGGTGACAGTAATGTCCACAGCCTCAAGCCTTTAAAGGTGCTGAGCTATCTAGACCATTATTCATTTGACCACAAAGTATTAAGAGCAACTTTATTATATTTCTTCTTTCAGTAGAACTGTATATAGTACATAATTATCTCTTTAGAACATTTACAATTTAGTTGATACATAATAATTGTACATATTTATAGGGAGTAATGTGACATTTCACTATATGTAACATGTCATGATCAGATTAGAGTAATTAACATATTGTCACCTCAAACAGTTATTATTTATTTTGCAACACATAATAAATTAGTTAACTGCAGTAGCCATACCATGTTATAGACTCTCCTATCCAGCTATAACTGTGAGTTGGCTAGCCAACTCCTCCATCACCCTCTAGGTTCTGGCAGCCACTTTAGGACTTTCTACTTCTGTGAGGCCTTTGCATAAGTTTTTCTGTGCCTGATTTCATTCAGTTGACATAAAGTGCTCTGAGTACATGGACTGCCACAAATGGGAGGCTTCCATTCTTAAGTGGCTGAGTGGCATTCTATTTTTCTGTACAAATAGCCAACAGACTCCACACCCCTATGCTCTACTGCCTTTCTGGGGATTCAAGTTCTCTTTAACTATCTGGCCCCCTGGTATTTCCTTCTCATCCTGCTCAGTTGATGTCAAATCTTAGCCCTTGGGGGACTTGCCAAGCTTGGGGGAGGAGGCTCATGAGTGACATCTATAGTCCAACACAGTTTTAGGCAAGTGACAGGTATTTAATAAATACCCATCAAATAAAGGTTCTTCTAATCTTTGGAAATTGTTCCAAGTTCCAAGGAATTCTTACACACTGTGCCACACAGTGATCTCTAAGTCTTACCCTGGCACAGTCATGAGTAGCTACATTGCTGTTCCTGTCCCCAGGCCGTTTCTTTCCCTGTCACCACATGACTGACATAGATAAGATGATGAGAAAAGTAAGAGAGAACAGGAGGTTATCTTCCAGGAAGAGACCAGCAAGCAAGCCTGTATGCTGGGGGAGGATGGTCCCAAATGGGCAGCTAGCCCATCCCTATGGGAGTTCTCTGTGTCATAACAGCAGCCTCAACCCCACACACAGATGCCAGCCAGTTCAGTAGCCTCTTGGATCATAGGAGGAGGTATTTTTGGTACTGGAAGCCAGCCACACTTTGGCAGGCTTTCTACATTAAGTCTGTTCCTCTGCAAGATGGGGGTGGCAAGTGTCAATGTTTAGCCTGGAATTGCTGCCTGGAAAGTGAGTATGCATATATCAAGGGGCCTGGAGTGAGATGGGGGCTGGGATTGAGAGCTGTGTGTGAGGAGGTGAGTGGGCTCTTGCTTGTGGTGTTGATGGCCATCTTTGGGCAGCACACCAGTTGTTTTCAGGCATGCTTCTGGCTCCCTGAACTGACTCTGTCATGGCACTTCTCACTTGACCAATCTCTGCCCTGAGATGAGTGTCATTTTTTCTCTTGTTCAGATTACAAGCCAGCAGTAATATGGTACCCCTGTGGGTAGGTCTTTCATGTCCTGAAGCTCTACCTTACTTTCACCCTGCAGACAATGTCAGGCAGCCATAGCAGAAATAGTAGCTTCCACCCCCTCCTCCTCCACACACATACTGTTGGCAACAAAGGCATCCATCTGAGTGAGAGGCCAAGTCCCATGAATGGAAATGAGAGGCTTCTGGGCCACTTGAGTAGAAGGCCTCTGCCTGGGCAATGGGGCCCAGGGCCAGAGGCAGCACAGGAGCTGGGCACCTGCTCTAGATTCTCAGCACCATTCCTAAAGATTTCACCCTGTCCCCTCCTTCACTCCTCCCCTTGCAAATTTCACTTTCTTGTGCCCTTTAAACAGTACTAAGCTTGTTAAGGCTCCAAATCAAACACAGTGGGCTTTCTCTCTCCTTTTTCCCTAAAACTTCCATGGACAGAGCTCATGTCCCTGTATATTTCATCCTCTTTCCTAACCTACTTTTCCCATTTCCTCCATTCATCTAAGAGCATTTCTGAAAGTAGAGTATCTCCTGAACACCTTGGCAGTGGCACTCAGAACCACCAACAGGACCCTGGGACTGCCTGCCAGGTCAGAGGTTACAGAATGAATGATGGACTGATTTGTTGTTTTTGGCCAAGACTTGAGCTCCTGCTCTGAAAAGATTCCCTCTAAGGAAACTCTATTCATTCAGTCAGGTATTTCCAGGATAGCTCTCTTGGTGCTTCTGTTTCATTCTGTCATTTATAAAGTAGAAATATTTCCTCCTTGTGTCCTGCAAGGATTCAGAAGAAACAACTAAGATGTTGACTGTGAATGGACTTTTCATACTGGGAAGTGTTACATGAATGCATGGTGGTATCTGCTTCCCATCTGCTACAATGTACTTTGTTATCTTCCTTGGTTTTCTGTATAAAACAGCTTGGCTCACCAAAATGTCCCTTGGCATATGCTTGCCTGTACTGGCTTTCTTATTCCAACCCTAGCACTTTAGTTTCCTTCTTGTCTTTTATTCTTCCTGGTGAAATGCAACCAAGCAAAGAAATTCCCCTTAGTCACCTTTCCTGGTGGAATCAAGAAGTCTCTCTGTACTGGAATAGCCATAGTAGCCAGCCAGTACCATGTTTGTCTACTACTAGGCAAACCTATTTTGATTACATAGGAGGTAGAGGCCTGACCCTCAAGACTGACACTTAGTGAATTGCATCTTTGGGGGTTCTTCCCTGTTCGGTTCCCTCACCAAGTGGGAGGTCCATTGTATTGTGGGGTCACTGTCTTTTAGTGCTTAGCCAAAGTTAGATGGCAGTTGTACTCAGTATTAGTGGAAACTTTGCTCCAGGGATCTCATGGGCAGGAACCTCCGGGGCAGGGGAAAGACAGGCAGGACAAAGCCAACAAAGCAGAGTCCTTTGAGACACAAAACTTAGATCCTACAGGAAGTGCTCATTTTGTCCAGGCTTCTTCATTTAAAGGGATACCATTCTTTTAGTTATCATTGTCATAGAACAACACAGTGCTAAGGGTTAACAGTGCATAGTCCACCTGGTACCATTCTATTGCTTAGAGTCTTAGAACTTTAATCTCAGAGCTAAGTCTTTCCACCCCACCTTATGAATGCAGAACATATAGCAGGCAGCCAAAAGGTACAGCTAATTTTTTTTAAAGATTTATTTATTTATTATATGTAAGTACATCATAGCTGTCTTCAGACACACCAGAAGAGGGCATCCAATCTCATTACAGATGGTTGTGAGCCACCATGTGGTTGCTGGGATTTGAACTCAGGACACCTGGAAGAGCAGTTAGTGCTCTTAACTGCGGATCCATCTCTCCAGCACAGCTTAATTGTTAAGAATGCCTACCCAGCACACATGAAGCCCTGCATCCAAGCCCCAGTACTGCATAAGCCAGCATAGTGGTATATATTCATAATCCTAGAACTTCAGGAGTTGAGATAGGAAGACTAGATGTTCAAGGCTATCCTCAATTACTAACATAGTGAGTTTGAGTCCAACCTGGCCAGACAAGGTGACACCTTGTCTCAATAAATAAATAAATAAATAAATAAATAAATAAAATAAATAAAGTGATGTCCTATGGTCACTAGGTAGCATAGGATGGCTATATGTTGAACCAGGTGTCTGATATCTCCATATTTTCTATTTTGCCCATGGTTAGGTAAGAAGTTGTGATGCAGATGAGGGAGTTATTCCAGCTTGAGGAAGTGGGAGGCCCTGGGCCTCATGCCTTCTTAACCTTTAGCTAGCAGAGTTCCAGAGTCCTGACACAGGAGGGCTCTCACAGATTCATCCAATAAAGCTTCAGAGTTGCTTTTCTACTGAGGGTACAGAATGTTATCTTCTCATAATGGAGAGCATGCTATAATTGTTTTTGTGATTATTATAAACAATCATAAGGCCAAATCACCCATATCTTACAAGGTGTGAGTGTATAATAGAGAGAGTCTCTGTTGCTGCCAGCGACAGAAAAGTTGCAAACACATGCAGATCTCTAGTAGCTTATGTCACCTTTGCACCACACAAGACCACATTCATGGCCTTTCAAAATAATGGGATAATTGGGTGCAATGTGGGTACCTGTACCCCTTAGAGTGAATGTGCTAGCCTGTCTTTGTGGGAATCCACAGGGAGCCCAGTGAGCAAAACGCCATGCCTGACTTCACCTTGATTACATCCTTGCCCTACAAGCCCCAGAAGAACTGAACTCTCACTCCTCCTAATTAAGGGAGAAAGAAAGACAGTAATGATGGGAGAATTTTCTCTGCCTCTGACTGCAAGCAATCAGAGACAGACCATTCAACTCTCCCTCTCTCAGCTCCCAGCTCCTCCTTCCTGGCTGATATCTGAGGTATCTCACCCAGTGCTAGGCCTTCCCTGGGGCAAGACCCCCTCCTCCTGGGTGTGAGTAGAGTGACAGCAGGACCTTGTTGGAATGGCTCCACTCTGCTCCCAGAACCTGTTTCCTGTCTGCTGTGAGGCAGTGCAGAGCTACAGATGGGGAGGAGTCTGGGAGGCCTCAAACCAGACAGGTGTGGCTGAGCAGGGCCTGAAGGGGGTGGGGTGGGGAACTGGCCAGAGGAGGCTGGCAAAGAGTAAAGTCCCTCACCCCATGAGAAAATAAATAAATACCCTGCTTAAATAAATCAATACTTTGACACCCAGGTGCAAAGCACAGAGCCTGGCTTCAGGCTGTAAATTTAGGGCAGGGTGTGAATTACTATGGGTTGAAAAAAAGTCGAGAAGTGGCTCAAGTTCTTGGCAAGAGAGAATCAAGCATGTCATCAGCGGACAGCATAAAATAGTTAATTACCACGTTAGCTTGTTGCCACATTTTCAGTTTTGTGAATACTTAGAGAAAAGTTTGGTCTGAAGCCTCCCCTCTTTGCCAGTTAAATATAAAGCTCAGCACTATTCCTTCTGTGAAATGGTCTCTTGTAGGATATTCTGAGTGCTAGAGAGGTAGAAAGAAAGATCAGGAAAGGCAACTCTATTTCCATTTTTCACTTCCAGCTTTCCCCATTCTCCTCTGTTTATTGACTCGGAAGTCAACACAGATTGGGAGGCAAAGACTGAACTGAAACAACAAACAAACAAACAAACAGTGTTATGACTCTAACTGGGAACTAGGAAGCTAGGATGTCAGTTTTGACTTTGCCATTGGCTGTGTGACTTTGCACAAGTCTTTCTTTTCCTGACTCTGTCCCAAAGATCCAGGACTGTGGCTCTGTGCTCCTACTTGATCATGACCTCAATCTTTCCATGGGAAACAGAGAAGGAACACTCAGAAGGTATTGCTTTGCTGTCTAAGAAAGCTTGGTGCCTAAAATATGGAGAACAGTGTATATAAGAGGCAGAGCTGAAAAATAGGGTCTTGAATCAGAATCCTCTTTAGTCATATGATTTCTTTTGCCTCCTCCCTTTGATAAACGCTCCTGTACCAGGCACCACTGTTATGAATCTTCTTGAGTCATTGGAAGCTACAGCCCCTTACATCCTTTCTGCTGACAATGCTGCTCCATGTTTGAAGGGACTTGGTCCCCCTCAAAGAGTTTCTTCCCTATGCCCCCTCCCCTTTGCCTCTGAGAGGGCAGCATACCTCCAATCCCCTCAGTCTGGGTTATCAGGTCTCTACAGAATTAGACACATTATCTCTCACTGAGGCCATGGCAGTCCTCTGCTACATATGTGCCAAGGACCACCTTGTAGATAATCTTTAGTGGCTTAAGTCTCTGGGAACTCCCAGGTTAGTTGACACTGTTAGTCTTCCTGTGGGGTTTCTATTGCCTTCAGGGTCTTCAATCCTTCCCCTAACCCTTCCAAAGGGGTCCCTGACCTCCTTCCAATGTTTGTCTGTGGGTGTCTGCATTTGTTTCAGTCAGCTGCTGGGTGGAGCCTACCAGAGGGCTGCTAGGCTAGGCTCCTGTCTGCAAGAACAACCTAGTATCATTAATAGTGTGAGGGATTGATGCCTGCCCATGGGATGGGTCTCAAGTAGGGCCATTCACTGGTCGGCCATTCCTTCAGTCTCTGTTCCATCTGTGTCCCTGCATTTCTTTTAGACAGGGTCAGTTTGGAGTCAAAAGTTTTGGAGATGAGTTGGTGTCCTCCTGCCTCTGTTGAGGGTCCTGTCTGGCTACTGGAGGTGGTCTCTTCAGGTTCCATCTCCCCACTGTTGAGAATTTCAGCTAAAGTCACTTATATTGACTCCTGGGAGCTTCCCTCATCCCAGGTCTCTGGGACTTCCTAGAGAATCCCCCACCCCTATCCCTGGAAGCTAGGCCTTCCTTCTGTAGGGTATGTATTTCAAACTTTTTGGCTAATATCCACTTATCAGTGAGTACATATCATGCATGTGTTTTGGGTCTTGGTTACCTCAGGATGATATTTTCAAGTCCAATTTATTTGCCTTGGAAATTCATGATGTCTTTGTTTTTAATAGCTGAATACTATTCCGTTGTATAAATGTACCACATTTTCTGAATCCATTCTTTGGAGGACACCATGGACCAGAAAAGATGCAGAGAACCCCAGTGATCATGTCACCTAGTGGAGTAATTGGGACTTTTTCTAGCTCCAAAAATCAGGGAGGCCTGCAATCTTCCTCCAGTTGTCAGTGAGGACAATGTTACTTTGTGTTAATCACAACAATGGAAGAACTTCAGGGCATTATTTTTAAATGATCAGCTCCAGTCAGGGACTACTTATGACAGCAGAGGGGAGCATTAGCTCCAGGGAGCACCCATGTAAACAGGGAGTTGGATGTCAGAACAAATGATGGAGCCTGGGTTTAGTTCCACGTTCCTCCCTGAAAGGGCCCTGTTAAGTAATTTCTCCTCAGTGCACCACACCTCTTCATTATTTACTGTATCTTCAGGGGAGAATAAAACAAGAGGTGCCCCTCCTCCACATGCCCTCTGCTCCCTCGCCTCCCCTCCCTGCCTCCTGTCAATTGTGTCTTTTTCTGGAGTTTGGCAAACATAGCCGCTTCCTCCTGCTGTGCTTTCAGAGAAGCTGAAATGAATGTGGCTCTAGTTATTTTTTTCCCCTTAATCATTCTTTCTCATTTTTTTTTTTTTTTTTTTTTTTTGCTGGAAAGCATTTTCATGAAGCACAATCACAGAGGGACAGAATGTCCTGATGTTTGGGTGAGCAGCATGCATTCTTTTCTTTCTCTCTCTCTTTTTTTTTCTTCCCTTGAATAAAAATAACACCACATAGCCATAACATTAGAGGGATGAAGGCCATCTTTTCATGTTTTTCATAATTTTGGTCTACCCTCGGTACCTGTTGCATTTCTCATAGTTCCTCCTTCAACCCTCTGTCCCTGGACAAAGCTAAGATCACTTGTCTCCTCAACTTCTGCTCAGGTTACTCTTGCAGTCTGGAAGGTGTCATCCCCAACCCACAGCTGTCCAGTGCTGGAATCACCTCAGTACTTTCTCAAGCGTGCCTCTCTGGGGATTTATCTTTAGAATCTTGGCCTACAGAGTTTTATGTTCATCCAATGTTCACAAATTCATAACAATGAATATGGTGGTGCAGGACTATAATTTCAGTAGTAAAGACAGGAAGAGTGACCACAAATTTGAGGTCAGCCTAGTTTTACCTAGCAAATTTTAGTCCAGCTAAGGCCACATAGTGAAACCC
Organism: Mus minutoides; assembly: GCA_902729485.2. NCBI lineage: Eukaryota > Metazoa > Chordata > Mammalia > Rodentia > Muridae > Mus > Mus minutoides. The sequence goes on from LR750256.1 coordinate 652,934, forward strand.
CTATCTCAAAACAGCAATAGATTAACAAAAATTCATACCTGGATTCTTTCCATTGTAAGTCTGGTGCAATGAGAAGCTACATAATAATGTTTGTTGAATTACACTGCAGTGGTTTGAATAGGAATGACCCTCATAGACTCATGTATTTGAATGCTTGGCCCATAGAGAGTAGCTTTATTAGGACATAGCTTTGTTGGAGGAAGTATGCAACTGTGGGGGCCCGGCTTTGAGGTCTCACAGCTCAAGTTACACCCAGTATGGCTCACTGTCTCCTTCTACTGCCTGTGGATCAAGATGTAAAACTCTCAAATCCTTCTGGAGCATCATGTCTGCCTGCATACTATCATGTTTCCCACAATGACAATAATGGACTAAACCTCTGAACTGTAAGCCAGCTCCTACAAAATATTGTCCTTTATAACAACTCTTGTGGCCATGGTGTTTCTTCACAGCAATAAAACTCTAAGATATACAATATCTGCTATTTTTAAAAAGCCATTTCTGAGACAAGAAGAGTAAGGGTTGCTTGGGAAGGTTAAGTGGTTTACCTACCACATCTAGTAAGTAGCGTTGGGGAGATAGGACCAAGATGTTTTAAGTTCAAATCAAGCACAATTCCCTTCTGCTAAGCTGCTTCCAGCTACACTCTTGCCTGAGTTCACCTTCTAGGAGACAATGCCCTTAAATATGGGCACTTCCATTTTTCAGCACTCTACTAGTCTACAAGCTATTTAAGGGCAGGGATTAGACCTTATATTTCTCTTCTGCAATGAAAGTTGGCAGTCAACCCTCAAAACAATTTACCAGCCCAGAGCCCAGCATCCCCAGGTTTAGTTCTGGTGCCAAGGGTCTGGGATGCTAAATGCTAGGATCGCTGTTCTTGTCTAAGGTGGATTCTGCTGTTCTAAGCTTTTGCTCAACCAGAGGCTAAGGCAAGGTGTCTCCTTTGTAACATTATAGATGCCCTAGTTTCCTCTGCTGCTAGATCTCCTTCAGGATGTGCTCCAACCCACATCCTTGTTTAAACACAGCTCTGCCCCCCATTCTCTGTGGACTGGGGAGCTCCTAAAAGACTCTGATACAAAATTGTGACTCATTGCTTTGCAATTTTTATGCTTACCTCTCCCAGGGCCCATGTAGCCACTTGTGTAATTCAGAGAGCTATAGAATCAAATAGACCCTCACTTTGTTTAATGTAATATCTATGTTGAACAGTTAACATTAACAATTACCACCGTCCTGTGTATAGTGAGCTGACATTGTCCAGGTTGTCATGTACTGAGAAGACTGCTGCCTTTACTTTGGAGCAAGGGTTCTAGGATGTTGCCTTACTTAGAGTTATTATTACAAAAGCAAGTTGGAGAGGAAAGGGTTTATTGGGCTTACAATTCCACATTATTATTATCATTCAAGGAAGTTAGGACAGGAGCTTAAACAGAGCAGGAACCTGGAGACTAGAAGAGGCCATGGAAGGGTACTTCTTACTGGCTTAACCCTCATGGCATGCTCAGCCTTCTTTCTTGTAGAACTCAGGTTCCAAGGATGGCACCATCGACAATGGGCTGGGCCTACCCCATCACTCACCCATTAAGAAACTTCCCTACAAGCATGCACATAGCCTTAAAGAGACATTTTTCTTAGTGGAGATCCCCTCCTCCAAATGACTTTAGTTTGTGTCAAGTTGACATCAAATTATTCAGCATAGATGGTTGATCTATGGGGCTCATCATGGGGATTGACTTTGGGGCTCATTCCACTGTGGTCTCTGGAGCTCTTGAAACTCTAATGTCTTTAATGCCTTCAACCAGAAAATAGACACAGAAAGGAGACATCACAAAGTAAGAAGTAAATGAGAAGCTTGCAGTCAATAGTGTATGTAGCAAGAAACACTGATACTTGCAAAGTAATCACTGTCACTGCCAAAGCAATATCTGTCTCTAGGCTGAAATGTGGCCTTGGGGACACAAGACATCTTCCAAAGACACAAGAGATATGCATCTAGATATATTTTCGTTTTTGTAACAGAAGTTCAGTGAGAAAGGTCACCATGGTTTTGGTCACCACCACAGTTACACTCAGAATGTACACATCCTTCATCCTGATGGCTCCAGTTCTGGTTCTCAGCTGATACAGCAGCTCTTAGAAAATCACTTTGGATCCCCAGTGCTAGCTTAGATGACGTGTTCTTCCTACCCACAGGTTCTGAGACTCTTCAATAGCAGTGTAATTGTTCTTGGCTTCAAATGAAGAAACTGAGGCCTGACAGATGAAATGCTTTGACTAAAATTGATAGTTAACAGAGGCTAGAGCCAGGAGGAAACAAAATCTGCTGCTTCCAGTCTATACACTGTGTATGGAGACAGCCATCCTCTTATAAGTCTCTGGACACTACTGTCCTGATAAGAGCACAAGGTATTTCTGCTTTGGGCACTTGTTTCTTTTTTTTTTTTTTTTTTTTTTTTTTTTTTTTTTTTTTTTTTTTTTTTTTTTTTTTTATTTTCCAATTTTTTTTGTTTTGTTTTGTTTTTTGTTTTTTCTCTCTTTATTAGATATTTTCTTCATTTACATTTCAAATGTTATCCAGAAATTTTCCCTTACCCTCCCGCGTCCCCGCCCTGCTCCCCTACCCACCCCCTCCCACATAATGGCCCTGGCATTCCCCTGTTCTGGGGCATATAGAGTCTGTATGACCAAGGGGCCTCTCCTCCCAATGATGGCCAACTAGGCCATCTTCTNTGGGGATATTTGATTCTCTGGTGTCCACCTTCTTGAGTTCTTTATATATATTGGATATCAGTCCCCTATCCGATTTAGGATTGGTAAAGATCCTTTCCCAATCTGTTGGTGGCCCTTTTGTCTTGTTGACAGTATCTTTTGCCTTACAGAAGCTTTGCAACTTTATGAGGTCCCATTTGTCAATTCTCGCTCTTACAGCTGGGCACTTGTTTCTTAAGAGGAGCTTACTGGGCATTTATGCCAGGCAAAGCTGAATCATGTATCCATTCTAGAGGAACGTGGTGACCTTGAAGCTGGACCCATCATGCTTCCTCACTCTTCTCCCTGCAGTATCCTAGAAAATCTTGTCTCTAATGGTGTTAGTGTCTACCATCTGTGATGAGATTGGCTAATTTCATTATGTAGAATTGAACTGAGCTCCCAACTCATGAATTCTACTTGATACCCCTGGAACTAGTCTGGCTATAACCTAGGAGTGAGCACATTTGTAGTTTTTCTTTGTCAAAGGATAAACAAAGGGAACATCAAGCAGCAGAATGTGGCAGCTTTGGGCATGCAGTTCTGGCTTTAGAGTCAAGGATACCAGAAACTATTTGTGGAATCTCCCCCCATGGCTTAAGCAAGCTGCCAAGGCTAGATGTGTGTCTGGGGTAACCCTGTATGGAGACTCAGAGAGGTTGTTTTATGAAGCTGTGAAGATGAAGCCTGGACTTTGCTGGAGACCCTAAGACATTGGAGATACAGAGTTGTGGGATATCAGCCAGTGAAAACTGCAGACTGGGTATAGAACTAGCTCAGAGAGAGAAATGTGTTACAGTCAACAAAACAGAAAGGAGAGGAGATCTGAAGAGCACTTTGACATTTGATATGGTGATTTAGAGTTTAGAGTTTCACTGCTTTGTTTTGGACTTGCTTTGGCTCAGTATTTCTTCACTATGCTTCCTTCCCCCTCTTTGTATGTTGGAAGAACATTATCTGCTTTTTAAAATTTGTTTTTATAAGGGGTTACAGTTAAGCCCTCTCCTTGAGTCTCAGAAGAGACTTTGGACTTTTAAACAGTGTTGAGACTATGATGGACTATTGGGGACTTCTGAAGTTGGACTGAATGTTCTTTTGCATTATGATCTGGGTACAAGCCTGTAGGGACCAGGGACTGAAATGCAGTGGTGTGAATAAGAATGGCCCTCATAGGGTCATATATTTCAAAACTTAGTCATCAGGGTGTGGCACTGTGGCACTACTTGAGAAGGATTGGGAACTGTGGCCTTGTTGGAGTAGATGTAGGTTTGATTGAGGAATTGTGTCTCTAAGGGGTAGACTTTGAGGTTTCAAAGTCCCAAGCCAGGCCCATTGTCTCTTTCTCTGTTTTTTTGTCTCTTTATCTCTGTCTCTCTCTCTCTTCTCCTCTGCCCTCCCCCATCTCTTTATCTTTCATCCTCTCTTTCTCTCCCTTCAGATTAGGATGTTGCTCTTAGTTATATCTCCAGCACCACACCTGTCTACTGTCATGTTCTGTGCCATGATAAAAATGAATTAAGACTCAGAAACTGTAATAAAACCCCAAATTAATTTTTTAAAAGAATTATCTTGGTCATAGTGTCTCTTCACATCAATAGAACAATGCCTAAGAACTCATATGTGGCAGAACTTCAACTTTCTTCAGGAAATTGCATCTGGGGTAGGATCTCCCAACAGGACCTACCAAGAATGTCTATTATCCTCCCTGCTTTTCTTCATTCTTGTTCATGAGACACTGTATGCAAATGAAACTCAGAAAATTTTTATGCTTAAATTCCCAGCAACAACCTCCTCTAATATAGGACTGCAGTTGGCTGTGGTTGTATGAATCCCTTCAGAATGGGAAGTCTTTTCTCTTGTGATTTAGCATCCTAGGGCTAGATGACCACACATCTGATGCCTCAAAGCAACAGAAGTTGCACTAGTACAGAAATTTGGTTCCTCAGAAAGCTCTAGGAAGAATCTTGCTTGACTTTTTTAGTGTCTTATGGTGGTCACAGTGTGGATGGGTTTTGGTGGTAAGCATATTCTTATATTCACCCAGCTGATTTTCCTTTGTATAGTGTTTTCATGTGCCTTTCTATTCAGCTACCAGTCATCAGATATAAGGGTACCTAATCCACTAGAACCTCCTCTTAACTTGATTACATTCATAAAGATTCTGTTTTCAAGTAAGGTCACATACAGAAGACAAACCAACTGTACTGTGCATCCATTGTGATGATTCACACTTTGAGTTCAGTGAGTCATCATTCTTTATTCTTAGACCCATCCAACAAGCCAGTCTTTACCAGCTCATCACCTATAAAGAGCCTAGAATATATTACCAATAAGTATGAAAACTATTTTAGTTTTATAGTTATCTTAGCCCTCAAAGAATCTTCATGTCTACCATTTTTCCTTTTGGAAAGCACAGGGAATGTCTAGAAGCATGTGAAACTGCACAATGATCCAAACCCAATTCCCATTTCTATGGAGTCCACCATCATCTCTGTCTACAAGAATACCAAATAGCTTATCTCTGGCCTATTGGTCCTGGAGATCAGAGTGAAAAGGCAGACTCAGAGGAAGCCAACTATGCTGCTACCTCAGGGGAGCCCTACCCTCTGCCTTTCTACCCACCCATTGCCTCTTTTCACTATTAGATAAACAAGAAGAATCAAGTGACAGTGCTCATTTAAAGTTACTCAGGAAGAGGAGATAAATCCTTTCTTAACCCCTACCTTGCTAAGTTTATGATGGGTGTAACTTCCAAGACACATGTCTAAAAGAGAATAGTCATTGTCCTTATTTGAGCCACTTATTTGAGACTATCTGTCAATGACTCCAGCTTGGCTTCATTTATACTATGTCCAGTGACCTATCCAAGATTTCAACAGCAGCTAAGGCTGCTCTGTTTTTGCACAGGGTAGTCCTTTGCATTAGTTCATTCCAGACTGAGCACTGCTGTGAATTGTCTTTGAATCACAAAGAATCCTACCTAAGGCTGAGAAAGAGCCCTTGGACAGATGGGAAGGTCATTGCTATCTCTACTCTAGGGAGAGCCTAGGATTAGAAAACTGAAGCAGCTGCTTTGCTAATGGTAGAGCAGTGGTTCTAAAATTTCCTATTGCTGCAATCCTTTAATATAGTTCCTCACCTTGTGCTGACCCCCAACCATAAAATTATTTTTGTTGATACTTCATAACTGTAAATTTGCTAATGTTATGAATCATAATGTGAACATCTGATATGCAACCCCCCAAGGGGGTTTAGGAATCATTAGGCTAAAGGATCGACCAAGCTGACTTTCTCCTAGGTGGCAATAACTGTAACCTTAAAAGAGTAGTTAAACAGATAAGGGGAAACTCTTAGAAAACACCTAGGAGAGCGCTGATGCGCTCAGTATATGCAGATTTACAGGGACAGCTGTGCTTATGCAGGGTGGATGTGATATTTGGCTAGTAGCTCATAACTGTATCAAGTAAACATGCTTTATTATTTAATTTAGATCTTAGTGATCACTCCTGGAAAGTCCATGATACCTGGATAGGAATCAGCAAGTTGTATTTTATAAAAGCTGAAAAAAAAACTATGTTGGTAATTTTGATTCTTATCCAGGGCTAAGAGACATAGATCTGTACATCCAGCATATTGTGGCTGTGGGGAATGTTTTAATTGTATAAGGGTTGATCTGATTTTGCTTTTTTTTTCTTTTTGGAAATCTTAGCATTTCTTGTAAATAAGGATGGGATACACATATTGAAGCATTTTGACTGTCTCCAAGTTCTTGTCTTCTTAAAGGAAGAATTTGATAAAAAATATAGACAATTTAAGCAGAAATTTATTTACTACAGCTAAATAAATTAAGCACTCCAAAGAAAAATTAGAGTGGGCTGCCCCAAGGCAGGGAACAGCTCACTGAGTTCTGTACTGTGGATTTTAAGGAAGCTTTTACGAATGTTTTCTCAGTGTCTGCTGTGTATCAGAGGGATTTATAATCATGTGGTACTCGAGTATTAACATTCACAAACGAGAAGGAAGCAGCCAGAATGAAGCTCACTGGAATCAATCAGTGTCGCTACATGTAATATCAGGCAAGATATGTTTCTGAGTCAGTTTGGGGAGTACCCTGAACCTGGACAAATCACTATCTGAATTTGTTTAGGTAATTTCACAGGAAAGACAAAGTAATGAATTATAAAGCATACAAATCATTCCACAAAATCAGGAACTAGGTATATATGGCTAATTGTGAGTACTGGCTTAACTGGCCATTAGTAAGATGCATATCTGGGGATGTCAGGGAGGATGTGCACAGAGGCAGTTAGAGTGTGAGATCTCTGACCTAATCAGTGGATTAAATGGATTTGCAACATGGTGGCATTATTGGGAGGCAGTGAGAAGTAGGGGGTGAGTCCTATTTGGAGAAAGTAGTTCCCTAACAGTGTGTCCCTTGGCATAGACCTCATTCTGGACCCTTCCCAATGCCACTTTTCTCTATCTATTCCACTACGATGAAGCTTCCCTTTCATGTTGTCCTGTTACCAGCTTCTTCCCTGTATACAGGGCCAAGTAACAAAAGGCTAAGCCATCTGAAACTGAGGTAAGTAAATCATTTCTCTTTTATGCTACCCTCTCAGATGTTTTGGTAACAGGGATGTGAAGTACCTAATATAGTATTTCCTGAAGAAGGGTTTTTTTTTTTTTTAAATTTCACACAGAGAAGGAAATATACAAGGTGAAGTTAGTTAGGGATTGTCACACCAGGAAACAAAGTAAATATCAAACAGGATGAAGTGTCATAAGGAAAGGACTTTGGAGTTAGATGCCCACTGAACAGAGATGGCGTAATTGGAAGACGAGGAAGGAGAATATTGCCAACAACTATACCCATGTGATGAGTAAGGAACGAATCCGACTGTTTTAAAATTGATAAGTAAAATCAAGCTTGAGCTCTGTGTCCTTTATATCATATTTATCACAGCAAATAAATAAGGAAGGAAATTTATTTTTACACTTATTTTATACTTTATTTAACATATAATAGGCAATGAATAAAAGAATACTCAAATTAAAGTGTTGTTTTTCAATATTTACCAGAGTGAAGTTCAATAAATGAAGACCTGATGATTTCTAGTTAAATATAATTCAGATAAGTAATAAATAATATGTAGTATTAGTATGTCCCATGAAATATTTGGGATATTCTTATTATATTAAGCAGTCATTTATTGTAGATCTGAGTTTCAAATGTAACTGGATATAATGTGTTTTAATGAGTTAAATATTTAGGCAATGGCCATGAATGTTTACAAGAAACTGATACAAGAAACAAGCTCTGTAGTCCAGAGACAGACAGATATGACCATGAAGTAGTCTCTTCAAGTTACTGAGCTTGATATCTAGCTATTAATCTATAAGAAATATAAGGTACAGAAGAACACATTAAGTTATATAAACATAATACAAGCCATCAGAAACAATGATTCAGTTTCATAATGAAATATTTGCACAGGGTAAACAAAAATAATTGAAGAAGATGCCTACACATTCAAACAGACATAAGGAAAATTGCAACATGTAGACTTTTTCATTTTTGTTTTGAGGAAGGAGAGAGAAAAAAACCAGACAATGACTTCTATTTAATATTAATACTTTCATATTGTAGAGAAGACAGATGATCTTGTTATTTTAAAGACTTATTTTGTAAAGAATAGTCAAATGATAAAAAATTTGAACTCAATTTCCTTAAAATTATTAGGTATTAGATTAGGAGCATTCACTGCTCTTACAGAGGATTGTAACTTAGTTTCCAGCAGCCACACGGACAGCTTACAACCACCTGCAAGTCCAGTTCCAGGGGATTGATGCTTCTTCTGAATTCATATATGCACATACCAAATTCTCTCTCTCTTTCTCTCTCTATCTTTCTCTTTCTCCCTCTCTCTCTTTCTCCTTCTCTTAAAAAATAAATTTTAAAAATTAAACAGAAATGTTGGTAGAGTAAATGGGTCCATAGATAGAGTAAGGATGACCAAGCTGTGCAGGTTGGTGTATGGGAGGCAGGAAGAGTGTGGCAAGTTTTAATCCAGCCTGGCCTACAGAGTGAGGCTTTGCCTCACAATAAAAACAAGCAAACAAAAACCCTGAAAACTAAACAAAATAGAAAGGAATAACATGTGCTAATCTTTGTGGCAGCTAAGACATTTGAATACCATCTAGATATATATGTGCTTATTATTATACTAATTAACTATGCTTTTGCATATAATAAAATTTATAGAAAGACATTTTAATGAAGAGGATTTGAGGTGAAATAAAAATTTCAAACACACACTGCTATTTTATTCATATCATTTCATTTTAGTTTTATTGGAACTGAATGAGCTAGGTGTTTTCATTATTGCTGTTTTACAGAGGAGAAACCAAAGCACAGACGGAAGGGTCAAGTCACTTTCCCAAGGTCATCTAAGGACATTGGTGAACTAGGACCTAAGCCTAGAAAGTTTAACACTAGGCAGTCTGAGCCTAAGATCTTGACTTTAACTCCTTTTCTCTAAACTGGCTAAGCTGGCTTGTATGCTTTGGTGCCTGATGTTATCTCTTGGGTTATCTGGCCCTGTGCAGTCCAACATCCCCAGCCACGCTGTGAGTAGCAACTGCTTTGTCAGTGGTGGCAGACTACTATGCTATTATACAGGCTTTTGTTCATGAGACAGGCTTTAAGATTGTGTCTAATGAAGAGTCTGTGGTTCACATAGGTGTTTTTCCCAACAAAGTGGATGTTCTGAAAGACTTAAGTAGCAGTGCTTCCCTATGAAAGCATCAAGGAGAGAAACTGGCAACCAGAGATGGGGCAGCACAGGAGCATGATCTAAGGTGTGTAGGGGTGAGTGAGCCATGGCACTTGGACTCTCTCAGGAGAGGGCCTCTTCACTCTTACTAGCTTCTCCCCTGACCACACATAGCAAACATTCCATTTTTCCAATCAGATTAGTTCTTCTTATGGCTTTCTTCGTTATGACGCACACAACTCACCAGGAGGTAGACAATGCACAAAGATACCTTGCCTTTTAGCAGCATGGGTCTTCAAAGCTGCACTAAGTCATCCCTAAACTGAAATTCTACAAAATTCTATGAGTTTTATAACATGAGTTTCTTGTAGAATGAAAATAAAATTCTTGCAGGCAGCCTTTTTCTTCATTCTACCATCTTCCTGTTTTTGTTGTCCACACATTTCTGAGAAGACTTTGGGATCACATTCTAAGGATCAGGGCAGGTGGCTCTCAGGGATAATGTATCTGGTTTTGTAGTTGTAGCAGATGCATTGCCTTTGACCAGTGTCTGAGTCAGTATTCTATTGCTGTGTAGAAACACCATGACCACAGCAACTTTTTTTTTATTATTATTAAAAAGCATATGATTGGAGCTTACTTACAGTTTCAAAGACTTAGTCCATTATCATCATTGCTGGGAGCATGGCAGCATGCAGGCAGACTCAGGCTGGAGAGTGTCTGGGAGTTCCACATCTGGATCCCCAGACAGCAGAAAGAGAGAGGCACTTGGCCTGACTTGAGCTTTTGAAATCCCAAAACCTCCAGGGACACACTTCCTCCAACAAGCCTACACCTTCTAATCCCTGTCAAGTAGCACCATTCCTTTATGAGCACACATTTAAATATATGAGCTCTATGGGGGAGTGGGGCATTCCTATCCACAACCACTTATACATAAGAAAATGGGTTCATGTGCATAGCTACTTTATTCAAACTTGGGACAGGCACAGGGCTGGCTGATAGATAAGTATTGTTTTAACATAACTCAGAACCATCTTTGGAACTGCCAAGATTCAACTCCAATTCTCTGTTTGGATAAGATGGAAGTTTCAAAGGAAAGTTTTCCTTGGCAAAACGAATGTCTTGGCTCTAGTAGATCAATGATGAAAACACCCAAGACCAAAGGCAAGGCAGGACTGCTTCTAATTATGGGGTTGAGCTCACTGGGAATAGCCTTGTGACAGTTTTGCATTAGAGGCAGACGGTGTTTCAATTGGCAAGCCACGGAAAATGAGAGATCATTTCTCTGCTGTTTGGTGGACTTTTCCAATTATAAGTTGGTAATTTAAGTCTTTGGTGATTTTGGAAATTTTCCCACTGGAAAATTCCCATGGATTTTTGGTGTTTGGCTTATTTTGGAAATAGTGAGAATATGCTGAAGAGGAAAGTGACTAAGACATAGGGAGAATTGATAAGAGTTTCAGTAAAGGCTGGGGGATATCTTAGTTGATAAAGTGTTTGTTATGCAAGCCTGAGAACTTGATTTCAATCTCTAGAATCCACAAGCATAGTGGCTTGCACTTGTAATTTCAGCACTAGGGAGGCAGCGATAAGAAAATCCCTGGGGATTGCTGGGTAGCCAGCCTAACCTTGTGTCAAAAAATATTAAATGGTTAATTCTTGAAGAACAAAAAAGAAGTGTGCTCAAATATGTATGTGTGTGTACATGTGTACATACGTGGGTACCCCTAAATCATAGACAAATGCAACCAGCAGACACACACACACACACAAACATGTTAACTATATGCACATGAGTCATAGGCAAATGGTACCATTAAATACACACACACACATTTATACACATACATATAAACACAAATCACAAGCAAGTAGTGCTAGCCAAGATGTTACTCAGGAGTCCATAAATGCCTCAGAACAGGGTCTTGCTTCCTATATGATTTGAATCATGGCCCACAAAAGAAGAGCATCTCAACTGCTAGCAAAGAAGAAGTAGAAATGTCTTCAAGATTGAGAACTCAGAGAAATGCAAGGAGTCAGTACAAAATGACTAAGAAGGAGGAAGATGGGGAGGAACTATAGAAAGGATGAGGTGCAACTTGAGGGAGGCTAAAGAGAAACTGTGGGGGTGGGGAGGAACTGTAGGTGTGGGGAGGATCTTGGGAGGATAGAGATAACATATTCCATCTTGGACTGCAAACTCATAAAGGTGTTTTTCCTTTATTGGTGATCCTCTTCACTAATAAGCCAGCTGATGCCCTCTACCTGGACCACTCATCTCAGGAAGATCAATGTATGTAGGTGTTCTCTGATACTACTTGGTATTCTTTCTGAACTTCACACATTCTGAAAGATTTGGGTAGAGGTAAAGTGAAAAATCTTTGACTAATCTAGGCAATTCTTATTTTTAAATGCTTATTTATTTTAATACCCTAACAGCTGCACCTTTCTTGACATCTGTATCTTGCTCCCTTTCTACTTCCATTGTCATCTCAAGACAGTTTTAAATCATCTGTACTTGGCCTGTACTCATGGCTCTTCTAATCACTACTCATGTGACCCTTAATAATTCTCAGTCATGTCAACTACAGGCAAAGAGAGGCAATGCTTGAATGCCTTGGGACTCCTTTTTCTTGTGAGTGAAAACATTAATTAAATGAGAAAATGACTATCTGGTTAGCATCAAAGATGTGCTCTTTACAAACCTGATTCACTATGCCTCAAGCATACTTTCTTGGTCTTTGCCAGAGCTTATTTTCCTGATGAGTTGTACTGATTGCTTCCTCATGGGCTGCAAATGGTTGAGATCGTGACTCCTACTCTGTTCTTGGTAATGATTCCTAGAGAGATCTCACAGCCAATGCTATCTGGCTGAGAAAATGGAAGGACCTGTCTATCTTCTTTTGCACAGTCAATAGGACACCTGGGAGCCAGAGCATCTCCAGACAAAATTGCAAAATCCATCCTGTGACAGACAGCTCTCAGTTCCCCAAGTTTCTATCTTGCTTTCTGTGGAAGTGGGGAATGTAGTGGGGTGGGTAAGTCATTGCTTGGGTTGAGGAACTTCAATGTTAATTTCCTAAGTGGAAACCAGTAACAATAGACTTGGAGTGACAGAACTCTCTTCCCAGAAGTTTCCAGAAGGCTACAGTGCTCAGGATGTAAGTAGAGGCAGATGGAGAAGCATGCAAGGCCCCTCAAATATAAATGTGAGAAGCCCACCCAGCCTACTATCACCATCCATACCTGTCCACCTTCTCTTATCTTGGACAAGGGCTCTAAGCCAAAGCATCCTCCAGGCTTCTTCATCTTCCTCCTTCCCAGTCTCCTCTCCCTGCCACTGAGCCTGTTTGAACATGCTTGACTAGAACTCGCATTCTCCAATATGGGGGACTTGGTGGGGTCAATTTTCACATATGCAACACCCTGCCTTTCTATTTTGCCACAACATGTCCTCCCTGCCTGAAAGCCAGTTTGATTTGTACCTTTCTTAAGTTCAGATCAGTCTGCAACATCTGCATGCATACAATAGCCCACAGCATCCCTGAATCACTCAATTGCCTTATGATCAGTGGAGAAACTGAGGGCCAAAAATGGGGAAGGAATTTATTTAATTTATGCAGAATGAGGGTAGAAGAACCCAAGTTGCAGCACTTCCTAGTTGTGGATCCAGCTCTCTTGACTTGCCCTAAGGTTCATCTTAAAGCCTCTGATCATCTCACCAATCCATCTGAAATGTTTCTGAGGGTAGAGATTTTGTTTTATCCATTTGGAGGCTTTGCAAATTCTTCACACTTGTACTACATTGTATGCTTTTAGTTGTTTACATTATTCCATCTTTACAAAAACACTCCCCAGCAGCAGCAGTCACTGCCATAGCAATATAATTGATCCCTTTTACAGATGATAAAACCTTGATGCAGAGAATTCAATGGCTGGCTCAAGGACACAGAGACACGCAGGTGCATGTGGGGAATAGGAGACCCTGGCACAAAATAATAGCAGGGATAGTAAGTCTGATTGTTGCCTACCTGGGAAGGTAATGGGTGCACACATTCAATGTGCCCTGTCTTGTTCCTCTGTGTTTCTTTAACGTTTTGGTACCTGGTCCCTCTTATATTTTTGCTTTAGAAATAGTGGTATTTAAAGGCAGGTGGAAACAGGAAAAAGGAGCTTGCTTTTATGCTAAGTGTGAACTCATAGAGAAAGATGGGATGGAGACACAGAGAAGGAACATAAACCCTTGTTGAGGGAAATGAGGTCACATACTTTGCATCTGTCACCCAGGATCTACTACTTTGTCTGCAGCTTCTAGTCTGGCCGAATTGCTTTTCTGCTTCATGAGACACACAGCACAGCAGTCCCAAGCTTTCTCTCTGCCTGAATTCGCCAGTGTTGTCTGTAACCCACTTTGCACTCTAGCACATTTATCATATTGATCGTATAAGAAATAGATCATAAGCAGAATGAAATTACGAATGCAATGATCTGAGACACCCCATGGACCAGATCAATCTTGGGGTAGCTGGGGAAAAAACTAGTCTCATGCTGTGACAATAGAAATTTCCATCAGCTAACATACCCTGTAGGGGAGAAGTCTGCCATGCTGATAAGTGGTGTGCATGTACATATGTGTGTATGGGGGTGTGGCTGCATGTACACATGTGCACATGTGTGTCTGTGAGTCTATGTCTCAGTTGTATGTGCACGTGTGTATGTGTATACATATGCATGCTTTTATGTGCATATAGTATCTCTGTGCACATGTCATGTGTGTGTGTGTGTGTGTGTGTGTGTGTGTGTGTGTGTGTGCTCTCTCTTTGTGTGAATGTGTTATGTAAAAAGGCATGACTATCACTTGTTTAAGAGACCTCTTAAAGACCCTTCCAAATCTGGTGTGAATGTCTGGAATGAGAATCACCCTCTTTGTCACTATGGATGGTGATGCCCTTGCTTGTGAATTTGTAGCTTCAGGAACTGGAATTGTAGCAGTGAAGTTGATAAGTAGCTACTCAGAAACCAAAGTTCTCTTCTTTCTTAGCTGTCAGGCTTCAGTACTGACCCCTGCCATCCTTAGAATGCTCTCTCTGTCTAGAGACAGGGCTGGTGAGTCAGCTGAGGCTGGAAATTCAACTGAGCAAGGTTCCTGGCAGCCTGCCACCACTTCAGACAGAGATACAAGTCCACAGTGGGAATGTGGTCTGAGGCCCCAGCCACCCTTTTCCACTGTGAAATCTATCCCCAGACACAGAGGCTCAGTGCTATTGGCTTTGGCAACATTTGTCATGCCAATAAACGCATTGAAATTGAAGAAGCCAGAAGGGAGACTGAACACAGAGTATAGAAAGGGCGAGGAGAGGGAGGGAGAAGGATGTGCAAATAGCAAGAAAGGAGAAGAGATATCCAGAGACTCTCCAACAAGCTTGAAGGAAAGTACATCATAGATAATTACTGAGTTCATAGAAAAATGACAGTACAGGCATGAGCAGACCTCTGTCAGCCTCCAAACTATCTCTGCCTAATCTCTGCGCCTACTGTTCAATAATGTGGAAGATCTCTGGAAACCTTGCCATGGGGACAGATGGCCAAGGAAAGACACTTATGCACACCCAAACACTACTATCATTGACACAGGAGATAAAGGATCAAGAGATCAAAGATTAGTGAATGGAGTTTTACAGACTTGTGGTTGGCTAAGTTATTAGAAGGATTAATATAGTTAAAATCCATAATTTAAATTTAGAAGGCATCTACTTTGTTTCAAAAGAGAACTTATTTCCTGATCATAGATTATTCTTATGAGTTCCAATCAGCCATCTAATATATGTTGTTGCTTGTCACATTACTGGCTGGAAATGTGGATTCCTCCATGTAGTTCATCTCCAAGCATGGAAAACATGACCTGTGTGCTCAGTGTGGGTGCCTGCATTTATGTTTAAGGGGGATGGGGCATCTCACACAGGAATCCTGGGAGACTTGGAGCACATGTGCCCTGTGTAAGAAGAGCAGTGTTTATAACGTGCCAGCTGGGGCCCAGAGACTCACAAACATGAAGGCCTGGGAGTGGGATAGAGGAATGCTCCCTTAGTGACTCCACAGGAAGCTTCTTTTATCAGCTGAGGGTTAATTTGATATAAAAGATTGGTGCTGTGAGGGGGTTCCCAAACTGTCCTGTGCCTGATAGATCCATTCTCTAATGAAATGCATGCAGTTTATTTTACCAATTTTAATTACATGAAGAATGAGTGTCAGATTTCTTTATTCTTCTGCTGGCCCTGAACTCAAGCCAACTCCTCAAGCCTTACATGCCCTGAGCTAATGGAGCTTTTATTCCAGCGAGCTGGGAACCAACCTACCATTGTAAAGAGGGGAAGAGGAGGAGGGGGAGGAAGAGATGGAGGGGGAGGAAGAGGTGAATGAGGAGGAGAGAAAGGAGGAGGAGGAGGAAGAAATACTAAGAAAAAGAAAAGGAAGAAATACTAAATGTTAGTTTAGCAGATGAAAATTTTCTCAAGATAAAGTGTTTTTTGGATGAGCAGGACAGTGGAGATAATTTGTCCAGGAATTGAAATGATTTATCTTATCTTTGCATTCTTTAGACAAGAGCTTCCATTTATTTAGTCATTTATTTTATTAGTTTCTGGAGATCCTTCTCTTACCCCTGACTACCATCAAAGACACAGCCATTAGCACAGGGAACCCAAGTCTGGGCAGGGAGTCAGGGATTGTCAGCTTGTCATTCACTCTCCATCTTGGACCAGGCCCAGCAGTGTACTGAAATGACCAAAGTGCTCCAGGGCAGTCAGCTGTGGACTTACACTGTGTTCTTACTGGAGACCCAGTCTCCTGGGCAGTTGAGAGACTGATCATGAGTGCTGTACTCTCAGAATCCTTAGTACCACCTATGGGCTTGATGAGGACTCAAGCGATATTTAGTTTTCAGTAGTTTTCCACAGAGACGATTTGACCACTGGAAGCATGTATTAGTGGGAACTGTTTTGTTTGGTACTTTGTGAGGGGAGATACCATACAACCCCAAACACTATCTTTGTCATCCTGGAGGACTCTATAGCCAGGCCTCTGCTCAGACTTTACTGAGAAAGCTCTGGGGAGGAGATTTATTCCATTGTACACTATCAACTGGACCTAGAATTGCCTTTTAAAGTAGCTTTAAAGAGTAAAATCGTTTATGTGAAGTGGTAGAAAGTTTTTCAGAAGAGCATCTCAAGTTCAGAGTGGAGTAGATGAAGAAATAGAACCTTGTTGTCTCACCCCCCTCCCCATTCCTTGTGGATCTTGCTGCCACATAGAACTACTCATTTTGAGAGTTATTGGAAATGGGAATAATTTAGAACTAGGTTGAGTCCTTAAATGGCTTCACTTTTGCAGGCCTCAATCATTACCCAGAAGTTTGTAAAAAGACCCTGCCAAGGCTTTTTCTTCAGATCTGCCTGAAATTGTGTATTACATACCATGGAGTTCTTTTTGAGCAATTAAGGCTCCCCATGCCAGGATTTCTCATCATCTACCAAAGCCATTTAAAAAGGGCCTTGTGTCTGGCTTTTCCAGAGAAACAGATGGCATTTGGGGTACTGGCAGGAGACAGGTGTGAAGTTTCAGGGGCCGGAGGGCTTGTCTGGCATCCTATGCAAATTTGGCTTCATTTTCAGCCCTCCCAGGAGCTGCCACCAAATGGAGTTTCTATATCCCTGTCACATGTTCAAGAGTGTGGGTTGGGGTGGGGGTGGGGCATAGAGACAGAGAAAGAGGGCGGGGAGGAGGGGAGAGGCAGAGAGAACAGAGAAAGGGAAACACAGAGAGACAGACACATGGAGACACACATACACAGAGGCTGTGAAGGAATTATGTATTTGAGTGTATAAGAGAGACAGAGAGATAGGCACAAACAGAAACATATAGATTGGCAGAGACAAAGGCTGTGACAGAAGTATGTATGCATGCATGAAAGAGAGAGGTTGTGAAAGAAGTATACCAAAGACAGAGACAGAGAGAAAGAGAGACACAGAGATACAGAGAAAAAGCATACACCCACAAAGAGAGGCTATGATCTAAGTAAGTGTATCTGAGAGAGACAGAGGTAGACAAAGAGATACACAGAGGTTCGAATAGAAATGTACACATGTGTGTGTGGGGTATGATGGAATCCATGTTTGGACACCCAATGTACCTTTTTCAGATGAGAAAAAACAATTCTTAGGTAGCATAGAAAGCCAATGCTTTATTCTAGTCTAAACTGTATGAATGGTCAGTTCTCTACAAAGACAGTGTTCAATTCTTTCCTCAAAGTCTTCAGCCTCTGAACCTGTTCTTGCCTACAGGATGTTGAAACCTGAAAACCAGTAGCTTAGCAGTGAGGTCACCTAAGGGCTCAGCTAGGATGCTGACACATCCTTCTTGCATGGTCCTGTAGTTAAGCAATGGTTGAGGTTAGTGATCTTTGTTTATCCCAAGTGTATGTTGTGCATTTTTCTTTAGAAGGGGCATTGTGTGCAGGTTCACATGCCAAAGATGTTTCAGTAATGGTTTCTGTTTAAATGTCTTTTTTCTTATTTTCCAAAGTACTTGTCACATTTTTGTATTTTTGAAAATACGTTCGATGTAATTATCAAATTATTTTGTCATGGAAACAGTCTTCATTCTTAGTACTCAGGATCTAGACAAACAAAGCCTTACTTCTAGTGACTTCCTGGTTTCTATTCCATTGCCACTGGAGCCTGGTAACATGGAAGTTTCAGGTGGGGATGATTTAATTGTAAATAAGTAGGACATACAAGACATACTTCTTTCTTCCTCTGGGAGTGAAGTTGAAGGCATAACTTGATTCTTATACTTTAAAGTTGTATGAGTTAAAAAGTTATAAAGTTGAAACTGTTGGTTTTAACTTCCTTTTACTCAAATATCCTAAAGTGCCAAAGATGAGACACCAGTGGCCCCCAACAAGCTAACAAATATGTTTGCTGGGTTTAAGAAGGGAGTGAACTTGGCTTGATGAAAACAGTCCTCATGGACTGACCATATCATAACTAGAAAAAATGGCCTCCTGCTACAGAAGAAGACATCCATCCTTAGGAAGCTCGCTCCTAGGAAGATAGAGAGTATGGAGAGAGAAGGATAGAGCTTGTCTGATGGGGTTGAACACTGAGAAGCCCTAGTGCTGTTAAACAACAGAAGATCCTCTGTGGACCTCTGTTGATTTTCAGGCTGAGTGCTGAGACAGTACATTAATGCTTATCTGAGTCTCACCCATCAGTGCTGTGTCTAGTGTGTACTTGGCATAGAAGACCCTCAGAAGTCTCTGCATATACCCAACTTTTCAGGCATTCCAACAGAGTGTAGACAGTAAAGGCCATGGCCTTTCCTACCTTTCCATAATAAAATGAACAGCATCTACTCTAGAGTGATAACATCCAAAGATGAAAACATGTGGACCACACTATAGGCTTGTCTGTGGCATTCACAGCTCCACATGCTGTTTCCCCAAATCCCTTAACATTGCTGCCTCCCATGGTCTTTCTGAGGTTGCTCTTTGTTTAAACAGTGTGTAGTGTTTCTCATTCAAATCTTGATTACCTCTGTTTCCCTAGGATGTTGTTTCTTGTCCCATTTCCTCTTGACCTAACTCATGCTGTATTGAAGATATAGGGATGATACTAAGACTGGGTTCAGGGAAGAACTACCACTGGAAATCAAGTTTAAAAAATAATATAAAGTGAACTTCTGAGGAGGAACAGGTGGTATGGATGATTTCAGGACATTTAGTGGATAAACCTCATTCAGCATTGTCTTAGTCAGGGTTTCTATTCCTGCACAAACATCATGACCAAGAAGCAAGTTGGGGAGGAAAGGGTTTATTTGGCTTACACTTCCATATTGCTGTTCATCACCAAGAAAGTCAGGACTGGAACTCAAGCAGGTCAGGAAGGCAGGAGCTGATGCAGAAGCCATGGAGGGATGTTCCTTACTGGCTTGCTTCTCCTGGCTTGCTCAGCCTGTTCTCTTATAGAACCCAAGACTACCAGTCCAGAGATGGTCCCACCCACAAGGGGCCCTTCCCCCTTGATCACTAATTGAGAAAATGCCTCACAGCTAGATCTCATGGAGGCATTTCCCCAACTGAAGCTCCTTTCTCTGTGATAACCTCAGCTGTGTCAAGTTGACACAAACCTAGCCAGTACAAGCATCATGGGTGAATTGGACTGCTGATGAAGTAAGTGGTCTCAGTCCATGCCTTGCTATAGGGGACTAGCATTGCTCCCAATTCCAACATAGATATAACCTGGACCCAGTCTCTGTTTCTCCTTTCTTGTTGACTTATAGCTGTTGGAAGACTTTAATAGCTTTTCCCAAGAGTTAAGGATCATGACAGTGCCCCAGATCTCCACAGAGATCTAGGGAGCCAGTCCAAAGCTGTTCTGATATCTCCAGACCCATGTTAAGACATGATCACCACAAGGTGATATGATACAAGATAGGTCTTTCCTTTTTTTCTCTTAATCCCACAGTGTGGTGGTTTGAATGAGAATGTTTACCCACATACCATAGGCTAATATATTTGAATGTTTGTTTCCCATTTGGTGAAGCTGTTTGGGAAGGAATGGGGAGTATGGCATTGTTGGAGGAGGTGAGTTACTGGGGATGATTTCAATAGTTAAAAAGCCCACACTACTACTCAGGCTTGCTTTCTCTCTGCTTGCTGTCTTTGAATCTGGATATTAATTCTTAGCTATTCCTCTAGTGTCACGTTTGCCTACCTGCCTAATTCCATGCTTCTCGCCAAAATGATCATGGACTAACCCTCTGAAACTGTAAGCAAGCTCCCAATTAAATGATTTCTTCTATAAGTTGCCTTGGTTATGATGTGTCTTCACAGCAACAGAACAGTAATTAAGATACACAGAGTTTCTACTACAAAAGTTGTATGGCTCCTAACAACTGGGAAGGTTTGCTGGGTCTACTTAAAAGTGAGTGCTCCATGTTGGCAGGAGATACATAAATTTAAATCATGTCTGTGTCCCCAGAGTACTGGACACAAAGGATATGAAGCACTACTTGAATGCAAAAGGTTTGCCAGGCAGCTGAGAGAGAGTCAATCCACATTCTTGGGATAGACATTTGAGATTATTTTTAGGGGTGTGTGTGTGTATGTGTGTGTGTGTGCACTTGGATGTGAGATTATAAGTGGGGATTTATGAGTAAAAACCAACCATAGTCTACTGTTCAGGAAACATGGGCTATTGTGTGTAGTGAGACCATATTGACTGAACAAAGTAGCCAAAGTGGCTGCTATTCCCCTGTAAGGTCTTAGAATCCATTCCTCTAGAACACAGAGTTCTCAGAACCTGATCACAGTAAGCAGTGTAGCTGAAGATGCCCCCTGATTCTCTGGCTTCTCCCTGCTTTCTCTATAGCTCTCTCTTCTTCATTTATCTGTCCTTTCACTCTCAGCATGATAATTTTGTCTTCTCTATGTTGAGTTTCTTTAAAGATACATAAAACATCATTGCTTTGGGGTTCCCAAGACTTTAGATTATTAACTGAGGAGTTCCCTTTGTTATTACACAACTTCAGATTATTAACTGAGGAGTTCCCTTTGTTATTGCATGACAGGCCTCTGTTAATGAGCCTAGAGGGGTCTGTGAGATCATGATCGGACAAGTGTGTCAGAATGTGAGCTCTGAGAGATGTCCTCACTTCTCATGGCACGGTTGTTATTAAACAAGTGCATCTAATGGAAACTTCTACATCAAGTGCTGTGATGAAACCTGGGGCAACAGAACTGAAGAAGGGTCAGCTCTCACCCTGAAGCCTTCATAGGAGTGAGATTCATAAGCAAGCAACTGTGCCATAACGTGACAAGCAATGGTCAAACTATCAATAAAGAACACAGAGAAGGGAGGAGGCTGTGCAGAAAATGTCTGCCAGTATCAATCTCAACCAGCTGTGATGCATGTTCTTAGATGGAATGTCTTAGGATGAGGAGAAGCATGCTGACAGAAAGACAGTATCTTGCCCACAGAATTGTTAGCTGGGAGTGAAGAACACTGAGAACTGAGTAACAAGCTAAGCACCAGCAAGAATCAGCTATTCAAGAATCCAGGGTCTGCATTTGAATTTGACTCATCATGCACAAGCTATACCATCTTTCACATCCCTTCACATGTTCAGTATCTACTTAAAGTGTGGATAGTAACCCCTCCTCTTTATGTAGTTATGGGGTAAAGTCAGGTTACACATATAAACCCTCTTTTGGGTGGGCAAGTGATACACATGTCAAGCATTGTTTATGCCATTGGATGAAATGGTTGAGAACAAACTAGGATGTTGAAGACAGGCAAGTTCTACATAGTAGAGATGGGTGGGACACACACAGGGCTTCGTTGATGCTGAAGTTTCACAGGTATAATAATCTGGCAGGTGTTCCACGATTCATTCTGGTTTGAAACATCACATGTTATAAACTTGGTAGGATGGTTGCTGACAGTTTAAAAGAATGACTGCACAGCTTTGAGACTGAATAGCTGTTGAAAAGTAAAGGATCGTTTGATTTTTGTTTTTTCCTGTCAGAAAAATTTAGACCAGGAGAGTTTTTCTGTAAAACTCATGTGCAGGGTGGGGACAGTTTGTCATCATTGTGGCTTCTGGTTTTTACATTGTTTTTCTCTTGTCATGATGATGAGAAAATTCAAGGTTAGTTCTGACATTCAGAACAAAAGGAGGCATAATTATGCATCATGGTCTTTATTAAACTTGTTTCCTGATGGAATGGAGAGCTTGCTGCTATTGATTTAAATGCATTCAGATGCATTCAGGGATTTTTACCTCTTCCAAAGGTCCATATTCTTCTAGAAGAATGTGAGCCAAACAGTGTCCCTGAGAAGGTTGTGGTGTGGTAGAAGAGTCTATTTTTTAGGCAGACCCAGGTGACATCCAGCCTCAGGAAACAAGAGTGGGAAGGAAAGGCTGAGTTGTCTACAAGATGAAAACCAAGGAATGGTAGACCTAAGTAGGAGGCCAGAAGCACTGGTTCCCAGTGTTGTTACAGAGTATGAACTGGACAGAGAAAAATGGACCAAAGATGATTAAGGATCTAGACTGGGAGGGATGCAGGAAGCACAGAACCAGATCTGTGTGTGTCTGGGTGAACATACAATTTTGAGGAACTCCTCCATCATGAGTGTGGGTTTCTTTCACTTGATATTCTTATAGCTGACATTTCCCAAGTGCCTGTTACCTAACAGTCACTTAGGTATTACCTGGAATGGATTAGTGAGAAAAACTCAAAGATCTATGTTCTCCTTCAGTTCACTCTTCCAAGGTGTTAAGATTAAAAACAAATGGTAGATACAATAAGGAACTAGGCAGTATGTGGTAAATCAACAGGTTCTGCAGAAAAGGTACAGGGGAAAGGTTATCTGGAAAAGGGCAGGAAGATAGATTGTACCTTTCCCAGAATGGTTAAGGAAGATGCAAGATCCCTGAAATGCAATATTTGAACAAAGACTTAATATAGTGAAGTAAAGTTCTGAGAAAGTATTTTTAATTAAATTAATTATTATTGCTATCACTATTATTATTTGTGGTGTGTGTGTGTGTGTGTGTGTGTACATGTCATAGAACTTATGTAGTAGTCAAAGAACTCTTTATGGAGTTGAATTCCAGAGCAAACTAAGGGTATTAAGATTGCCTGGCAAGTGTCCTACCTGCTAATGCATCTCACTGGCTTCTAAGGAAAATTTTATTCTAGTCAAAAAGAAAAACCAGAACAAAGTCACTAGGATGAATTGGTAGAGAATATTAGGCTGAACAGAGCAATGGCAAAACAAGATCCAAATATTTTAAAAGGATGATCTCAAAGAGGAAAAGGGAACAAATGGTACAGGGTTTACAGACCACTACAATGGGCTATGGCTTTTGCTCAAGGTAAGTGGTGTCTGGTTTGAGTATCCTTAAGTGCAAATCCTCTTAGAACCAAAACATGCCTGAGGCCACTTGTTGTTAACATAAAAGCTTTTGTCAGAGAGAACATACTTTTGCTGATGGATGTAGCTGAGAGACAAGACTTCTTAACTGAGCCAGAATTCTGAAGGAAGGTTAGAAATGCTACACTAGGTAAGCAGTGCCTGCACTGGTCTACCTCACTTTTTAGGGGCTGGAGTGCTGAGGCCCTGCTTATCTGGGTTTTGTTTCAGGAATGAGGTACTGGAGCTCTGCTCACCTACTTTCCACTCCTGATTAGCAGGTGGAAGACCCTGGGTGGATTGTAGTGTGTCAGCTGGCTGTGCTATGGCTTAACTTTCATGCCATCAGAAGCTGTACTTACAGGATTGTAGAGAAACTTGGATATAGGAAAACCTTCCTAGTGAGGATTTTCTTCTTGCCTTACCTGCAATTTGGAGCCTTTGAGAATGGAAGGGCCCAGAGGGAGGGAGCACCTGAGCAGGGTACTGGCATTGTAGCCTCTGCCAGGATCAGCAGTGGAGCAGTCTAATACCATGTATTATTCCTTTCTGTGAGAATGTATTCTATCCACTTAGCATGATTTGAGAGGAGATAACTAAGGGCATTTGCTTTAGAACTTGTGTTTGGTAGTTGCGAAGTAATGATTTTTTATAAGGGACAGTGGCAAAGGACAAAAATTCATTTGGGCTACAATTGAAGACATTCTCTACAGAAGTCAGGAGGCCTGGGGGGGGGGGCAAGGAATCCCTGCATTTTATTGGTTGGACAACTCATGTAGGACTCAAGCCTGGGAGCACATTTTTGTTTTTGTTTTCCTCACAGGAATATGCTAGAAGACTCTAGAGGTGTTTATTTAATGTCTCAGAAATATAAAAAGTCAACTACTAGTGGGTCTTTAGGAAGTCTTGGGAAAAAAAAATGAGCTATACCATGTCAAGGTTAAATGCTCCAGATTAAGTCAAGGGTTTCCTTGGAAAGTCACCTTGTTTATTTCTCCCAGATCAGGCGGATTAATCTCTTGCTAGGCTCCAAGGTGAGAGCTGACTCTCCCAATCTCTTTGTCTCTCTATCTCTGTCTCTCTCTACTTCCCCATATGGGGTGTGTGTGTGTGTGTGTGTGTGTGTGTGTGTATGTGTGTGTGTGAATGTGTATATGTATATGTATGCATATGTGTGAATGTGTGTATGTGTATAAGTGTGTCTGTATGTGAATGTGTATAGTGTATGTATGAGTGTATGTGTATGGATGTGTGTACATATATTTGAGTGTGTGTAGCATAAATGAGTTTGTGTGAATGTATGTGTGTGTGAATGTATATGTCTAAATGTTTGGTAATAGTTTTCTAAACTCCCATGGTTTCCTCACTCAGAAAAAACATGTCCAAACAAAATTTCTCTGGATTACAACCCTTAATAAACACAGTTTCAATCAGAATAAATGCAAAAGTATGGGTTCCAGTATTCTTTCAGACCAGCCTGGCTTCATTCTATGGTGCTTAAATAGACATTGTTATTTGAGACACCCCTGACTTCATGTATTTCCTCTGTGACCTATCACATTGCCCCAAATAGCATTACAAGCAATTCATTTCTTTGCTCATCAAAGCCTTGTTAAGAGACAGGCTATTAAAATGTAAATATCTCAGATGTAGGGAGCCTCAAGTAATGCTTTTCCCACCTTGTCATGATAGCTAGTTGGGGATTATAAGATCTTTCAGGGATACAAGCTTGGAAATCCAGGAGGCTTGAGTTTGAATCTCGACTGTCATTTAAGAGTTGGGTGATCTTGGTAACATCTTTAATAATTCTGTTTTTGCTTCAAATGATGGGGGAGGAGAATAGGCTGGTAATATTAACTTTTACTTCTGCTGAAGGAGAAAGGAAAAAAGAAGTATTAAGTATTTTATCTAGTGTTTAGAAAAGAATTAAATACTTGAGATGGAATCTAGGATCACAGAAAAAGGAGTATTAAAAAGAACTGATACCAATTATAAAAACTGTAAGGAAGAGAGTTCAAAAGCACTCGTCTTTATACTTTTTCTGGCCCATCTGTCTTTATTCTGCAATCAGACAAAAGAATGAACTAAAAAGGAGAAAATATTCAAGGTCATTTCCTCCAGATTCCTATATACATACACAACATACCAATATACACTCTTTCCCCCTTTTCTTTCTTCTACATTACTGTGGATTTCTGTACCTCCTACACAGAATGCACTAAAGAGAGAAACTTGGCTTTCAGCACTGGGCTTCCCTCATGTGGGCAATGGGGCAGCCAGATGCCATTCCTAGTGCTGCCTGAGAGCCGGTGAGACTCGGGCATCATGGCCCTGGCACAGCCTGGACTCGAGTGTGCCAGATCTCATGCAGTGCCATCATACTGCTTCCTCTTCTGAAGTCTGCTACATCCACAGATTTAGGAACCAGCTTGATGGAAGGGAGTGGGCACTGGGGAGTTTTGGAGCATCAATCCATGCAAGCCATCTGTAGCTAGCTTTATATAAAGCAGGGGAAAGGACAGGCTAGGATGCAATGGCTTGCTTTGTTTGACTTTGATGTAAGGAGGGGCAAGAGGAGTGGGATGCTAAAATTGTGGGTAGGGGAGGTGATACTAAAGTTCCCCTACTTTCATGCCACACACATACATTTTTCTTCCCACTTCTCTGGAATACATTTAACTTGGGTTCCACATACCTCTCCACCACTATGGAGATTTTTTTTTCTGCTGATATGATACTCATAAGAGATATTAATGCCATCTCCTACTTGTGGGTCCTGAAACAATAAAAGAAGGTGTTGAATAACTATTGCTAAATAATATGGAAAGTGATAAGAGGCATGAGGCGATTACTTGAGGGAATCAGTTCATCTTCCTTCCCCACAGGTATGAACAGATCCACATAAACAAAGAATGCATGGGAGGAGATCTATAGTCTTCATCTACAGACAGAAAGGGGACACACACTATAAGGGTGGCTTTCAAAGTGATGTATTTGCTGTTTGGAACTCAGGCCATCTAATCTCAGCTCTACAAATGAAAGTGTTAATTCTCTGCCACACTGGAGATTGCTACTCTGATTCTTTGGTCAAGAGACAGCTCAAGACAAAGAGTTGTAGGAAGAAGTTTGATATAGAGTAGATAGATTGTTACACTCATCCTCAAAAGTCTGCTCTTCCATCTCCTTTCCACATAGCTTACTCCCCCACGGAAGGTATCAGTCATGCTTACCTACTTCTCTTTTGCTTTTTTTTTTTAATTGGATATTTTTATTTACATTTCAAATGACTTCCCTTTCCAGATCTCCCCTTCAGAAACCCCCTATTTCCCCCTCCCCCTGCTTCTATGAGGGTGCTCCCCAACCCACCTACCCATTCCTGTCTTCCTGTCCTGGCATTACCCTACACTGGGGCATCGAACATGCTCAGGCCCAAGGGCCTCTTCTTCTACTAATGTCCACCAAGGACATCCTCTGCCACATATGCGGCCAGCATCATGGGTTCCTCCATGTCTATTCTTTGGTTGGTGGTCCAGTCCCTGGGAGTTCCGGAGGGTCTTGCCTGTGGACACTGTTGCTCCTTCCATGGGGCTGCAAATCCCCTCAGATCCTTTAGTCTCTTCTCCAACTCCTCCATAGGGGACCCCTGAGCTCAATCCAGTGGTTGGTTGTGAGCATCCACCTCTGTATATTTCAGACTCTGGTGGAGCCTTCTGGAGACAGCCATAACAGGCTTCCATCAACAAGCACTTCCCAGCATCCACAAGAGTCCGGGTTTGGTGGCTGTATATGGGATGGATCCCCAGGTGGGGCAGTCTCTGAATGACCTTTCCTTCAGTCTCTGCTCCACATTTTGTCTCCATATTTGTTTCCCCTTCTAAGAACACTGAAGCATTCACATTTTGGTCTTCCTTCTTCTTAGGCTTCATATGGTATGTGAAGTGAATCTTGGGTATTCTGAACTTTTAGATTAATATCCACTTATCAGTGGGTACATACTGTGTGTGTTCTTTTGTGACTAAGTTACCTCACTCAGGATGATATTTTCAAGTTCCATCCAATTCCCTGTGAATATCATGAAGTCATTGTTTTTAATAGCTGAGTAGTATTCCATTGTGTAAATGTACTACATTTTCTGTATCCATTCCTGTTGAGGGACATCTAGGTTATTTCCAGCTTCTGGCTATTATAAATATGGCTGCTATGAACATAGTGTAGCATATGTCCTTATTACATGTCAGAGCATCTTCTGGGTAAATGCCCAGGAGTGGTATAGCTGGGTCCTCAGGTAGTACTATGTCCAATTTTCTGTGGAACTGCCAGACAGATTTCCAGAGTGGTTGTACCAACTTACAATCACACTAGCAATGGAGGAATGTTCCTCTTTCTCCACATCCTCACCAGCATCTGCTGTCACCTTCTGTCCTTGCCTATGGCACTCTGATTTCTGGATGTTTCTATATATGCCTATCTCCTTACTATAGGTCTTTGAACACTGCTTTGCTTTTTTCATCATTGAATCATCTTAAGTCTATCTCTGTGCTGAGAGTAGGCTGTTGGTCTTTACATGGTTTGGAGTTCAGGGTAGGGATAGCTTCCATCAGAGTTTAAAACAGCTAATGCTAATAGTATTGCAGATGTATGGAGACATTCTTTCTCTCAAGATATGAAAAGAATATTATTATTAAATGACTCAGCAATGACTCATCTAGCTGTTCTCTTTTGTCTAATACTCAGGACTCAACATGGAAGGAAGCAGACAAAATGTAGAAAAACTTTGTTACTCTCCTAAGTGACCAGTCACTTATTATTCCTCCAAAATTGCAACTGTATTTTGAAAACGATGTTGCCGGGGGCTGGTGAAATGGCTCAGTGGGTAAGAGCACTGACTGCTCCTCCAAAGGTCCTGAGTTCAAATCCCAGCAACCACATGGTGGCTCACAACCGCAGGTAATGAGATCTGACACCCTTTTCTGGAGCTGTCTGAAGACAGCTACAATGTATTATTATACAACGTATAATAATAAATAAATCATTTAAAAAGAAGAAAACAATGTTGCCTTAAAACTCTATGAACAGAATCCAATTCTCTATTGCCACTTCTAGAAAGCAACATTTCTTTGAAAGACTGTTTTTTTGTGTGTTTTTTTGTTTGTTTTTGTTTTTGTCTCACTCTCCTTTCCAGCCTCTAAAGGACACCATTACATTCAAAATTTGGCTCTTGGGTCATTGGAGAGATTCAGTTTCTAGAACAATAGAAAGCAAACTATTTCTCCATTGCCCCCAGATGTATACTTTCTGGGACAAGTGTGCCTGATTGAAAGACTTGTGATTCTATCCAGGAAGAATAAATTATGTCAGCTGGCAACAACCCTACTTCAAGCTTTTGTATGAAAGTCATTGGCCTTGTTTCTCATGCAGTGTCTTCCATTGGGTGTTCATTTGCTGTGAAATGAGGAACTGGTGTTAGTGGGAAGAGGCTGTGTTTGTACCTTAGTGCTCTCTTCATTCCCCACATGATCATGAGTTCAAACTGAAGCTAATTTCTATCAGCGAAGATTCCTTATTTATGAAATGGCAAGAACAAACAGAGTTTACTACTCCAGAGCAACCAGAAGTCAGTCGGGTTGTCCTCATAAGATTGGTTGATACTAGAAGAAATGAAATTGTATGCCATAGACCCAACTCAGCTCCTCTGCTTCTTGCCATTCTCTGCTGTTAGCCTTTCAGTGACCAGCCATGTAAATAACACCAATAGGACACAGGTAGAATTATTAAAAAGTGTAGCACTGTCCACAGATCAATCATTAATTAAGAAAATACCTCATAGACACAGCTACAGACTCATCTGATGAAGGCAATGCCTCAACTGAAGTCTAATCTTCTCAGGTGACTCTATGCCAAGTTTTCAAAAATTAATCATCAGAGATGGCTTTATAAGGCAGTTAGGCTTTGGAAGGAGAGTTGCCTAGAGGGTGTTCTCAAAGCCCAGGTAGGAAAACCTCATTCACACTGAAGGTCAGGGAAGGCTTCCTTGAAGAGGGGATCTGTGACTAATGGAGAATATTTTGAAATCTGAAAGGGGTAGATGAATAGTATGTCATTTGTCTCTGAAAGAGTAGAAAGGAATGTATGGTTATTAGGGACTAGTAAGCATCCTGCTACGGGCAAAGAGCAACATATGTGCACTGGGGATATGGATGAGCAAAGTTGAAGCTGGCAAAGGAGTCAGGAGCCTGCTAATGAATGGCTTTATTACAAAGCTTTTGGATTTTATCCTGAAGCCAGTAGGGAGTCATTTAAAGATTTAACAGGGAGTGATATGAACAGATCTAAGTTTTAGGAAAATCACTCTGCCAACAGTATCAAATCTTAGGGGAGGGAACTAGGCAGGAGACCAGTTATAGCCAGTTTTCCTATTCTTTCCAAAACATTGTCCCCACTCTGAGTCCAGCGAGGGATTAACTACATGTCCTGGTGGGGAAGCGGCCCTTTCTTCCTTCTGCTTAAAATGTCAGCTGAGAGAGTCTGTATAAGTAGCTGGAAATCACACAGTGGATTTTTGTTTCCAGCCTTAGCATGACTGCAACCTGGGACAATATACTTCTCTGGACCTCAGATTTGGGTTAAATCAGGAAAGGCTTCCACGTGGCTGCTACTTTCTCCTTGAGTGAAGTTGGCAGTGGGCACACCTGGATGGCTGGGCTTGTTCGCTGGTTTCTGGTTGCTACAGTACCCTGAGCCAGTCAGATCATGGGCTGGCCTCTCTGTCTGCCTTTCCTGACAGGCTCTGCACTAGATCTGTGAATGGTGGTCCTGGGTGCATTGTGAAACTTCCTCTAAATGAGGCTAATGGTTAATTAATGAATCTTTGGCTTGACTAAGGAAAACATGTTTGGGAAGAGATCATTGTTTCCTGAGTGCTTGGAACACTGATTAGGGGACAAGAGCTTTAAGCTCATCAGGCAGATTCAGGGTTTTAACACTGCTCATTGCTATGACGTTTTGCCCAAATGTTCTATTTTTGATATTAACTATAGTATCCAACAGTCATCCTTGTCAAAGGAAACTCATGGTCATGTCTAAGACCCTCCTAGCTGGGATGGTAACCTAGGAAACTAGAAACTTCAGGATGTTTCTCCAAATTATATTATGTGGAATAAATTCCCATCTGTCTGGGACAGTTTAATCAAGTTTCCATAGAAGCAGGAAGAAGGATAACTCTACTGGATCTTAGTAGCCTGAGGGACTTTAAGTTGAATTCTTTGGAGTCAAAATCTAAGGTACAGAAGACTGGTTTTAGAAGAAAACACATGTAATATGATAGACTGATGGTCATGTGGAAGTCAATGGGAAAAGATAGGGAGTTGTTCAAGGCCACTTAACTAAGGCAGGCAGAACGGGCTCAGAGCTGAACTTCAATGGTGGGTTCTTCATTGTGGTGTGTGATTCTGCCTTTTGCTCAACTCTAGACCCTAAAGCTTGGAGGGCTCTCTTGGCTGCTAGGCCCAGACTCATTCCTTAGCAGTTATGATTTTATTATGCTTTCTTCTTTCCTCTTATAAAGCAAAGAGGGGTGAGCAGGTTAAGTCACTTGTTACTATGGGGATAGTGAGGACTTCCATTTGAAGGGTCAGAGGATCTCACTTTTCTTCGCTGCTCCCTCATTTTATCACAACCAAACAAAACATCCCTTTTGGTCTGTCCTCATGATTCCTTTTCTCCATCTAAGATGTGGCTTCACACTTCCTGGGACCCTAAAGAACATGGTGCAGACTTACTTCACACCTCATAGTACCCGAAGGAACATGGTACAGACTTAGCTCTATGTTTATATTTTACTTCAAAGATAAGTTTGTAAAGACATCCTTCCAATTTGTGTTTAGTTTGTCCTGAATGGGGCACAGATGTGGACAGCTTCCCATGGATTCCTTCTGGATCACATGCCATTCTTGACCTTAGACTGTATAAGGCTGAAACCCTGCTTCAACCTGCATTTTCAGTCACATGGCCCCACTTGGAGAGATGCTTACAGTATTGGGGGTATCCATGAACCTGGCATATGAAGTAGGATTTTGGTGAGTGTTACATTCCTAATTCCTGTTTGTCCTGTAAGTTAGAAACTAGTTCACATAGCCAGGATTTAGAATAATTTTCTTACCTTTTCCCCTGTGATTTGAAACAGGGTTTCTCTGTATATCCCTGGCTGTCCTGGAACTCACTCTGTAGATCAGGCTGGCCTCTAATTCAGAAATCGGCCTGCCTCTGCCTCTTGAGTGCTGGTATTAGAGGCATGCACCACACTGCCAGACTTTTCTTACTGTTAATTTAAGACCATTCACACACAATCAGTGTATTGACAGGCATGCTCAAATGTGCATGTACAGCACACAGCCATACATATGTACCACATGCAGAGATACTCATACATATGTAAATTGAATTTCCCCTAAAGTGGATGATATTTTTCTATGTTCATCTATGTTGAAGATTTAATGAGACTGATTACTGGTTAGCATGTAATAATTATGGAGAGTCGTAATGTTGTCAATCCAGAGCTAGAAACATTTTGGGGTATCTCTAGCTCCCATAATGACAAGTTAGCTCCTACCTTTTGTATCTGAGCCAATATCCTCCAATTGTCAGACAAAACCTTTGGAATATATTAATTTAGCAGATCACTAGCTTCAATCATTGAGTAACATCTGAAGTTGACAGCAATGTTTCCTCAGTTTTCTGTAACCACTGCCTTATGTTCTTACAAGTCCTTTGATTTATGACTTTTCCTTTGTTCTGTGACTGAACATTCATGCCACCATGTCCACATTAAAAGATATCAATAGGACAACCTGAATCTGTGTTCCTGGGGCTTGTCTACTCATACTTGGCTCAGCATAGACTATGTTGAGTACCTATAAGGTAAGAGCTATGCTTTACATTGAACCATGAACATAGACCTGAAATATGTATACATATAGAAAATAAATACTTACATGCATCTACACATGTACCACATATTGAGACATAGTCACAAAAATACATGTGCCCATACAGGCACAACATAAAGTTGTATATCTATCTATCTATCTATCTACCTATCTATCTATTTACAATGCAAAATGTTGACAGATTTTTAACTCATATGCACACATATACATATATGTAAAACACACTGACTTGCACATATGTGTCCATACATATATATTCAATAC
Organism: Mus minutoides; assembly: GCA_902729485.2. Taxonomy (NCBI): domain Eukaryota; kingdom Metazoa; phylum Chordata; class Mammalia; order Rodentia; family Muridae; genus Mus; species Mus minutoides. The sequence continues at coordinate 685,655 of LR750256.1, forward strand.
ACAGCACACTAAAACCTGCATGCAGAAACATGCACATCACACTGACATACCCACATTTGCACAAACACAGATGTATGCACACTTTCCCTATGTGTTTATTATGATAAGATATTCATTCATCCTCCATGGAATGATATCAATATAAAATGGGAAGCAAAGCCATTCCCCAGCATTCTGAAGGAATATTTAACATCTCCTTGGTTCTTATCATTCAACAAAGCCATCTCCAAAGCAGATTGTGCCTGGATGATGCATGTCCAGGTGATGAGTCACCATCATATCCTTGGCTCTTTCCTGACTCCTGATCTTTTCCTTTGGTCATGGATTAAAAAGTAGAAATACACAACTGGAGAAAAGAGTAGAAATAACAGGTTGGCTGCTGTGGTTCACTTCCTGGGGCATCTCTACTAGATAAATCTGAGTGAAACTTTATGGCCACAGCTTCAAGTACAGAAAACTTATAACACGATGACACATGGATGCCTTTGTATCTATTCCCACACTACGTATTGGCAAGTCACAAAGATCTACTTCCAGAATGGCTTTCTCACCCCTTCTTTTCACTGTGCTCTACTTTAATCTAGGTGCCCATCATCCTCATCTTGGATTTCTGCTGCTGGTTTTTTTTTTTTTTTTTTTTTTTGAGACAGCGTTTCTCTGTATAGCCCTGGCTGTCCTGGAACTCACTTTGTAGATCAGGCTGGCTTCAAACTCAGAAATCCGCCTGCCTCTGCATCCCAAGTGCTGGGATTAAAGGTGTGCGCCACCATGCCCTGCTCTGCTGTTGTTTTATGCTGACCTCCCCATGACTGTCCTAGGCTACTCATACTTCATTTTCCCCTGAGTTAGCAGATATATCTTCATGAAGCATACCAAGCTAGTCCTCTTCTTAACACCTGGCACTCAGTCCCACAGCAAAGCCTGCCTCCTAGCTGTGGCCACTAAGTCCTGAGTGCAACAGCTCTGTTGTAGCTTTTGTACATATCATCTCATGGAATCCCTAAGGCACCCTAGCCTTTCTATGCATCAGATCCCTTTGGAACCCTAGTCTTCCCAGCCTCCTGTCAGTCTTGCTCATGTTTCAGAGGTCTTTGGATTTGCAGTTCTTCTATCCTAGCCCCGTCTTCCCCTCCTCATAGCAGGATTCCTTTTTTCTGTTTCAGGTCTCAGATCAGTGTCCCCTCCTCTGAAATATTCTCCTTTTACTTTCATATTTAAGTCAGTGCCAGATCTGCCTTTCTTCATTAGATCACCTTCCCGTGCCTCTCAACTCACTTCATCATCTACCAATGCCTCTTGCAATTATTTGGACAGCAATAATTATCTGACTCTGATTATTTTCTGTGTCTAGAAATAAACGTGATGAGAGCAGGGTCAAGTTTGTTTGCTTTAGTAAAATCTCTAGTCTTAGAATTTCAAGGCATTTACTAAATATTTTCTGAATGAATGAATGAATGAATGAATGAATGAGTGAGTTACTTTGACTTTGTGTGAGTGAAAATTTGGAAATCTTGCAGAATCTGTTAAATCTAGGTTGTCTATTAGGAAGCTCACAGGAGGCACATGGTTTATGGAGACCTTTGTTGGGAGTTCTATGCAGTTACAGATTCATATTCTAGTTCCATATATTCTGTATCTATTAGGTACCTCTGTCTTTCCTCTTGGGACCCTGCCATCTGCCTCACCTGTGGATTTGATTTCCTGCTTGATAATACTTCTTGCAGGAAAAATGGATTTGTTTCGGACTCTAGCAATGAACATGATGAATGTGCTTTTCTTCTCAGTTCAAGACCTCAATTTAAATTTTTTTCCTGTTCATCTTGATCAGGAAGTTGTCTGGATCTGTGCTGAGACAAATCCCTGTGCCTATAGAGTCAGTCATTCTTCATGCACTGGAATCTCCAGGCTGAGGGAAATGTCCCTAGCACTGGCATAGCCTGTCATGTTCCAACACCCACAGGTGGGAGAGAGAATGTGCCCATTACAGCCACCAATCACACAGAGGGCACATGGATATCTTGCTACTCAGTTTATCCTGAAAGTGTAGCCTTTATTTTGACTGTTTCCTATGGTCTTCTGGAACACACATATGGCACAAACACAAAAAACCCAACAGGAGATTCAAAGAATTCATGGGGATAATCCAGTATTTTAGACATGAAGCATCCTATTTCCTAAAATGCAGTTTGGAGTCAGCCTGCATAGGTTTAAATCTTATATGCTGCATCCTGAGCAAACAACTTTGCCTATCTGACACTTAGTTTGCCCATTTGTACAAAATGAGTAATAGCTACCACTTCATGCAATTCTGTGAGGACACAATGGGATAAGGTATCTGACTCAGATTGACGTCATAGCATATTGCTGAAAGCACTTTCTTGACTGAAGGTATATTTGTTAAAAGATAAGTTTCATTATAACATAAAAGGTATTTTGTTTGTTTTTCAAAAACAAGGTTTCTCTGTATAGCCCTGGCTGTCCTGAAACTCATTCTGTAGGTCAGGCTGGCCTTGAACTCAGAAATCCTCCTGCCTCTGCCTCCCAAGTGCTGGGATTAAAGGCATGCACCACCATGCCTGGCAACATAAGTTTTTTCTTATGATTTCTTCACCTCAATTTCTACATTCAAAAAGTGAATATAAAAGCACTTTCCAGATTAGGGGGAATGCAGTTCAGTTGATAGAGTTGATAGCACATACATAGCTCTAATTCAATCCTTTATGCTACATTTATGTATGTTACCCAGGTGTGATTTGCACATCTGCTATCCCAACAGGTGGAAAGAGGAAGCAAGTAGGAGAACCAAAAGTTCAAGACTATCTTCAATTGTGCGGTGAGTTTGAGGCCAGCATGGACTATATGGTATCTCCCCTACTTCCCATTCACCAAAAGCATGTATCACCTCATATTGTTCAAATATTTAAATAATTGTGAATCATAAATATAGATGGTACTTAGTACAAGGCAACTATTGAGAATATTATATTTATCATTGTTGTTCTTGTTTCTTCTTTTCCTTCTTCTCCTTCTTCTTCTCCTCCTCCTACTTCTCCTTCTCCTCCTTCTTCTTCATTATTTTATATTCTCTGAAACTTAGCACAGGATTTAGATCCTGGTAAACACTTAGTACACTTATAGGGAGTGAATGAATGGAACAGAGTAATTTGGATCTTCTGATTTGCAGGTCTCTGGACCTAAGATCATACATCCTTAACCTTGCCAAAGAGTGTTTCTCCCCATTTAAGCTAGCTCTATTAAGCCACCCTGTACCAAACATGAATTTTTCCTGCTCCTCTTCTTCAGCTCAAAGCCCAGGTTTTTCCCTTGAGATGAACTGCTTCTGATCCTGTAGGTATCTAAGTTGTTGTTTACTTCCCTTTCTTGCTTGACAACTACTTTCAGGGTACTAGGGAGTTCATTTGTTCTCTGATCTCCTTTGCACATTTGATCACAGACTCTTGGTTAATTTTGAAATTGTAATTGTAAAACTCATGTCTCCTTTCTCCTTTTTATCTCTCTTTATGGTTGACCCTGTGCCTATATGCTGTATATTCAAATTGGTCCTGCTAAATGGAGGGTTGGCTATGTTCTGGTCTTACCAAATCCTTTCCTGGGCTCTCACCTTCTCCTCTATGGATCCTGTTTTCTCTAGCCATTCATCCACTACTTTTATTATTTCACTCTATATATCATACACTCTCTTTGAAGATCTACCCTTGAGTCTAAACACCATTTCCCTCCCAAATTAATAAGATATTATATACATACACACAAAGCAATCCCCACAAGGCTTTAGAAGTTTCTAGAGATTTTTGTTTTACATATAATTATTTTAGATCACATAATTCACACTGGCTTTAGGTGGAGGGAATCTTGCTCTTCGATCCTTCATTCTTTCTTGACCTTGACTTTTGCTTGACATTGTTGCTACCAGCAACAATGGCATGACCACTGAATAGATGTGTGGAACTTCAGACCCTGCTTTAGAACTTCTAATAGACTTAAGTAGCTTATACATATTCTAAGGTTTCCCAAGTATTGTTCTACATTCTGTCCTGTAAACTTCAGTGTGAATGATATTCCCATTGATTCTTGTTAAATGGCAGGTTGCTTTATTTTATACTCACAGAGCCTGGTTCGTGTGATTGGGTGTTACCCCAAGACCTGACTTTAGTTAGAAAGATGAAGATGACTGTGATTCAGCTATGAACACTCTGAGATGCCATGTGCTTTATCCCCATCTCTAGCTTTTAGGATAATGAAGAAAGAAGCAGATCTTTGCCAGATTTTTATTTATTTTAAAAGTTAAAAAATGAAAAAAAAAAAAAGGTGTGGGCCTCTAGGTAAGGGGGATCAATTTAACACTCAGGCTGCTGGTTTAGTCTATAACTCCTCTAGATATCAGCTGGCTGGAGAGATGGCTAAATGGTTAAGATCACTGACTATTCTTCCAAAGGTCCTGAGTTCAATTCCCAGCAACCACTTGGTGTCTCACAACCATCTGTAATGCTATATGATGCCCTTTTCTGGTGTGTCTGAAGATAGCTACAGTGCACTCATATAGATATCAGCTAATGAAATAACCTCCTTGTGTTTTCTTGACAGCTTGTTAAACACTTGTCTGGCATGGGGTCTATGCTCTGCTGAGTTTTTATGTTTTGTGCAAAATAGATAATATCAAATAATCATAACAAATTCCCAAGTGTGGCTAAGAGTGCATAGTGGGCATTTGTCCTCTCCTTTCTGGCATCTATACTCTTTTGTGGTTCTCTTTTGTGAGTTTGCATAGGACCTACAATTTGCTTTTAACCAACAGAGCATAGGTAAGTGCTGGGATGTTCCCTTTTTAATCGCATATCCAATAATGTGGAATTATATTAAGCCCTTGCAGACTCTGTTTGACATCAGACTCCAGGTGGCTCCTCCTTGTGGTTTTGAGAAAGTAAATCTGGAGTGGTGAAGTCTATATGGCAGAGAGATAAAGATGACCTTTGGGATGTTAGCCTACAGGTAGCAAAGAGGAGTCACAAGGATCTGGATCCTGCTAATACCATGAGATTAGACAAGCATGTTTTGATGGTTTGAATAAGAATGGCACCCAAAGACCATTTGAATATTTGTTTTCAAGTTGGAAATGATTAGGAGGTATGGCCTTGAAGGAATTGTGTCCCTGGGTGTGGGCTTTGAGGTAGCAAAAGCCCATTCCATTTTCAGTTTTCAATATTCTCTGCCTCCTAATTGTTAATGATGTAATTTCTCAGCTACTGCTTCAGCACCAGGCCTGCCTGCTAACTGCTATGCTCTCTGCCACGATATTCAAGTACTCTAACCCTCTAGAACTGTAAGCCCAATAAACTTTTTCTTTCTAAAGTTGGCTTGGTCCTGGTGTCTTATCACAGCAACAGCAAACTCACCAAGACAGAGGTTGTTGTAGTCTGGAGGAATTGAGCTCTGGAAAGAGCTTTATGAAGGTCTTGAGAGACTCTAAGAAGAAGATCCAGAAAGTCCTGCTAGGTTCCTGATCCTCAGGAATTATGTGATAATAAGTGGAGATTGAAGGTTACATGCTTATGGTTATCTGTTACATAGCCATGGAAACTAGCACTTTTGTAAGCTTCAGGTGATGTGCATGGGACAACTTATCAGGGATAGATGGGAAAGCTACTGAGAAGAGTCAATGTTCAAGGAAGAACTGCTTTTTATTTGGCATACCTGTAGATTTCTTATGAGTTGAATGACCTTAGAGTGGCTTATGGACTGGTGAAATGTTCTTTACTTTCTCACTGATATCCTTCTTACTGCCTCAGTTGCCCAACTTCTAACAGAAATCAAATGTTTCCACTTGGGCTAACTAAGTTAGGTGACAGCACAGGTGATAGCATCCAACATTCATGATTTATTTAGCATCTGGCAAATAAAGTTCTCTATAAAGAGTGTTTTTTTTCTTTTTTAATCAATTAACGTTTTTCCTGTGACACACATTATTTCTGTAACACCATCAAGTGTTTCAGCTTCTGAAATATGCTGACTCAGGCTTTCTTGGCAGACAAGACATATAAAGCAATGTAAGAATTTTTTCATCCGGCAAAAGTCATAAGAAGAACAACAATATCAACCAACCAGACACCCAGAGCTCCCAGGGACTAAACCACGAACCAAAGAGTACACATGGGGGAACCCATGGCTCCAGATGGATATGTAGCAGAGGATTGTCTTATCTGTCATCACTGGGAGGGGAGCCACTTGGACCTGTGGAGGCTCGATACCACAGTGTAGGGGAATGCCAGGGTGGGGAAGCAGGAGTGGGTGGGTGATTGGGGGAGCACCCTCATTGAAGAAGGGGGAGGGGGGATGGGATAGGGGGTTTCCAGAGGGGAAACCAGGAAAGAGGATAACATTTGAAATGTAAATAAATAAAATATTCAAAAGCAAACAAACAAACAAACAAACAACAACAAAACCTATGGTTTAGAACAAAGAACTCATCATTCTTACCCTGGGAAGACCACACAGGTGTCCTTGTGAATAACAAGCCCTCCTCATGTGTGTGGGTATGGTTGGGTGTATTTGTATGTGTGGGTGTATGTGTAAAATCTTGATTAATAATTCTGGCAGTGCTTCCTCTTGTTTAGTGCTTCTCTCCATAGCTTTTTGAGATCTGGTCTGTTCCTATGTATTATAATTCTCAGTACTGTCTCTGGTTGCCGCAGGGACAAAGAGATCCTCCTAGACCAAATGATTCTATGAAACCTTGCCCCCAAGTCATCCTTGATTGTTCGATAAAATACCTACAGCCTATGACTGGGTAGAAGAGAGATAGGTAGAGTTTCAGTTCCTGGACAGGAGACCAGATAGGGAAAGGAGAAAGAGGAGAAGATGCCATGAGGTAGATAAATCATGAAAACATGGCCATGAGGGCTGGCCAATTGGAGCTAAGAGCAGCCCAGATGGAACATGGCAAGTCATAACCTGGGGTTATTGATAGGGAAGTACATACTAATAACTTAGAGAGTAGATATCTGTCCAGCTCTGGTGCTTTAAAGGTTTATCATAAATATAAAAGTTTTATGTCTTTTATCTGGCAACTGAATGATCTAAGGCAGGATAGAACCCCCAGATTGAGAGTAAATATTTACTACAACAGAGATCTCTCTAGTTGTTGCTTTATGTTTATTTAATTGGTTCCCAGATAAGATTTGTTTACCCTGAAAGCAAGTGGTTTTCAGGCATGAACATCAACAGGTAGGAGTCAGGGAAGAATCTGTCCTTGACTCTGCCCAGATTGGTGAGAATGTAAAGAGGATGTCAGATCTGTTTCATCCCTGGCAGGACCATAAAGCTCTGCCCTGGTGAGACAAAGAGTAAGTCCAAAATCTGCTTTTCAAATGGACAAGGTTAAATGGTTGGGCAATGCTAAGCAAAAGGCTTTGTAATAGGTCCTCTAGGTGGGAGCACACTGCTCCTCTGCAGTCTCTCTTTTTATCTGCCAGACTGATGAAGGAGGCTTTCCAAGTGGCAGTCTCCTGCCTCCTTCCTTAGAGTGTTTGAAATGGAGAATGGAAAGGATTAAAATAGAAGCTTTCCAAAAATAGTTTCACTGCTCCCACAGTTAACATAGAATCTCAGGGTAGAGTTTTGCAGGGAAGTCAAGCTTTAATAATGTATAAAGATAAAGAGGAATGTTACCAGATTTTGGGAAGGAGACATTGGAGAGAGTGAACAGGTGGCAAACTCATCCTGTTCCTCCAAGCTGAGAAATGTTTTCCAGTTGTGATTGGCACCCACTGTTAGTCCAGGGCCTGCCTAACCCCCTCCAAGATGGCAAGACTAATGACTGCAGATGCAGATTCACCATTCCTCATAGTAGAAGAAATCAGCTACCCTGCCCAAGCCTTTCACTAACCCTGGGTGGTGCTCTTATAGCCACTGAATTGTAAGGACTTCATAAGGCCATATGATATGAAGGAGAGGTTATGCTAGGGAAAGGGAAGGCACCATAAGCACCATGGTGTAAGAAAATCCTGAGAGGATTGTAGTGGATCAGCACAGTTACTAAATCTCTCACAAAATGATATGTCTCACACAGGAAAGAAAAACACAAGCACTGTTGGCCCATTCATGCCCTCTTTTCAGATCAGAGCACTGAGTTTAATCTTCCAACCTTTAAATTTTTGTATAATTTAAGACTTTTCCAGAATTTCTGTAGTTTCTCAAAGATTAATCAACAAGCACAACATGTCTGCTGCCAACTGCCCCACACATTCTGCTACAGCAGCGGTTCTCAACCTTCCTAATGCTGCAACCCTTTAATATAGTTTCTCATGTTGTGATACACAACCATAATTTTCTGGTTGCTACTTCATAATTGTAATTTTGCTACTCTTATAAATCGCAGTGCAAATAACTGATCTACAGGATAACCAATATGCAACCCCAAAGGGATCATGACCCACAGGTTGAGAACCACTGTGCTAAAGTGAAGCATGAAGTTTAGTACACTGTCTGACATGAGTTCAGACCCTGAAGAAGCTGGGGGTTTAGGGAAACAAAGTAGAGTAAATGCATAAGACAGAATAGACCAGAGATTTGGAGTATTTTCTCATGGTTTTAGAGGTTCAGTAAGAGAGCTAACACAGTCAAGTCCAGGAGAGAAGGATGGGAGGAAGGTACCAAGTTTAGCCTAGCATTCACATCAGGGCATGTCTAGAAACAGGCTTCATGGGGTGGCTCCATTCTTTTATATGACCCCTCCACATCTTGACTTGACTGGTTTTGTTTCCTGTCTTTAAACATATCTTGGTGATAAGGTGCATTAAACTCTTTTAAGTCTGTTCTCCCTCAGGACTTGGTGGTCCCTTACAGAAACAAGGGGTGTGCAAAGTTCCCCAGCCCTTGGAGGCCCTTTAGCCTTTCCTTTATGATCCCAAACTGCTATGCATATGCTTTGCACAGCTGTGCAAAAGAATGCCTTTCTTCAGGCCCTCTTTACTAAGTTGGAATGTGGGCACATGTACAACTACATGATACAGTAGTTTTGGCATGCTTATTATGGTAGCTCTGTGAATGCTTTTTGTTTGTGGTGTGTGTTGTGTGCATGCACATATATGATGGCAGGTGTCTCTAGGCATGTTTGTATATTGTTGAAAGTCATTCTGTGTGGTTGACATCATCTCTACCCTATCAGGCACACATGGTTGGAGTCAGACCATCGTTTAGCTTCTTACCACCACATAACTGGTTTGTTTTGTAGACTAGCCTTTTCTCTGTTTAATATGTTGACCAAAGCTAAGGTGTAAGGCAAGAGAAGGAAACTAGGAAGTAGGAGCAGAAAACTTAAAACAGGATTTTAGCTTGGCATTTGCAATTTCTAGACTGAGACTAATCTCATTCTAGATGCTCACTCTTAATCCAATTTCATTCTTTTGTGTAAAGAGAACCTCTTGTACACTGTATGGAAGACTCACCTGTCAATAAAAAGCTGATTGGCCAATGAGCTGAGGCAGGATTAGAAGGTGGGATATCTTGCAGAGAAAGAGAATTCTGGGAGAGAGACAGGCACAGGAGGAGGATTGACCCTAAGGACCCAAAGGAGGACAGATGTATGGAATTTGAGCAGAGGTATCCAGCCATGTGGCAGAACTTAGATTAGAATAAATGAGTTATTAACTCATGAGCTAGTCAGAGAACATGTCTAGCTATATGGCCTAGATATTTGTAAATATATTTGAGTCTCAGAGTCATTTTTTGAGAAACATAGAGAGACTTGGTGGAAAGCATTGTACTACACTTCTGGTCTTCCACCATCATCCTAACTTCCTTTCTCTCAACTATCATCATTTTACAGAGACATACCTACTCACCTTTGTTTACCTCACACTGAGTTTTAGGCCATTCAGAATTCTCTGAGTTTTCACAAGTGAGAATCACTTTCCCTACCATCTCCCCAGGAAACATAGTCATAATTTCCAGAAACACACATATATCTACAATGAAGGGTGCTGATAGTTTTGTAGAGTAGGTTGTACCATCCTTGTCCTGAGTGTCTCTACTGGCCATTTCTGAGTGTTTCATGCAGTGTCCACTCCATCTTCAAGGGGCTTCTAGCCCCCAACTATAATATGTAAATAGTTACTTTTACCAGGTATGAATAGTTCCTTACAGCACTGAAATATTAATTCCCTGTGCTTCTGTCCATCAGCCAGAAATACCAAGATCTTTTCAAGGTCTGTGCTCTCCCTCTTAGCTGTATTTCATCTTTAAGGACTCCCTCTAGCTCACCCAGCCTAAGAACACTTGGCTCTGGGAGGCTTTCCACTTCTAAGAGTCTCCATTAGTGGGGTTTTGGGTGATCTTCTTTTTCTAGTATATGTAGGAATGTGACAGAAATGCTGATCACTGTGACTAGGGCCAGGCTGAATGTGGCTGGAGTCCAGACTGCCTGATGACCACATATTCATGGACATAGTGTAGGGAAGCTGTTGAGAGTCCTTGGGTGCCCTCTCCCTTGTCACTTGCATGCTTTCATTTTCCTTCTATCTTTACCTATTTTGGGAGCAGTCAATCTTTGCTTGTATTTGCAGCCCCAGCAGGGAGCCCATTTCCATCTGAGAGAGGACTCCTTTAATAAATCTGGCTCATTTGTGTAGCAGTAGTGGAGCCATTGATTAGAGGGCTGATTGGAGCTGTGACTTTCCCTAGGAACCAAATTAAGAAAACAGATTAAAGGCAAATGATGGGAGGCTTTGTCTTCCTGGGGAGGGGGTGGGGAGAGATTCTCCCTACACTCTGTGTCTCACCTATGAGTATTCTGCAAGATGAATTAACTCCTTCAGGCCATTGATGATGTCCACCACATAAGACAGTCCTCTTAAGGTGGATATTGCTAGCCATTTATCTTATGCCCTCTGTTTTGTAGATGAGGACACTGATGTAACCAGGGTCAAGTAGGTATGCTACAAGCTCCAAGTTATAGGAAGCCTCTGTTTTTGTTATCAAAATATTTGACACAAAATTACACTGGGCATCAAGCAGTTGCAAGCCAAAATGCTTACTCCGTTTGAAGTTGACCTGCTCTTCAATGATTTGTCTATACCCACTTGGAAGAACACATTGTAAAGCAGGCCAATGACCCTTACTTGAACACTTGGAGCTTACTCTTACCTTCACTACCTTCCTGACAACTGCTTTTGCATCTTTCATTCTGTCTCTCTAGTTATATTCACCCTCTTTCAAGGCATACTTTCTTTTGGCATGTATTAGTCAATATGTCCATGAAAACCCTCATAAAGGAAAGCATTTAATTAGGACTAACAGACAGTTTCAGAGATTTCAGAGGTTAGTTCATTATCATCATGGCAAGGAGCATAAAAGTATGCAAGCAAACATGGTGCTGAAGAACAAGTAGCTGGGAGTTCTACATCCAGATCTGCAGGCAGCAGAAATAGAAAGTCACTTGGGCTTTTGAAACCTCAAAGCCTACCCCAAATGATACACTTCCTCCAACAAGATCACACCTCCTAATCCTTTCAAATAGTCTCACTCCCTAAGCATTCAAATACATGAAACTATAGAAGACACTGTTATTCAAACCCCCATGGCATACATCAGTAGGATAATTCTTACCTTTCAAAGCACCTTACTTGTTTGCACACATCACTAAAGGAAATTTTACCTTTTCAAAACATCTTAGCCACTTAGGAGACTTTTGTCCTCACCAGCTTTCTCCTCTTCCTCCATCTCCTCTTCTTCTTCCTTTTGCTCCTCAGCTTCTTCCTCTTCCTTTGAGACAGGTTTTTAATGTAGGCCAGGTTTGTTTCCAGCTCACTGTGTAATTAGAGATGAACTCCCTATCTTCTTGCCTCTACTGCCCAAGTACCAGGATTACAATATATGCCACCATGCCTGACTAGCCCTACCAGTTCTTGAAGCTGCTTTTCATTGCCAGTTGCTTATATTAGATCTAACTACAAAGTAATTAGATCAATAAGAAGCAAACAGTAGGTATCTAGTCAAGACCTACTGTAAACTTAGAGGGCAGCCGGGTTATATTATGCATTGATTGGCATTCTTTGATTCTTTGTAGTAGAACCTCTATTATTAGAGAAGTTGTTTGATTTATTAATTGAGTGTGTATACTCAAAGAACATTCATCGAATGAATGAAGATATGAATGAGATCACACATAGGAGTATGGGTGAGATCACACACTGGAGTATGGAATGAATGAAGATATGAATGAGATCATAAATAGGAGTATGGCATTTAACGTCATCTGCTGACACTGGAGCTTTGCAATTCTTGCTGCACTGATCAATGTAAAAATTCCAGGAAACATCCTCTACGGAAGTCTAAATTAAATAATTAGTAAGACGTAGAGATGTTTTTTGTTAAAATTCAACTGAAACTGTTAAACATGGGTACTCTTCGAAAACGTATAGACTCAAAACTTAGAAGACTTCCCTAACAACCGTAAGGATGAAATGTCTACTTGTTTGGCTTCGGGGTCCTCTAAGAAGACTTACCTAAAGTCAAGATGAATTTCAGAGGAGAAAACCAGTATCATTTTCTGATGCAGAATCTTGAACCCTGTTACTATTTCATTCTGTTCCCCAGATCCAGAACTGTCATCCTGGATATCGCCTTCTAATTTGATTTTCTAGAGTTCCAAAATAACAATCAAATCAATTCAAATCCAGAAAGTTAACTAGCAAAGTTATATTGAGATTTGTAGAGCCCCTAATGTAATTCTCATGGGTGTGTTCATTTACGTGCATATGCACAAAAACCAAAAACCAACCAAACCAAACAAAATAAAACAACAACAACAACAACAACAACAACAACATTCTTCTAAATAATAGAGGTTCTACTAGAAAATATAACTTCCTGAGTATGTGTACTATTTTTCATAGATATGAACATATAAGAGGTGCAAAAGTGTGTGCTCATGTGTCTATGAACAACTGTATTCAGATGTCTGTATCTACATGTGCCAAAGTGTGTGCTTTCTTTTTGGTTAGTTTGATGTCTCTCAGATCCAGTGAATAAGGACACTAGTAACACACCATATTTTAAATCTTTATGTTAACTTATTTGATCATCTTATCACTGCTAATAAGTTAACTCCTGGAGATTATGAGTGAACTCTAATCTCCATATCATGCACAGCAGCCCCATCTTCACAACAGTTGGAGGGGAAATGGGAAAAGGAAAGGCAGAAAGTAAAAGAATCTCTCTGCTTATGCTGGAGAAACACAGTAGCTCCCAATTGGCCAGGATGCTGGAGTTCTATTTGCCCTTTGCTAATTGTGCTAGAGCTGGCGCTGAGCCTGTGTGTGAGAGAGGACTAAAAGGAACAAGTTACCCTGATTCTGTTTATATTGGATAAAAGCTTTGATGCTTGAGAGTAATCTGTATCTCAGCTCTATTTACTTTGCAAATAGAATAAGAGCTTTACTGCTTGTGCAGAAGAGCAGTGGAAATTGGTGGGAGAGCAGGGCTGGAGAAGTAGGAGGAGGAGCAGGGTTTTGGTGTAGAATAGATAAAATGATGCTTGACCTGGAGCCTAGACTTCTAGTTCTGCCCCTGTCACTGTGTCTGTGTGATCTTATGCAGATCACTTCCCCTCTCTGAGCTTCCAAACTAATATCCCACAAGATTTCTGGCCTCACTCAATAGGACATGTTGTTGCTGTTTAAAACAAAATAACTTAAAAAAAAAAACCAATCAAATATATTAGTAGACTCTTCTCACACAGCAGTTCCTAGGCCTTACTGTACCTAGTTGAATTTCTGCTTATTTATCCAGCAGTTCAGACAGGGAAAGATGGATGAGTTTTGTTGAAAATATCCTAAACTGGGGTGGGGTGCTTATCAGTGGTTGAACATTTGTTAAGTATGTGAGAGTTCTGGAGTTTAATCCCCATCTCAGGGAACAAAAAGACCACAGTGTTATCTGATTATGTTGATCTAAATAGACTTTCCCAAGTTAGGATCTAGATAAACATAAGTGTGTGGTGTATTGTGGTGATTTGAGGATGAGACCAGGCTTCAGAGACATTCTGCCAAGATTGATCCTCATTCTGACTCTGCCTACTGTAAAACAGGTCTATAAAAGTGCCTCAACATCCTCCTCAGCAAAAGTGTCATGTTCCTAGGAGCAGTGAATGAGCCAGTGTCCCTGAAGAGCAGATAACACTACCAGGCATGTTCTGAATGACCAATGGTAGTTATCAGTCAGTGAGACTAACTTTACATTTTAATGTAATAGTTAGGTGATCTTTGTTAGTTCACAAATGATCTTGAGATATTTAGCTGACATTTTCAGAGTAAGATCAAGTGTAACAATATTATTGTTGTTGTTGTTGTTAATCATATCAATAAAGAGATATAAAGGTTGACACAGGAGAACATTTAGGGAGTCTTTCTAAACAAATATATGCCTGTGGCCAGCAGGTTCCCATGATTTTGTTCACCTAAAATCTGTTATGTGCTAGTGAGCCACTAAAATCTTATGGAAGTCTGATTGGTTGAGCTCTGATGGCTTCATATTCCATATTCACTATTTTCAGGAGGGATTGGAGCCACATTTCTCCTGGGCTGTGGGTATTTTGCCTTCTAGCTGTCATGGCCTGGTACGAATGAATTGGACCAAACTTTGACTTCTAAGAATGCTGGTGTTTCTCTAAGTGAAGCTACAGGTTTAAGAGAATGTTCAAAGAGAACATTTATTAAATATAGCAAGTAGTTTCCCATCTACATTTCATGTAGCATGAAATAAAAGTCAATATGATTAGCAAATGAAGGGGAGCCTGATGCATGCTTACACTCTCTCTTTCTTTCTCTGCCTGTTGCTGTAACCTCTTGAAGATTCAGTAATAAGCATGTTTATTTAAATAGTGTGATGATCACACTCATCAATTCTATACTTGAGACATCTAGCAGACAGATTCACAACCTGTTTCATGGCACCAGGCATATTGTGTGGTTCAGTATGATAGCTCTGGGAAGACTTTCTTATGGTACCTGCTCCACTAAAAGGGTTTCAAGGGGGAGATAAAATTTCTGTGAAAGCAAGAAATGAGCAAAGAATAGGTCTGTGAGTCTCTCTCTTAAGTAGAGACTCTCTTCTTTATATCACCATTCTTTACAGAGGAAGCTGATGGAGAGACACTGGGCACTGTGACAGGCAAGTAGTTAACCTTACAGATAAGGACCACTGTCGTCAAAATTAGAGAAAGAGAAAAGGGAAGGAAGAAAGGCAAGTGGTGACTTTAAGAGGAGAAACCCTACCTCTAATGAAGTTACCCGTCTGTACTGTTTCCTTGTTGGAAAGGTTCTGGGCATGGTAACTTCTAATCTGATTCGGGATTTGAGAGTTCCATGAAATGCACAGAACGGCTCACTATGTAGAGGTTTGTGTCTCCTGGGCTTTTAAGGTTGTAAAGCTGTTTTGCCTCCCCACCCCCAATTTCCCTTCCTGGTGAACTCTGCTGCTAAGTTTTGTTTTGTGATATAGAAATGAAGGCAGGTGCTCCATGTCCCTTGCTTGTGTTCCATATACAGAGAGTTGTGTTACTCAGTTGGATAGCAGTGGCTTACAGGGTGGCTCTGGCCTGTGTTATGTGATAGGATGCTGAGAGCCATCATTCCTGCTTCAGCCCACTGCATATTTATGATAGTCAACATGATTTTATATGTGCCAGGAAGCTCTAAAATTATAGGAAATCTAACAATAACTGAAGAGATTTAGCACCAAAGACAGAGTGATACAGAAGCAGGACTTTGTTTAATTGGAAAATCTGAATTAAGAAATTAGATGAAGACTCTAAATGGAGTCTGCTCAGCCCTTCACCTCTCACTCAGACTTGCCTGTTTGTAGAGCTAGTTCAGGGTCTCTTGACTGGTAAATTTAATGAGAGGCTATTCTTATAGCCTCTTGGTCAGGAAGCTTGTGGAATGGTCAGGAATGGAAGTTAGCATACAACTTGGGGGTGAGAGAAGAGTGTTTTTAATGCTTATTAAAAAAATGGGGCATCCTTGTGGGGCAATGGGCTATGCACAAACAGCCTGGTCTCCATTTGAGCTGAGGTCTTGAACCCAATGGGTGATAATTTCCACCTATATGGGATGGTAGGCATTTGATCATGTTTCCTGGACCCTTTGCTCCTGTTAAAGTTACCACCTCCACAGGCCCCCCCCCCCCCCTTGCAGGAGAGGCTCATGGCTAGCAGTCATGTAGACAATGTCCCAAGCTTCTGTCCTTCTGGCTAGACTCCTCCCCACAGTTACCTAGCAACAGCAAGATTACAGCCCACTATAAGAGGGGCTGTTTGGTCCCTCCTTGCTCTCTAAGCCCTCACTCTCTTTAAGCTTTCTTACTCCCTAACTCTCCTTCTTTCTCTCTTTCCTTCCCCCCCTCTCTAAGCTTTTACCTCTCTCTCTAAGCCTTCACCTTTCTTACTCTCTCTCTCTTTCCCTTCCCCCTTCTCTCCTCTTGGCCATGACTAGTCTCTCTCTTTTTATCTTCTCTCTTTTCCCCTGCCTTTCTACAATAAAGCTCTAAAACCATAGACTGTCTCTGTTCATCAAGGCCCGGACTAAAGACAAATGCCTGCGTGGGAACCACCCAGTGCCCTTCTTTCCCCCTGCCCTCTCTTCCCATATCTCCAGGCTGAGTGCTGCCCTGGGGCCCCTATTCTATTCTCAACTCCTCTGCCCATATCCAGTGTGAGATGCCAGAGACTGAGAACCTGGTACCAGGGGCTACCCCTTATCCAACCCCCCCACCCCCGCTGTGTGGGGTCAGTGGCTTCACAGAGCCAGATGCCCACCTGGGGCTGAGTGGAAAGTGTCTGCCCTCCCAGAGCATGGGAACTCTGGCTAGAGGTGGGCTCTCTCCCTCCTCCCTCTTCCTCTACACCCACTGCCTGTACATCCTGACTCTTCTTTCTCCTGAACTTGAGAGGGGAGGGAAAGGAGAGTCACTTTCTAAGACTCTGGAAGCTTAGTAAGAATTTGTAAAATGGTGGCCAGGTTCCCCCTGTCCAATTTTCTGCCCAAATCTACTTTTATCACCTGGTTGATAGAAGAAGACAGTGGAAAGGAAGAGTTCACCACCATCGTTGCAATTGTGCTAAGGAGGACCCCTTCAAAAGACATCAGCCCAACTTTGTAATAGGCACACATGATGAACATTGTGCCCAATCTGTGTCACACTCAAGATCTCTGCTCTTCCTTGCATGCTCTCTCTGAGTCCAGTTGTCTGGAAAGCTACAACAGTTTAATCAGTGTAGAGACTCCTTTCTCAGTTCCAATATCAAACTGGAGAGAAGTTTCACCCAAAGAGAACAGATCTGATGGAATAAAAAAATCAAGTCTCTCTGGGTAACAAAAACAGAGTGCCTACCTAGGATAGTGAATATCATTTTGCTTATAGGATGTTAGTGACCTGAGAGGAGATGGAGAAGCTCTGGATGCTGCCCAAGCTGAAGGTCAGAACAGCTTTGTCCAGTCCAGGGAAAGAGAATAATTCTTAGAGTTGTTTTAGAGGCAGAACCTGTGATGAGAACATGTGTTCAAATTAGTTTTTCTGTGGGATAGCTTTTTTTATGAAGAAAAATAAGAGAAACAGGAGAGTACAAAGGAAAAGCCAAGACAAGAATATGGCATCCTTCTCAGGAGCTAGCTGCAGGGCCCATGGGAGGCAATAGAACTCAAATTAGGAACATAAATAGGATTCACCTTGAGATCATCTCTGTTTGATTTTGTACCTCTGGAGATGATGCAGAAGGTACTTCAACAGTAGGTAGGCTCCTGATCAATAGTCAAAGGCTGTTCTACTGTTATGGGGGGACAGTATGTGGCCACATACATTGATAGTGATGGCTGTGTGTGCAGGTGGAGAAACCTAGTCCACTCTACAGCATCCACTTGATGGGGACTGCAACACTCTTATAGTGATAGCTCAAGCCAGAGTCTTCTTTATAACTCAGACAGTTCCAGGAAAGGGGCCAAAGGATTCCTTTCTGGAGAGAGAGTGGTCTGTGAAATGGATGTAGTCATGGCATTTATCAGGAATGGACAGACATTCAAGCCTGGGACACTAGCATGCATCTAACCATCGAGTCTTTCAAACTTTTGTCTCTCAAACTCTCTCTCATATTTGTCACTCCAACAATTTACCTAAATGCAAACCAGGATATGTATAAGTAAATTCCAGTGTCTTGCTTACAATTTAAACGACACACGCCTTTCCTAGGACAAGGAGAAGATGGCATTTCATAGGACAGACATCTTCACTGCTAGCATTTTCTTAAAGGATAATAACCCCATCAGTCACATCTCCCTGGAATCTTATATAACAGGAGTTATAAACAATTCTGTGTTTGCCAGTGCCCATGCCAGGCATAAACAGTGTGCAAAATCCAGGTTATTATGTTTATTTGGGGTGGTTCCATAACATAAAACAGATACTCTGTAAACATAGTCCTAATAGATTAAGAGTTACCAGAGTCCTCTCTGATCAGTGACATTTCCTATGAATACCACACAGAATAACACATCTTACTTCTGGTCTCTTTGTACTCTATTTTTAAGATACATTAGTGGTGATAGGATTGTCAAGACCAGAATGAGTAAAAATTTAAAGCTCATTTTCACAAATATGCATGTTCATTTATTGGGTTTCCACCTGTCATTCTATGGTGTCTAAGACTACTGGAGCATCTTTGCTCCATCCCCCCTTATCCAACGACTATGCTTCCCATCTACCCATTAGCTGTTTGTCACAGGCCCTGTCTGAGACCTGCATGGCTTCCACTTATCCTACTAAAGCAGCTCTCCCTTAGGTTCAGTTCCCTTCAGGAGGTCCTGTTTGCTGCCTATGTGATGATACAGGACAACACATTTGCATTTGAACAAGACCAGCTCCTAAATAAAATGCCTCTGCACCTGTGCAAGAATTGTCTTGGTTAACATTCCAGAAATGAGGCTGTGGGAAAGAGATATGCAAAGCAGCTGTTGGGCAAATGTAAATAGAAGAAACACACATGCAAACACCTACATAGGTAAGGTGAACTATTGCTTATGGAAGAAAAGAGAGAAATAAAATTATGCGGATAGAAGAGTAAGAGGTGGAAAGGGAACCCACTGTCCAGAGGGAGAAGTCTGTCATGAAAGCATGAAGGAAGCAAGCTGAAATGGAACTGTGCCACTGGAGAAATCTGGCCAGAGGAGCCAGAAATATTTGGAGCTTCAGACAAAAGAAGTGTAAAGAAAAAAAAAAAAAAAAAAAGCATAGCTTTTGGATCACAGAAAAGAGTGGTAAAGGTTTGGTCCAGCAAAAGTAGTTGTGTTTAATATTTACCCTTTCCTTGGCTCTGTGTGGTTATCTTGCATGCTGTGAGAGTATTAGTGGTGGGTTTTTGGAAAGTTGGACAAGACACTGCATACAGAGTCCTAAGAACAACAGCTTCCGAGTAAAAAACTGAAGAAGCTCGGGTTTGTCTTCATATAGTCCTCATTCAAATTCAAGAGTCACAGTGCCCTTATACTAGAGAGAGAGGGAGAGAGAGGGGAGAGGGAGAGAGAGAGAGAGAGAGAGAGAGAGAGAGAAGGGGAGAGAGAGAGAGAGCAGAGAGGCAGACAGAAAGACAAAAAAGAGACAGACACAGACACTGAGAAACAGAGAGAAGCGAGGGAAGGCTTGAGGAGAGATAGGAAAAGGAAAGACAAATTAGATGTGAGAAGAGTGGAAAAATATCAGAGCTTAACAGTAAATAAAATCATATTCTGAAAAAGTTTCATATTATCAGAGTGTTGGGGAGAAAATAACATGTGCCCGAATTTGGGATTGTTTCTGGAAATTGCCATTTAGGTATTGGTCTTTAAGAAGCCTGTTGAAAAGGATTCAGAAAAAAAATGTGGTAGAGGCAAGATCAGAAAACCATTTACAGACAAAACTGAAGACCAAAGCTGGGAAAGACAAGGCAGTCTCTAGAGATGGTTGAGGTCTGTTAATGCTGGAGTTTCAAATTTTCAGTACTGTCCAGGTGCCTAATCTGGGTCTCAGTATGTTCATCAGGCAAATGGGGACAGTGGATATCTTGGTCCATTTGAACCAATGTGAAGGATGAGCAAGGCAGTATACACTCCACTAAATTCTGAACATTTCCAAAGTTCTATTGACATCATCCGCAATACCTTGTATGTTGGTATGCATGTTATGTATGGTGCTAGAGATGCAGGAGAGATTAAATGCATCATAAAACAAAAGAGTAAAATTTAGTGAGGTTTATAGGGGCCTGATGGGAAGATCAGAGAGGTATGAGTAAGAACAGTGGAAAATCATAGGAACAGAGCCATGATGAGTAAGGAGTCGCCCAGGCGAATCTTGGGCAAAAAACGAATGGAATACACAGTTATTGAGGCAAGGAAGACCTTGGCATGCTGGAGACTGAAAGAGAACAACTTGCCTGGAGACAGTGAAGGAGGAACCAGGGCAAAAGCACTGGCGAGGTGGATAGAGACCTGACCATATCCTTCACAAGGCACTGTTAAGGACTTTAGAATTATTTCTATGAACAATAGGATGCTGATGAAAGGCAAAAGAAACTGCCCTCTGTTAGATTTATTTACATGGTTCCAAGAGGCTCAGTCAGCTAGAGCATTATAAGAGAGAGGAGACAGCAAGGGGTCCTCCCCTGACTCCCCAGCACTCTTGGCTTCAGGCACTGGACACCACAGACCAATAGCTAGTGGGAGAATCCAATCCAGGGTTGGATGCGGACAGTTGTGTGTAGCAGGTGGCAGAGTGAAGACACAGAGCAAGAAGCATATGGATTTGCTCAGAGTTGAGATGTTTCCCTATCCCAGGGACTCTCTTGGATCCACAGAGGTAAAAAAGATTACTATCTGGCAAGAGGCATGCAAACATTTAATAGCAGAGTCAAACAGCCAAACACAATATTTATCTTCAAAGTGATCTCACTAAAAATTGATAATAAAGCCCATTTTATGGATGAGAAAAATTAAGGTCCAACACAGCTAAATAGCTTACTGAGGAGAAATTTCTCTTTTGTTGTGGATCTGGTTGTGAGTCTCTTTGGCCTCCTGCATCCCGGGTTATGAGACCCTGAGATTAAAGTTACCCTAATTTATTATACATTTGAACACAGGCTATTTTAAAAGCAAATAAAAAAATAGGTGAAATCAATTTTAATTATCATCATCTATCACCTATCTAATTCCTACCTACCTATTTATTTATTATGTGTTTCTGAGCTTGCACTCATATATGCAACAGCTTACATGTGGCAATAAGAAAATAATTCATAGGAATTGATCCTCTCCTTCCAATCACACCTAAGAACCACCCGTAGTTTGAGTCAAACAATCGTAACTGACGTCCACGGAAATGGGTCACTCGGTAGATTGACTAGGTTTAGGATATAGAATAAATTGGGAATAAATGATTTATGGTAAAATCATATATCAACGATATTTTAATAGTTATTTCTTAAAATATTAGATCATATTATCTTAATACATCTTAATCATATAATAGAATTATACAATATTCTATTATGCAATAAAGAATTTTAGTCTGTTCAGGTCCAGAGCATTTTTATAGGCTTATTGTACATTTAAATTTGGTCTAGTCCTATTCAAATACTAAGTAGGCATATGCGGCTGATGGCTACTATACTGTGGAAAGCACATTTAACTCAAATCTGCCTAAGGTAGTATTATTGGTTTCACAAGTTGTGAAAACTTGAGGACACATATATACAATTGCTAATTATCTGTGTCACAGCTGCCAGGCCCTTTGTAAATTCTCCTTTGGATTCCTGCCCTTAAGTCCCCAGATGTGGAATCTGGCCTTTCTGTTACCCACATTACACTCAGGAAACCTAGTATATATGATGTAGCAACTTCATATTCCTTTGCTATGCTTTGTATAGTTAAGTGGATGAATATTTTCTTATGCAATTATGTCTTTTTTTATTTTTTTTCCTTCTGACCCTTAAAACAGAGGCCTAAAATGCCCTCAGTGTTAGATAGTAATTCCAGGTTAGAGAGTGATTCCAGGGCCTGGAGGAGAAATTGGTTTAATCATGGAGCATCCATCAATGAGGACAGAAGTAGGCAGCAATTCTTTTCTTTGTACATTGAGAATAGAGTAACTATTGCCTGAGTCTGCATATTTTGTATAAATATTTCTGCCAGCACAGCTGCACATGGGCAACTGGTTTCTTTCAGGGACAGATCTGGTTCTGAGTGGAAGACAAAATAAATAGGTGAACTCTACCTCCTTCATCATGTCATCAGATCATGATGGCACTAGCTTAGGTTGGAACTATAAACTATGTAGCATTTCCTTGTTCTTTTTATTTAAGCTTTCCTGAGCATTACTGTTCAACATCCATTCACTGTTTCTCTCCCCTCCCTTCTCTATCCATCTTTCCCTCTTTTCTTTCCTCTTTTTTGTTTTGGAGCTTCCTCCTCTTCATTATGAGTTGACTTCATGATATAGCAAAAATGCCCATCAGTTGTCTGACCATTGACCTTGAGTACCCATCAGCATTAGCTGGCTGGGCTGACTTCCAGAGCATCACTCATTGCTCATGAATTATTACAGAACAGTTAATGCTGTCAGCAATTCCACTCTATACAGCTTCCCCTATTATTATTATTATTATTATTATTATTATTATTAATTATTATTATTATTATTAGGTGGACAACACTGAAATTTTAAACAACTCAATCTTGCTTAAGCAATGTGAATTTGGTGGCTCTAGAAATGACCTTCCGTTTCATCAGTATGAATCTGACCACTGAGGCAGGTCTCAGATGAGAACAAGACAGTGGTTCTAGTATAAAATTAAGCTTCTGAAAGTCTAGATAATGTAGTAAATCAGGCTGGGGATAAATTGCAATAAACTCAGCAGTCTCGGGATGCTGTTCCGGTTTCTATCAGAGAACAGAGAGCCACATGTTATTGCCATGATTCCCAATATAGCTCAGTGTCTCTATGATTCATATGGACCTTATGCTGCAATAGAGATTAAAGACTAAGTTGGAATCTCACAAATAGATTATTTTTTGTCTCTTTAAAGGCTCTGTCAAAATGTATCTTTAGTCACTCTAAAACATAGTGTATGTATGTGGGAACAGTTGGGGAATGTAGGAGCAGAATGGAAAGTCAAGTACTGGTGCCTAGGAAAAGGTCAGTCAAAATCAGGGTATGTTGACAAAGAGTTGGATGTACTGATGGGCAAATCTAGTCACATGGCAAGAACTTAGCTGCAGAGGGGTAAAAGGAGGCAGAAACATTTAAATTCTAAACAGCAATGGGCTGATTGCAACTCGGAGATAGAAACAGGAAGAAACAAGAGGTAAGGACATGTGGTGTCACTAATAATGATGCAGGTTGCTGAGGCAGTCCTGCATTTCAGTTCTGGGCTCTTTGTATTCTTCTTTCATGAGCAAGAGTAGGAGGATGGTCAAGGACATATGGGAAGAGCCACTGAGAATTGACTCAGGCTGAATGAGACAAAGGAGGAGGCAAGGGAACCTGGGCTTATATTCTGCTGCTACCATACTGCAGGCTGTAGTCTTTAACAAACTCTAGGAGCTGTTTTTCTATCTTTGTTTCTCTCCAACGTTGCACATGGTAAGTGCCTTATCATGATGATCTTAGAGTAGCAGTGATATTAGAGTGCTGGGTGATTTTAGTGGTGCAGACTTCATGTAGCAATCAGTCACTCTCTTACTCCTCACTTCCTCAGTTGGGTTATCTGGAAAGGGCTCCCATTTCAAGTTCAGGGACAGGCCAGTCTTTTGGCTTATGTTGAATTGGGAGTAGAATTTATTCTATGTGATCTTGGGACAAGGGTACACCTGTATAGATTTCAATCTTCTCATGAGTATCTTCTAGGTGAATTGTGATCTAGGAATTATCTCTGGGAAGTTGTGAAAATCTCCACTCTAAATTGTCTCTCTCTATCCAATGTAGACTTGATCCACAGGTCAGGTTTCTGCCTAAGCTGAAGCTTCTCTGAGGTCAGCCTCACTTTTACCAAGGGTCCGTTAATAGGATAAAAGCCTTTTGGGATTTGAACTAAATGTATTCTAGCAACTTTGATGGGGAATATGAGGTAAGGAGAGTGGAGGTAGAGACTTTTTTCTCCTGGTCCTTAATGGTAAAATCCAAGACAAACCTTGCCAATTACCATTTTTTTTATGGTTGTTAAGATTCCAACCATAGATATTCTTGTCTTCTATTAAAAGTTCCATGGCATCTGAAGAGATGGCCCAGCAGGTTAAGAGGGTTTGTTCATGTAGAGGGTTAAAGTTCAGTTCTCAGAACTCACGTTGGGTGGCTCACAATCTCCTGTAACTCCACCTCCAAGAAATCTAATACTGCCTTCTGTGGGCATATACACACATATGAAAACATACACACAGACAAAGACACACACAAAGAAACTCACACAGAAATAATAAAAATTTTTAAAGCCTCTATAATATCATATTCCACAATATTTGGTTGCTGCTTTAGCAAATTAGAAAATGTTATCTACTTACCTGGAAAAAAATAACTTTATATAAAACTGTGGTAAATGTCATCCTTTGTACATTTGGAAAGGGCAACTTACATCTAGTGAAGTAAGACAAAAATTGAAAATGAACTGCAATGGGCAGAAAGAAAAACAACAAGGCTGTTGCAATAGCAGCAAACATGTGTGCCAACCTTGATCCTAGAAAAGACGAGTGCATTCTCATGAAAAAATTTACATTTATAGAAAAGTAACTATAAACCAAGGGTTGTTCTCTATCCTATGTGAGCATAGACTAGATTGTTCTCTATGATGATGCTATAAGCAGATCTGCTTCATGCAGGAGGTGAGGAAAAGGCAGGTGTACTTGAAGTCATTTAGGGCAAATAAACCCAAATAATTCACCCTTGGAATGTGTTGAATAAAATGTTTCATCATGTTGGCATTCAGTTCACAAACTGTTCTTGCATATTAGATACGCCTTGTATGTTTGTCACAGGTAGCACAGCTGTGATGAAGGGACATAGAACCTATCAGGTTCTCTGCACATTTCCCCATAATCTTTCCAATGCAAGTGCTTAGGAATTAGGCTCTGCCTGTAAGTGGATACACATTTTGATTTGCTATAGATAGGTTGACCATGCTCCATATGACTCTGAGCCATTCTTTCCATCTAATTCTAGAGATAGGACAGTGAAATCAGGATAGAATTACCAGTTTTCTTTCTGGGGGGATGATGGGCATTCTTTCTATTTTGCAGCTTTGCTGAATCTTTGGAAGTAGTCCTTTGGATGTGCATATGTACATGTGTGAAATAACAGAGTAGATATGTGCTCAGAAGACACATATCTACTACATAGTATCACATACTATGAATGAAAACAGATCGAGAGAGCCTTCCAGAAGAACACAGCTTTCAATTAGGACTTCAGAAGGTAAGAGCGGTGATATCTATCTTGGTCAGAGCTGAGGCTTAACAAGCTTAATGAGAGGTAATAGATTACATTGCTGTGACAAATTCCAAAGCCCAGGCGTGACTTACCTTCCAGGTTGGGAGCTCTGGATTTGTTTTCTTTTTAATTAGATCAGAAAATGAAGAAAGGTTTGCTGTCCTTCTTTCTAGTGTCTTTCTGACTTCCTTGTGTTTATCTTATTTCATTTATGTTTAAGTGAATAGTCACACTGTGGAATTACTTGAAGTATAAATGGGGGTTGATGGAGTTGATAGAACATCACAAAGTAGTTCTGTTAATATAGGGTTCATGTTGTCCTAAAAAATACACACATGTTGATACATATAAACTCTCCAAACCATACTTGTGTGTGAAGTTATATGACATTTCTACCATTTAATAAATGTAATCCTCCCCCTGAAACTGTTCTGTAGCAAGAGATGATAAAGAATGCTTTAAAAAGCATCAGTAACACATTCTTGATAGATGGCAGGAACAAGCCTCTCCTGGAGACCATTCATTCTAACAGGCAATGTAACACAGGACTTTGGTCTCAGCGAGTACACATATTAGCAGAGAAGTGCCTCCTGATTATGGATGGAGGTGTGTGTGTGTGTGTGTGTGTGTGTGTGTGTGTGTGTTGTATACAGCCTGTTGTTGCACAGGCTGCTAGCTAGAAGACTAATGGTGAAGACTTCATAATTTTTTTCCTTTTTTTTATTAGATATTTTCTTAATTTACATTTCAACTGCTATCCTGAAAATTTCCTCCCCCCTCCCCCCCTCCCTGCTCCCCTGCCCACCCACTCCTACTTCTTGGCCCTGGCGCTCCCCTGTATTGGGGCATATAAAGATTGCAGTACCAAGGGGCCTCTCCTCTCAATGATGGCCGACTAGGCCATCTTCTGCTACATATGGAGCTAGAGACACGAGTTCTGGGGGTTCTGATTAGTTCATATTGTTGTTCTTCTTCTAGGGTTGCAGACCCCTTCAGCTCCTGGGGTTCTATCTCTAGCTTCTCCAATGTGGGCCCCGTGCTCCCTCTTATGGATGACTGTGAGCATCCACTTCTGTGGGAGTCAGTTATATCAGGGTCCCTTCAGTAAACAGTTGCTGTCCTATGTGATAGTGTCTGAGTTTAGTGACTGATTATGGGATGGATCNCGGTGGGTTAGTCTCTGTATGGTCCATCCTTTCATCTTAGCTCTAAACTTTGTCTCTGTAACTCCTTTCATGGGTATTTTGTTTCCTATTCAAAGGAGGAATGAAGTATCCACGTGCTGGTCTTCCTTCTTGATTTTCTTATGTTTTGCAGATTGTATCTTGGGTATTCTAAGTTTCTGGGCTAATATCCATTTATCAGTGAGCGCATATCCAATGATTTCTTTTGTGATTGGGTTACCTCACTAAGGATTATGTCCTCCAGATTCATCCATTTGCCCAAGAATTTCATAAATTCGTTTTTTAAATAGCAGAATAGTACTCCATTGTGTAAATGTACCACATTTTCTGTATCCATTCCTCTGTTGAGGGACATCTGGGTTCTTTCCAACTTCTGGCTATTATAAATAAGGCTGCTATGAACATAGTGGAACATGTATCCTTTTTACCAGTTGGAACATCTTCTGGGTATATGCCCAGGAGAAGTATTGCAGGATCTCTCGGTAGTACTATGTCCAATTTTCTGAGAAAACCCCAGACTGACTTCCAGAGTGGTTGTACAAGCTTGCAATCCCACGAGCAATGGAGGAGTGTTCCTCTTTCTCCACATCCTCGCCAGCATCTGCTGTCACCTGAATTTTTGATCTTAGCCATTCTGACTGGTGTGAGGTGGAATCTCAGTGTTGTTTTGATTTGCATTTCCCTGATGATTAAGGATGTTGAACATTTTTTCAGATGTTTCTCAGCCATTCGGAATTCCTCAGTTGAAAATTCTTTGTTTAGTTCTGTACCCCATTTTTTAATGGGATTATTCATTTTTCTGGAGTCCAGCTTCTTTAGCTCTTTGTAGATGTTGGATATTAGTCCCCTATCAGATTTAGGATTGGTAAAAATCCTTTCCCATCTGTTGGTGGCCTTTTTGTCTTGCTGACTGTGTCTTTTGCCTTACAGAAGCTTTGCAATTTAATAAAGTCCCATTTGTCAATTCTTGATCTGACAGCACAGGCCATACCTTCGAGGGTTTTCCCTACTTTCTCCTCTATAAATTTCAGTGTCTCTGGTTTTATGTGGAGGTCTTTGATCCACTTAGACTTAAGCTTTGTACAAGGGGATAAGAATGGTTAATTCCCATTCTTCTACATGATAACCGCCAGTTGTGCCAGCACCATTTGTTGAAAATGCTTTCCTTATTCCACTGGATGGCTTTAGCTCCCTTGTCAAAGATCAAGTGTCCATAGGTGTGTGGATTCATTTCTGGGTCTTCAATTCTATTCCATTGATCTGTCTGTTGCTATACTACTACCATGCAGTTTTTATCACAATTGCTCTGTAGTACAGCTTAATGTCAGGCATGGTGATTCCCCCAGAGGTTCTTTTATTGTTGAGAGTAGTTTTTGCTATCCTAGGTTTTTTATTATTCCAGATGAATTTGCAAACTGCCCTTTCTATCTCAGTGAAGAATTGAGTTGGGATTTTGATGGAGATTGCGTCGAATCTGTAGATTGTTTTGGGCAAGATAGCCATTTTGACTATATTAATCCTGCCAATCCATGAGCATGGGAGATCTTTCCATCTTCTGAGATCTTCTTCAATTTCGTTCTTCAGAGACTTG
This sequence comes from Mus minutoides, assembly GCA_902729485.2. NCBI lineage: Eukaryota > Metazoa > Chordata > Mammalia > Rodentia > Muridae > Mus > Mus minutoides. The sequence continues at coordinate 713,942 of LR750256.1, forward strand.
AAGTTCTTGTCATACAGATCTTTCACTTCCTTAGTTAGAGTCACACCAAGGTATTTTATATTATTTGTGACTATTGTGAAGGGTGTTGTTTCCCTAATTTCTTTCTCAGCCCTCTTATCCTTTGTGTAGAGAAAGGCCATTGATTTGTTTGAGTTAATTTTATATCCAGCTACTGCACTGAAGCTGTTTATCAGGTTTAGGAGTTCTTTGGTGGAATTTTTTGGGTCCCAAATATATACTATCATATCATCGGCAAACAGTGATATTTTAACTTCTTCCTTTCCAATTTGTATCCCTTTGATCTCCTTTTGTTGTCAAATTGCTCTGGCTAGGATTTCAAGTACTATATTGAATAGATAGGGAGAAAGTGGGCAGCCTTGTCTAGTCCCTGATTTTAATGGGCTTGCTTCCAGCTTCTCTCCATTCAGTTTGATGTTTGCTACTGATGTTTGCTGTATATTGCTTTTATTATGTTTAGATATGGGCTTTGAATTCCTGATCTTTCCAAGACTTTTTATCAGACTTCATAATTTTTTAAATCCTCCAAGAAGTGTGGCAGATAAATCTAGGCACTCACTTCTTCCTTCACTTTGCATGTGAGGAAACATAATCGGTCAGAGGCAAGGTTCTACCTTTATCACATTTAGAGTATCTTTCAGGCCTAGTCAGGTTGAGATAATAAATCCTTGAAGTATTTCAGAGAATACTATGCTTAGGGTTTTGTTTTTCTGTCTAGCCAATTAATACTCACTTGTTTGTTGCTTGGTTTTCAATGTTGGGGATCAAACCTTGTGCCATGTACACTTTGAGCAAATGCTTGACTGCTGAGTTGCTGAGTTTCAACCTTGCTATCTATCTATCTATCTATCTATCTATCTATCTATCTATCTATCTATCTAACTGGGTTATATCTATCTATCATCTATCTATCTATCTATCTATCTATCTATCATCTATCATCTATCTATCTATCTGGGTTATATCTCTATCTATCTATCTATCTGGGTTATATCTCTATCTATCTATCTATCTATCTATCTATCTATCTATCTATCTGGGTTATATCTCTATCTATCTATCTATCTATCTATCTATCTATCTATCTATCTATCTATCTGGGATATATATATATATATATATATATATATATATATATATATATATATATATCACCATCTTGCTTCTGATTACAGAGTACTGGAAAAGCAGGTGTGTATCATGTGTATCACCATGATGGGAGTAAATATGTTTAATAAATGAAGATGTCTCAGTTACTTATGTCTCAAGTTAGTATATTTTACACAGTTTTGTGCAGTTTTGATT
>LR750255.1:0-67500 GCA_902729485.2 Mus minutoides
GTGTGTGTGTGTGTGAATGATATTCTAAGCCATTGGTTCTCACCTCCCTAATGCTGCAAACCTTTAATATAGGTCATCATGTTGTGGTAACCCTCAACCATAAAATTATTTTTGCTACTACTTTGTAACTGTAATTTTGCTACTACGATGAATCATAATGTAAATATCTGATATGCAGGATGTCAGATATGTGACCCTGTGTGTCAATCAAGACCAAAGGGGTCTTGACCCACAGGTTGAGAAACACTGAATATAAGCCATCCTCCAATATAAACTTTTTGTTCTCATGACTCTGATGCTGTGGTTATCAGTTTTATAAACAGCATTAAAAGGCCAAGGCAATCATCCTTTCCTTGCTATATGCTACCAGGCACTGTTCTTGGAAGGTACCTGAAAACCTCAGATAACACAAGCAAAGGTACCAACCATTTGCAATAATATCATCCATGTCCTTTCTCCTGTTACCTGGAAGAGTTAGTTGTTTCCAGGTGAATTTGATCACTAGTTATAACTTCCCCACATGAATTATAATTGAGTACCTGCAACCACATCTTCCATCTCTGGGTCCTGCAAGCAATCAGAGCTCCCAGGCTTTGCCCGCCTACACACGCTATGCTTTCAGGAGACTTCTCTTCTCTTCTCTTCTCTTCTCTTCTCTTCTCTTCTCTTCTCTTCTCTTCTCTTCTCTTCTCTTCTCTTCTCTCCTCTCCTCTCCTCTCCTCTCCTCTCCTCTCCTCTCCTCTCCTCTCCTCTCTCTCTCTCTCTCTCTCTCTCTCTCTCTTTCTTTCTTTCTTTCTTTCTTTCTTTTTTTTCGAGACAGGGTTTTATAGTCCTGGCTGTCCTGGAAATGTTAGGCTTGCCTTGAACTCAGAAATTTGCCTGCCTCTGCCTCCCAAGTGCTGGGATTAAAGGCATGTGCCACCGCCGCCGGCTTCAGGAGACTTTCAAAGGGAGGACATTCTGAAATGATTTTCTAAGATAGAACCTCACTGGTCAGTGTTTGGTTTTGGACCCCAAGACAAGGAGAAGACCCAGTAGGGGATTTACCTGAGAGAGGCAACAGCTTGATCTTGGACCCCAGGACAAGGGACTGAGGTGCATATCTTATGTACCAAAGCAGACCTCGCCTCCAGGTTCTGCCAGCATCCCTCAGTCCCTACCTGGCATACCCTACCACTGACCTTGAACTCTCCAGCCCAGGAGTTGGGCTTCCTTTCCCACAGAGGCTCTTCCTTATATAATCCAGATATTTTGGTCTTTCTTCTTCTCTTTTCTCTCTGCATGCGTGTGTACATGCCCTCTTCTCTCTCTCCCTCTCCCTTCTCCCCCTTTTACCATGGCGACTTCCCTGGCATTGGTCCGTGAGACCAGTGAACTCTCCCATCTGAGAGCAGCTTCCCAATAAACCTGCCTTTACTTTAATCTAATCTGTCTTAAATTGGCTCTCAGTCAAGTAGAACAGGATGGCATGAATAAACTCATTGTTCTCAAAGTGTTTGGTTTTGGTTGGTTTTTTTTTGTTTTGTTTTGTTTTTGAGATTAGGATGGTGTGGGGATTGAGACCTCAGATATGCTACAGGTGAATTGCTGAGTCCAGTTAACCAAAGAATCTCTGCTCAGTTGTTGCTAAATTTACATAAAATATGCACCCCAGTTCCTTGTTGAGTAAAACTGAGAGTTTGAATATTTATATGCCATCTGAGCAGAGGAACCCTAAGTGACCCATGATTATTTCCCCTTTGCTGGGATAGGAGGACCACGACATAGTCAACCACCAAAGCTTGCTGGCTTCACAATAGGGCTGTCTTTCTTATTCCTCTCACCCTCAGGTGCAGGCCAGATCGTTTTCCTAGAAGTTATTCTCTAAGAGTTTGCTTGGAAATCCAGGTTCCCTCTAATATCTTTTGCTGCCCATCTAAGCACCAGGCCCTTGGAAATGCTGAAGGATGGAGCTGGTGTGGGAAGCCTGTGGGCTGTTTTCTGGCTAGGTCTAGAAAAATAGTTGTGTTGGTGGGGCCAGCCTATATTCAAGAAAGACTAAGAGCTATGGTCTTCCTGTGCGCTCCTCCAGAACTGCTAAAGGTGGTAGCTTAAATCGTCTCTGAGGAGAGTCAAGGAAAGTTTACATAATAAAGAAGTTATGAGTCTGCTTCCAGTTTACACAGTAAATGAGATTTAGCTTGAAGTGAGGAAGTTTGGGTTTTGCTTGGGAAAGAAAGTCTTTGGGAATCAGTCTGATTCTTGTCTTTGCATTTACTCCCATGAAATGTTAGGCAAGTCTATAAAATGGGAGGAAAACCCATCAATACTCAGTTAATCAGCAAGAGGGTTAAATGAGTCAATGTTCAGACATTGCTTGTTTGCTCTTGGTGTACCTTAATAATCATCGCTGCTATTATTATTAAAGATCATTCACAAGCTCAGTGATTCAGCAGAGATTCCTAAAGCAATATGTTCCAGCTTGATTATATAGCAAGGTCATTGGATGTAATCACGGGGTACAGTAACGCCCACAGTGGGTTGAATCCCGATTCTCTGCATCTGTACATCTAGAAGGCCATGCATACCTGCTGCATAGCCAGGCTGAGAACCGAAGATACCACTTCCATGAGGTAGCTGTGGAGAGTGCAAAGGCTTGAAGAACTGGGGTTTCTGAAGAAGAACATCCAAGTGTAAGTCTCTGGTGAGTCAGAGGGCAGAAAATGGAAGGAACACAGAGTCTGGCCTAGCAGAAAAGTTGTCTACTGCCCAGTACTCAAATTCTCAAAAATACAAGGAACAATCAATGCTTACTATGATGTGTCTGTGGGGCAGACCTGGCCACTCCTGCTGTCAGCTTCTAAGGTCCCTATAAAGGTTCTTCTGGTCCTCTTTTCAGCCCTATCTAGTGATCCATCCTCATTTAATCTGATCCCTTCCTGCTGAGGAAGGATGCAGATGGAGAAACTTTACAGACTTAGCATTCTAAGAAGGAAGAACACATTTTTACTTGTTTGTTTCTTCTTTCCATTGGAGGATCCTTGACATAGTTCAATGTGTTCCTGTTCTGGGAAATCACCTTTCTTCTTGTGAAATATGGAGGCATTTCTGCTCCCCCCCCATCCCGACCCCCCTGCCATGGTGGTTTTCTGAGTGTTCTCTCTCTCTAGGTTCTGATAAAAGGGCCAAAAACCATGTCAACAGAGTAATTCAAGTAAGCTGTCTATCAGGACAGGCCTAGGTATTCTGAGATATTGGCATTTTGACATGCCACACTCATATCAAGGACATGTTTACTCAGTAAGTTATCTACAATTCAGAAGTCTATGGAGGGACTTGAAACAGTTGTCTATTGAGATGGGTTAAGTTGTGCTGTGACAACAAACAGCTTCCATTCTCAATGGTTATCCAGGTTAGAGTTGTTTCTTGTCCTTGCTGCATGGCCTGCAAGCTCATTCTGGAATCTTTGCTGCTTCCTGCCGTTCTCCCTGTAGGACCCAGGCTGGAAGATGGTTCATTGAAAGTAAAGTAATGGAAAGACAGGCAGACGATTACAGAGTCCTACATAAAGAGGATGGCTTCATGGACACATCGCCTGGGCTAGTTGTTTTCCTGCTTCCTCAGATTCCCCACCAAGAAGGTCAGGAAGTAAGATGGTCCAATGCTTAGAATGTGCAGGGAGCTGAGGAAGGAGGCAGGGGAGGGGCAGAAGGGGTGGAGCTGTCACAGAGATGCTTGGTTCCATGCACCTCAGCGAGGATGAGGATGTAGTCCTGGCTGTCACAAGTGGATCTGTCAGCAGAAGTTCTTTCTCTTTAATGTCTCACTGAGCAGTCCCCCAAACATAAGCCTCTAAAAAAACCTGAAGCTGGTGCAGTGGGGTAAACAGACCGCATTATTAACGATGACTACTAGCCAAATTCTTCTAAAAATCATGCTTCTATTTTGTCTGATTTTTTTTTTCTAAAATTTCCCCAGAAGTATTAGCAGAGTTGGGCAGATATCTGAGTAGATTTTTTTTTTCTTGACTTTGAAAGCAAATGAGTAGACTTTATGCTGTAGGCCATGGTTGTTTCCCAATCGGATTAGAGCTAGTCTGAATTTTTATTTGTGTCTTTGGTGCCTGTCTGTCTGACTGTACCTTGCTTGGAATGATCTGCCCATGTTGGTTAGAGGAAGCATGGAGAGATGAATGAATAATAATAATAATAAATTCCAGTCAACACTGGCTTTACAATGCCCACTTCAGTTCATTTCCCAAGTGTTTTGGAGAAATATATAAATTCAATTTGAAACTATTTTGATTTAAGAAATAAAGTAAGACTATAGCATTTTGATATCAGATAGGAAAACCATAATTATCATGTAGAGGTTTGGATGAGCATCCAGAGAATTAGGTGAAATTCAGGCTACATCTTTGCCTGGAGTGTTATTATCTAGATTCGTGTATATGCCCGTGGGCCTATGCGGATGTTAGGGCCTACTTGTGTACCATTTATCACGTAAGTTTCTTACTTAGAAACATTCTGGAGAATATCTGTTGATGGGATTCTATTTTACTAATTATTTGAAGTGTTCTTTCTGAAAGGAGCACATTTCTGAAGGAGGGAGAGGAAGTCTTAGGAGCTTAATTCTGAGAATTATGTCTGAAAAATCAGGGTCCTTGTATGTGGATTAGTGGGGAGTTCATTTAGCATTCAGCTTGTGAGGCAAGTGTAATATGTGAAGTGTGCTCCACTTTGCCCTTGTTTCAATTGTAGTTCAGTCTCTCACTATTTTAAAAAGCTGGTTATTTCTCCTCGTCTTCCTCTTCTTTGTCCTCTTCTTTTCCTCCTCTTTCTCTCTGCCTCCATCCTCTCCCCTCCTCCTTCTGCTTTCTCCTCTTCCCTTCCTTCTCCTTCCTCCCTCCTCCCTCCTCCTCCTCTTCTACTTCTTTGTCTTCTCCCTCTCCTCTCCACCTCCCTGCTCTCCTCCTCCTCCTTCTTCCTCCTCCCCCTCTTTCTTTCCTCCTCCCTCCTCCCTTTCCCTTCCCCTTCTTCCCTTCTCCTCCTTCTCAATATTATTATATGCCTTGAACATTTCTTAATCTTCCTTCTTTACTTCATGTGAAATGTTCTTTCAAAATGCAATCATGCAGCCCTACATAGGATACCTATATCAATCTCACCCCCATAAAGCTCTCATAAAGAGAACATTGAGGAAGGAAGAAGGACTGGAACCAATGTAAGAGCCAGAGGATGAGGAAGACTGCTGTGGACAGCCATCTTCTGGGTATGGCAGGCCCACTGCACTCATGAACTCACAGCTGTTACGGTGATCTAAACAGGATCTATCAATAAGATCAGTCAACAATCCAGTAGGCAGAACTGCTCAGACTCAATGGGTTATTTGCAAAATTAGGAGATGACTGGAAGAGAGAGAGAGGAGCATGCTGGGATGCCTGGGGGAAGATTTAACAGATAACTGAGAGTGCATATGATGAAGATATATTTTCTACATATGTAAAGTGGCCAAGGAATAAATCAAAGATATTGTATTAAAAATTTTAGTCATGGTTCTCAACTCCCACTCAGGCCAGTGACCCCTCCCTTCCAGTGCTAGGTTTGTTATAACCATTGTTTCTGTATTGGAGTCAGTACTCCAGTGTTTCTGAATATGGCGGTGTTAGCTTTTCCTCTCTGCTTTGGGCCATTCCACACAGTCAGGACTGAATGGGAACCCTCACAGTCCCTGCATGCACTGACAAACAGGGCAAATAATCAATACCAGAGCCAGGACCTTCTTACTTTGTCTCCTGACTACTGGCTTTTGTAAGGTTAGAAACAATTGCTACTTAAAGAAGGGAATGCCTGCATTGACCAAATAAAGATACATAACAAACTGTATTTTCAACTACTATAAGCTCCAAAAAATTCTCAAACATACTGAAATTAGTTAAGAATGCTTATTTCTTACTTCACAATGGACACTGTGTCCTTCATGGGTGAGATTTAACATTCTCAGGCTCCTCTTTAATTACCAGCTGGTAGAATGCAGTGGAAAACACAGGCTTTGATGTATAAAATAACTGAGAAATGGGGTGTGGAACCTTTTAAAGCCGAGTTTAATCCTGACCAGCCAGGAGCAAGCCTGGAGATCCTCTTACAGAGGAGAATCAACACAAGCACGCTTGCCTTTTGAGGCACAAAATAAAAGAAACCTATAAAATTTGTGTGGCATAGTGTCCCAGAAATCAATTATGTAATTTTGTACAATCATATCAGGTAGAGTATCAGCCCATTAGTGAGACTCAGAGCTTTCAAACCTAATGGAGACGATTTGACATTCCTAGGCGAGCTGCCAAAGGCCCCTTTCCAATTGCCAACGTGACAATTATCGACACGGACACGTGTAGGCAGGGAAAGGTTTTCAAGAAAATAATGTCAATAATTTTCTACTGTGTTTTTAAGCTAAAAATCAGTAGAGGGTGAGTGACTAGAATCCTTATGGAATCCATAGCTATGAATCCCTTGAGACTTAGAAAAGAAATCTATACTGTGAGGAGCAGCGAGGAGCAGAGTGTGGGAACAGGACTCCACGTGAAATCCAATTAGTTTGGATACAGGGAGCTGGGCTGTGTGTTAGAAGGAGCTGGAATTACTCTAACCTACAGATTAAGCCCTCAAGGGTCCTCACGCCATCCATCCTGCATCTTACCACCAGGTTGATCTTTGTAACTTGAATTTCATCTTCTCCCTCAGCCTTGAAACCTACAGTAGCCACTTTCAGTGAGCACTTCAGCTGCCATCTTGGGATTTGTGTCTATTGTCTCCTTATCTAGTCTTTTCACGGATCCCTCAGAATTCTCATCCAGGCCATGCTTCCGTCTGGATTCTTATACTGTAACTTCAAACTGAAATAGCCTCTTTATTTGCTAACTCTATTCTGCCTACTCTCTGAAGACATACTTGAGCCCAATTGTCCATATAATTTATAGCAGTCCTTTACTTCCTCCTCCAGGAGGTCAAAGACTGTGAGAAGAGTAATCTATGTAATACACACACACACACACACACACACACACACACACACACACACATATATATATATATGATGCCTCTATATTTATCTGATAGATCCATATATAAAAATCTATGTATGCCATGAATAAGAAGTTGTCTACCCACAGATGAAAACTATGATTTTTATTGTAAAATTTAATGACTTTTTATTAAAAAATGTAAAATTAGATGTTTTTGTTGTTGTTTATGTGCACATACCACAGTGTGACTGTGGAGGTCAGAGAACAACTTGGAAAGTCAATTCTTGCCTTCTACCGTGTGTGTGTGTGTGTGTGTGTGTGTGTGTGTGTGTGTGTGTGTGTGTCCCAGGAACTGAACTCAGATCCTCGGGCTTGGATGCAAGTGATTAACCCCCTGAACCAACCAGGGAACATGGAAAATTGGGCTAGAGCTGCCCACACGCCTGGCTTCTATTACCCTCTTCATACCCAAGGTCCCTACCCCTTCTCCCAAGCAAACTAAGATGTATTGAATTTCAGTTGAAGATACTGACTTGCAAAGCTATTAGCTGCTTTGTCCAAAGCTATTCAGCTGGTAAATAAGACCTAGGACCTAACTCTTTCTGGTGCCAGCTCTCTCTCCCTCAGATCTTGTATTGTTTAGCTTTATGCTGTGTGTGTGTGTGTGTGTGTGTGTGTGTGTGTGTGTGTGAGTAGGTCAGAGGACAACCTCAGCTGCTGTTTTTCAAGTGCCACCTTTCCCTTGTTATTGAGACAGTGTCTCTCACTGGTCAGAGACTTGACAATTAGGGCTGTGCTGGCATTCTATGCCTACCCGTGACTGGAATTACAAGCAAGTACCAGCATACCCTGCAGTTTTTAAGTGACTTCTTGGGGATTGAACTCAAGTCTTCATGCTTGCAAGGCAAATTCTTTATCAATTGAACGATCAACCCAACCTCTGTGTTCTTTCACCTTCTGCCACCTTGGTTTCTCATTGATCACCCATCTTCCTACCTCCACAAGAGAGTCTTCAAGGCTGCCTCAGGCATTCTTTTCTTCCATCTTGACATCAGTCATATAGTATGCAATTAGAGCCTGCTTTGACATAAGATTCTGTTCGCAAGACTGGCCCTGGCTATCTGGGGTTGGCATATACTGACCACAGTGCCTCTATAGTGGCCTGCACTCAGAGAGTGCTCAGATTTCTTCAGTCCAGTCATAGGCTCCAAACAGTTGATTTTGGGGGGCTCTGGTTATGGGCTAAAACGATTCCCTCTGTGTCCAAGAGAGAAAGAATGAGTAAATACTGAAGCCAGTCTACAGCTACAGCTCTGACACATAGGATGAGGTAGGTTAACTATCTGCCTGGTCAGCTCAGGAAAGTGAGGCCCACTTGTACTGAGAGCAGCAGGCTCTGAGCACTTCTCTTAGCAATGCTCTTTGTTTTCTTGTGCTTTCCTTAAGAAAAAGTAAGATCGACTAGGTTCCTGTTTATGATGTAAAACTTTGTCAGGGTGTATATTGGTGGGCATTGCCCAGATATAGCTCCAGGCAGCCTCATTCTTTTAATGGTGTTCACTATTTAGAGAATTAGGCAATCAATACTTTTCTTCACATGACGATAAGCTGTTAGATGAGACATGGTGGTACTTTATTAGATGGATAATAGTGGAGAGTTATGTAACTCATCTATTTTTCTTTTCACTTTGGGTTCTTGAAAATCTAGAGATCAATTTTATTACTCAATAATATTTCAAAAATCACACTTAAACTAGGTTTTTGGTACATTTACCGCTCTTACTGAGATCCGTGAATAAATTGATACAGTCAATAAATAGTGCTATTTTCTGACCACGGTAGGATGCTCATTGTTTAAATTTAAGGACCTTTTCTCCCTCAAAGAAAACCAGTTTGAGTTATATTTGCAGTGTGACGTATGTACCTCTTTTACCTATAGCCTCCAAGGAGAGAAGAGTGTGCCAAGAGCATGGTGGGCAGCACCATTCATTCCCTAGACAAAGGGTTTGCAGTGTATGAGTGGAGACATCAAGTTAAACACAAGCAAACAGGCATGAATTCATATCTTCACGCTATTGACCATGAAAGTTACTTGATCAACTGTCTCAAGCTCTTGCTGCCATGTTTTTCCTGCCATGACTGACACTTGGGATTGTAAGATGAAATGAACCCTTTCTCGGCAAAGTTCCCTTTTGTCAGGGTATTTTACCATGTCAATAGACATCAAAGCCAGGGAGCAGGTGACTTAATATGATTTGTGTTTTTGTTGTTATTACTACACAGGGCTATATAATGCCTTTGACATGCATGTTTGTAATCAACTGTGAACATATTTCCCTTCATGCCTCCCTTTCTCTCCCTCTTCCCTCCTCCTTCCTCCTCCCTCCTACCTCCTCCTCCCTCCTCCCTCCTCCTCCCTCTTCCCATGAGTCTTTTTGAGTCCAGTTTCACTTTTACTTTCAAGTCATTTGTGCAGTTTTATGTATCATGTGAATGTATAATTTATATCTGTAAAGTCTAGGACTCCAAAAATGAGAGATAACATGTGGTTTTTGACTTTCTGGGGTGACTTAATCTGCCTAATATGATTATCTTTCATTGTATCCATTTTCCTCGAAAAGGACAGGTCTCCACTCTTCTTCACAGTGAGAAAAACTGCATCACAGGGAGTGTTTTGATGACAGCCTCTAGGGAACACATAAATGCAGATGGTGTGGTACCCAGTAGATGAGTGATACTGGAAGAGAAAGGGCAGCCATGCTTGAACATGGAGCATAGTGTAGCAGCCAGGCTCCTTCAAGACTGGGGACCACAAGTCAGGCACCCCAGTCACAGTCTGAAGTGCAGCTGAAGCGAGGAGGCCGGATTTCCTCAGCAGAAGCACTTCTAGAGACTGTGTTAGGCAATGTCCTGTTGTGGGACCTCCAGGACCCTGTGCATAAATGAGGCAGTGAGACTCACTGGGTGAAGAGTCCAAGAGGGCAGGAGGCTCTGTATCCGATGGATATAGATGCCCGTGTTAGAGAATTGCTTATTTGTCTTTCCTTATTTGATTTCCTTGATAATGTGATCTTCCTAACAGCCATGAGATATAAGGCATAGCATCACTTGGATGACAACCATAGACATGGGTACTCATCATTTTTTTCCCTCGTTTTGTTTCCCAAGTGTCCTCTTCTTGAGCTTACACGGCCATGTCTGATGTGCTCACAGTGAAGTACTGGTCTTTGAAATAAGAGAACCGGACAAGGTGATGTGTAAAAATATTTCTGTGCCCTTCAGTCCTATGATTCCATTGTTCCACTAATCTAGAGTGCCAGAAATAGACAAAACCAAGCTAAGGGAAAGTGTCACTCAGCGTGGGCTGCTCTAACAGAAAACTGTAGCTCGTAGCTTCAACAGGAAACACCCATTCCTCACACTGTAGACTAAAGCAAGGAGTTAATAGACCAGGCACATACTGACATCTCCCTTCCTAGTGTGTAGACATCTTCATGTGAACCCACAAAACCTCGAGAAAGACCCTGTCTCTCTGTGGTTTTTCTTATGAGGACACTGATTTACACTGATGGCTTCACAGGCCTCACTGCAAATGCCACCATACAGGGAGCTGGGGATCCTGTCTAGGAAAGAGAATAAGAGAAGCAAAGCAGAATGAGGTCGATGTGAAGGGGCAGGGAATAGATTGTTTGTACGTTTTGACCTTGGTCATGGTGTGCAACTAATCACCTTCCACCATATTTTCCAGACTCAGCGATTGAATGTGAATCCTCCTTTCAAACGGAGTGAGTGGGGTGGGCATGTGTGTTTGTGTGTGAGCATGCATGCTTGCCTCCCCTGTGGCCAGTCCATAGTGAGTGCTGTGGTTTTGACTGGAAACCCAACACCACCCCTCTACATTATAAGCCCTCTCTGGTGGTTGCTAGAAGATACACTGGGAAAGGGCGTATCCTACTGACATTGACCTTTGCCATTTAATACCGACTACAGAATAGTTCAAGGTCACTGCTTCCTGTGCCTAGTAGGTGCTGGCAGATTCTGTATATAGGGAATAGGGGATGGAGCCAGCAATTTAATTCTCTCATCCTTAAAGAGAGTCAGAAAACCTCACCAGAACGAAAGGATATGAGACCTTAATTCTCTGAGTGCTGAGCTATCTGACTCATGCTGTTTCGAAGATTCAGGCTCAGGGCCTAACCTGATAACAAATTCTTTCCATTAAGAAATTGCTGTCCCCAGTGAGCCTGCCTTTTGAAGCAGTTCAGAGTGCAGATGCTGGCAGAATGATGCGAGTGCCCATGAAATGGTTGCAGCCAGATCAGACCACCCAAACAAAAGCCCGACACAGCCTCATGCTAGGAACAGAATGTAGGGGAGACTGTTAACCTCTTTGGAGCCAGGGAAGATGATAGAGAGATATTTCCTGTTGTATGTTTCACTGCAGGATTCAGAAACCTGATTTGCCGGGTGATTTTCCATTAGTGAATCTCCAGCTAGAGAATAGTAACAGACACACGAGAAAATGGTCACTGGCAAGCACACACAGTCCCCGTGTACCAAGCAGCCCAGCAGTCATAGAAATGCCCTGACATCGCGAACATGGATATAACTGTGTGAAGCACTTGCATTGTTGCGTGTATTTAGAGAAATGTGCCTATTCAGCTTTGTCTGGATTGCAGCGTTGGGACACTTGGGGTGTGTTGGGTGGACTTGAGGGGAAGGAGGTATTGGGGACAAGGGAGGAAGAAACCGCCAGCCATGCACTCTTGGGACCTTTCAGGGTGGCATTCTTCTGGATTTTTGCCTATAGCACATTCTCAAGCTTGTGTGTATCTGTTCAGGTTTTTCTTTCTCCTTTTGGTAGGAGCAAGGCCTGAACATTTCCTCCCATCCTACCATTACTTGATTATGAACTTTCTCTTCTGGTTCAGTAGCAGGATGCCAGCTCTGTCGTGCAGGCTAGGTTTTGCTGGGGACCTTTGGAATTCAGTAAATTTCCACCCTCTGAAAACCACAGATATCCTGGAACCATGAGTGCCATAGGTTGTGGTTGTTTTTATTATTATTATTATTATTATTTTTATTTTCAAGCTCACTGGGGGGAAGTGGACCTTCAAGGTTATAGCCATGGCAAAGGATCGTCACTCCGGACTTTTATCCACTTCCGAAGGACTGCGTGGCTTTCAGCTGCCATCAAAAGCACTACCATTCATTCAGAATCTTTCATCATTTTAAATAGTCCTCCTCCTCCTACCTTTGTTCAAGTTTTCTGCCTTTGGAGATACGAGGTCAAACCTGTTCTGACAGTGGAAATAAAATGGGGAGAAGCAGCAGCTACCTGCACCCTTCCTGCTCAGAAGCCCAGGCATGGAGAGCATCTTCCTTTATTTTAGAGAGAAAGCTACAGTTTGTCTACCCTGATCTCTTAAGACATGTCTTAAAAAAAATGCTTTTATAAAAAATAGAAAATGTTAAGAAAAAGGTCTGTGCTAATATATATATTTCAACAAGTTTTTAGAGAGAAAAATGATCTTTAAATTGTCAGAGAGCGCTGGCCTGGTTCTATTATTCCTGTGTAACAGCAGGGTATGACAGAGCTTAAGATTTAAGGCAATTTTGACACCTGAAAGCAGAACTGCACAGCTTTTAAACCCGAAGAGGATTCGGCCTGCTCACTTATTACTTTCCTCATCTTCAAAAGGACAATGTCTGGTTTTTAATCTTTGGCTTCGCAGGAAAGCCATGGGAAGTTATTGACTTTATGAGCACTTCAAGTACACAATCAGGCAGCAAAGGGATGCGGCCACACTGCGGGGCTGTGAGTTCAAATTCTCATCTCTTTGTGGCATTCTCCTTTCTGTTCAGATAGAATGAAAGAGGGCAGAGCAAACTGGGAAGGACTGCCTTGCATTTAGATGGCGGTCTCTGCCTTGAGTCCCAGGCACCCGAAGCTGTTTGGCGGGGAAGAACCCTCCTTTCTGGTCCTATTATTATTTTTGTACCTGACAGCTCCCTGGGTTCTGTTAGATGGTATGTTCTGCCTTCCTGTAGCCCCTGTGAGCTAAAATAATGAACAAGCAATTAAATCTCATGCTTGAGGGCCTGTGCTGATTGCTTGCAGGAGAGGCAGTCCTGCCTTGTTCACTCCCCACCCTGGCTCTGTCTCCCTGGAAGGAAAAGCATTGCTGTCGGCCTGAGGTGGGTGCTTGGTTGCTAGAAGCAGGGTCCAGTAGCTAAAAGTGGTCTTTGAATGGGTGGGAAAGAGTGTTGTTTCTCTCCCTCTCCCTCTTCCTCTCCCTCTTCCTCTCCCTCTCCCTCTCCCTCTCCCTCTCCCTTTTCTTCCCTCCCTCATCTCTGTCTCTTTCTGTCTCCCCTTTGTCTCTTTCTGTCTCCCCAGTGTGCTGCTCCTCTCCCTTCCCTTCCCCCTCTCTTCCTCTCTTTTTCTCTCTCTGTCTCTCTCTGTCTCTCTCTAGCGTGCTTGCATGTGTGTGTGAGTGTGTGTGTGTGTGTGTGTGTGTGTGTGTATACACATGCTCATGTGCACTATCAAGAGCATGCACATGTATGCATGTGAAGTCAACTTGATGTGTTGGTTCTCAGCTGTCTACCTTGTGTTTTGAGAGGGGAATCTCTCCCTGAAATACAAAATTCCTCAACACCTCAGTGCTGGAGTTCCCAGCAAGCTCCATCAGGCTGGCTTCTCAGATAAGTTCTGGAGATAGAGTTAAAGTCCTCCTGTTTACAGGCAAATGTTTTACTGGCAGCTAACTCTCTACTCCCCTCCTGAGATATCTTAGGAAAACACAGTAAGCATTATCATTCTTCTTTTCGAATAATGTCCTCTAACAAATCCATGCTTGCTATGACCATGGTTAAAATTGGTATCTTGGTTTGGGTTGTAGACTGTTCTCTTTTAGCTGGTAGAGGTGAGGCTGTTGTCTTTCTGAGTTTCTTATTCATGCTGCTCAGCTTTGGTGAGAGGCTATTGGGAACAGTGCTAAAACCCCAAGGTCATGCAACTAGAATTAAATGGTAGAGCCAGGAATGGATCTGAATAACTTATTGAAGGACTGGGCCTCTTAAACTTTACTATTAGCCAACCTCCATCTTAATTTAAAAAGGAATTAATAGTTTAGTAAATAACTCCCTACAGATTGAGTAGAAGGTACTGATATTCTGCTGGGATTCCCCCCACCCCTGGAATTGTAGATAGAAAATTATACTTTGGTATTGTTTCCTGCCTTCTGGATCATTCAGGCTCCCATGAAGGCTGCCAAAATAAACATAGCATCATGATATGATAAGCAACATGATAAGAGCCAGCATAGAAAATTTCAAAATGTCGAAAAGAAAAGAAGAAGGTAGCTTGATGGTACTTCATAAATACTGTTCTGGGGAAGTAAAGTCAAACCAAAGTCCATGGGATGGCTGAGACAGAGGAAGGAAAGGAGATGCAGAGAAGGTAATTCTGGTGGTGGGTAGACAGGGCAAGACTGCTCAGGGTTGCTTTGACAGGAAGAGCCCTTATAGAACTGATGACTGAGAGTAAGCAGAGAGGAAACAACATGATGTCTGCAAATGGAGAAAGGAGTAAGCAGGGTAGATGGGTTAGAAAACACAACTCAATAGACCAGGGTGTTGAATGGACATGTAGCAATAAGGCATATAAGGTGTTTACTGGGGGACAGTTGGGGATTGTAATAGCCAGAGCTGGGGGGCAGATATGAGTTGGTGTCAAAGGTGACCTGTTTTTGGTTTCTTGCTTGCACACCTGAGTTGATGGGGTAACACTACTGAGATGTGCTGGGCATGATGATGCATACCTTTAATCCTAGCTCTCTGGAGGCAGAGGCAGGAGGATCTCTGTGAGTTTGAAGCCACCCTGGTCTATATATGAAATCCTAGGTCAGCCAGGGTTACACAGAGATACCCTGCCTCAACAAACAAACAAACAAACAAACAAACAAACAAAAGAATGGACTCTGTTGAGATGATGCTCTGGGGATGTCTTTCTCACTCAGGGAGTGTCTGAATTTCATTTAGACCCATGGAGGGTGAGAGACCCAGTGTGGGGGTATAAGAAAAGGCAAAGACCGTTATGCATGTAAGGGTCCGAAGTTCATCTGAAAGCCTGGAGGATTCTTAAAAGAAAGTCTGCCAGAGTGAGTCAGCTGTCCAGTAGAAAAGCCATGAAGTGGAAATGGGACATGGTGGGACCACGACACCATAATGGCAGCATGCATGAAGTAGTGCATTAGGAGAGGCTAGGGCAACAGGTAATCCTGGGGGTATGGGGCACCAAGGTGGGAGAGGTAACATTGGTAAGAAGGTCCAGGTAAGGGAGGGGATTCTACAAAGACCACCCAGGCTAGACCCTCAGTCACCCTTTCCATGCTCAGAAGTATGTGAGGCCATCCCATGGACCACAGCTCAGAGAGCTTAAACCACCTGCTGCAAATCACACAGTAAGGAAGAGGCAAAACGGGATCTGAATCAAGTCCTCTAGGTCCACCATCTTCCCTAGACTCTCTGTATCTTTATGCCTTTCCATTTAATTCATTTTCTAGAAAAGAGACAGGATAATGGATGGCATTTTGGTTTGTTAAGGAACGATGATGAGAACAAGAATAACAAAGGGCATTGAGTGGAGTCTTATAAAATGATTAAAGGTTTTGAATATATGATAAACAGGCTTTTAAGACCCATGGATCTGACCCCTTATTAAACTGTTTATTTCATGACTGACAGATCAGCTAAAACAATTGCCGAGGGACCGCGTGCATCTTCCGCTTCAATTACTTTCAGGGCCAATTTGCTAAAGATGATTTTTCTGAAGTTAGCCGATGTAATTTGAAACCAGAGTAGGTAAAATACAGGCCAGTCATTGAGGATGCATGCAGAATATCACAGAGGGGGCTAAGAGAATTAAACGGAGTGGGGGAGTTTTATTTCTCCCATCATTATAAAGACCGGAAATTGAGGCAAATGGGTCAAGTGAACGCTGGCTGACTGCAAAGGCAGTCATAAGAAAATGACATAGAAATTCACCTTCCCCAGATCACATAGACAGCAAGAGAATGGAAACTCAGACAGATATGGCTTGGACTTGAGGGTCTGAAGTATTCTGATGTTTCTGATACTGGGCATGTATCATCCAGTGGGTCTCACTTGGTGGCTGGGAAAATGTCACAGTGACACAGGATAGTGCTGACAAGGTCTTCTGACAAGGGGGGTATTTAAAAAGGCCAGGAAACAAAGTCTTGAAAATACCTGAGCCTGGAGGAAGCCTTCAGTTGCACTCGATGGTTATATTTTGAGGGTCTTATATGTCCTGGGCTATCTTTGACTTTCTTCCACGGTCTTTGATGTTCCAGTGAACAGGTGCCTCCTAAAAGCATGGGTTTCTCTCTCTCTCTCTCTCTCTCTCTCTCTCTTTCTTTCTTTTTTCCTTCCTTCCTTCCTTCCTTCCTTCCTTCCTTCCTTCCTTCCTTCCTCTCATTCTTTTGTTCTTTTGTTCTTTTATTCTTATCACAGACTGACTCTTTACATCCTTACATTCTGCATTTTGGTTGCCTGGACCACAGTAGATGTTAAGTAAACACCTTAAAAGATTGAAGTAGTATGATCCTCATGGAACTCAAGAATTAAGAAGGCCAGAGAAGGGGGAAGGAAAATGGCTTTGGTCTTTGAAACAGAAGAGAGGAAGGGAGGAAGTGAAAGAGAGGGAGAGGGAGGGAGAGAGAGAGAGAGAGAGAGAGAGAGAGAGAGAGAGAGAGAGAGAGAATTTGGCTTAAGTGTGACCCTCATAGCTGAAATGACTCTGTCATAAAGGAATTCTAGCCTTAAAGATTAAAGGAAGGGGAGACACACTTTAAGAGGGACTCATATGGTAAGGAAAACACCATTATATATCCAACATGGCTGGTCTTGAGGCCAAGAGCTCAGCTGAGCAACATATTATGGCAGAAACAGTCAACAAGAGGCAACAACTAGTCAAAATCCAGTTTTTAATCATGCTAGCTTACCTCAGCAGTGGGATATCCTGCCACTCCATGAAATTTAGTCTTAAGGTTTCCACAAGTGTCAGAACCTAATAAGTGCTTGAAGGACATGGGGTGTATGGTAGTTAAATTCAAGAACTCAGCGGGAGATGCCCAGCAAATGAAGGGAAAGACTGTTCTCAAGGGGAGGTTGGTCTTTGCAGCTTGGCTTCTTCTCATCCTCCTTTCATTGCTGTGGGTCCTGCGAATGGAACATCCTAAACCTGAGTGGTGCAGAAAGATTGTAAGGCAATGGAAATCTTCATCAAAACAGATCTGTTGGGTATAACAAGGCCATGGAACACCTGAACACATAGCAGCTGTGGTCCCAGGCTCTAGACCTGCATAAGATCAAACCAGCCAGAATTCTTTCGTAGGTGGCAGAAAGATACATGAAGCCCCACCACTAACTGAGGAGCAACTGGCCAGTGTTGGTTTCTGACAGTGTGAGAATAAGGTTTGTTCAGGGGTGTGACTCCAGAGAGATGGTACCTGCTCCAGTAGAGGACGCCACACCCAAGCCCACACTGACAGTACCAATTAGACTCAGTGGGCTTAAAAACAAAGCAGGTGAGGTAGGGAGGGAGGGGAAAGGGAGAGAGAGGGCAGAGAACAGATGTGGGGAGGTATTGGGGGTGGATCTGATCAAAACATGTTATATCAATGTACAAAATTCTCAAGCAATTAAGTAAAATAAAAATAAATCTGGTCAACAGTGGAAATTGGAATAAAAAGTCAAACAAGAGATTGCCAGTTTGGTTTGCTTCTTTGTAACAATGACTCTATTTTCTAATTCATCAATTGTCAGTTCTTATGCATGGGTATTCTTGCAGGTTTGATTTTTTTTGTTTTCTGATCTCACCTAGGAGAGGCATCATCCTCAGAAAATGACCTTCGGATTTTCCTGAAGTTCAGAGGGGTTGCAGGGGTTCCTATGTTTTCCTGTCCTTTGTGGGTCAAGCAACACTCTGGTTTAAAAACTTTACCTGCCAGGGGCATTAATTAATTAACTACCTAATTATATTAATTAATTAAAGAAGTATCATTATAATTTACTGAGATCTACATAAATTAGATGGTTGAAAGAGTTTTTTTTTTTTTTATATGTTCAGTTTTGCGGTGCACAGCCTAATGGATTTCCAAATTGGGAAAGATGGAGAGCAGAGCTGTTATCACATAGTTTAGTCCGTGAATATCAGAGAAAGTGCTCCTGCAGATCAGCTTTGTGTGGACTTCCGATTCCAAGTTTTTTTTTTTTTTTTTTGNCACACACACACATGCACACACACACGCGCGCACACACACACACATGCATGCACGCACACACACACATGCACACACACACGCACACACACATGCATGCATGCACACACACACACACACACACACACATGTAAGCGTGCACACACTTAAAATCTTAAAAAGCAGTGACGGTTTATGGTTTTTTCTTCAGCATGTGGGAAGAAATGAAAAGTAGGAAGTACTCCATTCTCTGTATAAATTGAGAAGCAAAAAGCCTGGCTGGGTATCCAGCTTGGAATTAGACAGTTGTGTGTCTCTCTGACCTCTGTCTGACAAGTATACAAAACCTCCTCAGTCTATAAAATGGGACTCTCCCCAAAGGAGCCTGTGTGGGAGACTCATGTAAGGTACATAAGTGATATGTTAACCGGTCTTGCAGAATGCCCACCCCTGGCACACACGGGCATGAAGTGTCACTGGTTATTTTTGTCTCATTTTCTATACCATCCATGCTTGTTCCCAGAATGTAACACATGTCTTTTGTTTGTCTCCTTAACTCAGACATGTGGGGAGTTTTATCCTTTCTGTATGACTGTCTCCCAAGATTTGCTGATGCTGTTGAAAACAGGATGGACCTCAAAAGGGTTTTCAGCTACGTTATCAGATAAAGACAAATCAGTGGAGAGTGCAGTTTGGATGCCACAGAGTACAGAGATTGCAACATGGTGTCAAACCTTTTCAAAGACAGTCGTATGCCTGTGAAATGCTTTCCTGGGCCATTTTCTTATTTAAAATAAACTTTCAGGCTCCAACAGAGGTGAATAGTTGGTGTTTACCTTGAAGAAACATTTAATCCTTTGGGATAGCTTTGAGAGAGTATCCCAGGACTACACATTACCCACTTTTTAAAATCATTAACATCCTTCTTTACACAAGAATTCCTGTGCTACTCAAGTTGATTTCGCCTACACTGATCATTGGTTTGCCATGAATGCATCCAATCTATAGTGACAGATAAGCAGAGGCATCTTCATGTCAACTGACATAAACCACACCAGACCTTAGTGAAAATGTCTAGTGGCTTTTGTGGGACTCAGGCTTGAGCAGATGTGTAGAGCTAAGGTGATAGTCAAGGTCTGGATATTATTTTTAGCCTCGAATAGTCTGTAGTCTGGTCTTGCTCCCATTAGCTTCCTGAGTGGGCTGGTATAAACCCGAAAAAATATAGAGGGAACAAGGACAAAAGAACAGTCGTCATAAGTTTGATCGTCAATTTTAAAGTCTCTTTTCACATCCATCTTGGGTCACCCATGGTCCAACCTTGTAAGACTCGGAGACCGAAGGACACACACGGAAAAAAGAAGAGAGATACGTGTAGAACCGAAAGATCACTAAGTTTGAGGCAGATTTACAACGTACTTACCCACCTGTCAAACATGGTGTGAGAATGAGTAAGAATATCTGAGCCATATTTTTGCTCCTTAGAAGAAAGGTGCTATATAAATACAAAGTGTGATTTCATTAAATGTTCTTGGATGATAACAGCATATGTTAAACTCAATTTCCTTGACCAATTTTATAAATAAATTTTGGTGTTACAATATGGTTGTTTTTATGGTGAGTATGTGTGTATCCTACACTCTGGGTTGTATTTTCTGTCTGGGTGATGTAACATATCAACGTTTAAGAAAAACAAAAGCTTTGTTCTAGACAAATCATGCAATTATTGCTCAAAGTTCTTTGCCTTTTTGTACTTACAATAAATGTGAGTGAATTTCCTGCTGAGTATAAAGGAGAGAAAAATGCACATCCATAAAGTATATTGTGAGAGTGCAGTGTGAGGATGGAGAAGTAGCCCAGCATTAAGTAAATGAGGTGTGATACCACACAGGGGTGATCCCAGCACTTGGGAGGTAGAGCAGGAGGCTCAGGAGTTTAAGGCTAGTCTTAACTACATACTAAGTTTGATATCAACCCCGGGGTGCAGTGGAGCCCATCTACAGAAAAATAGACTAGTTTGGGTGAATGATCTGTTTTTCTGATAAATCTGTATAAGTGGCTTGCAGCATGCATGACAAACACATCAATTACAGGGTTGAACATAAACTGCTGGACTTTTGAGGTCAGAGATAATATTGATTATGTCCCACAGAGCAGCATCAGAACCCCAGCTTAGTTTAAGGAAAAGGTATTACTTCCAGCCTTAGACCACCAAGGCAAGACTCTCCTCATGGTAAGACACAAGAACACAGGAGTGATAGAATCAGCGAAGCACTGCAGAGTCACAGCCCGGTGCTAGCGCACGTAAGGCTAATCAGTCTGAAATGCAGAGGACACTTTCTTGGGAGATGTAAGCAAGCATCCATAGCAGCCTCTTGTTCATTTTTCATTTCCTTTGGCAAGTCCATTTCCTCCTTCACAGGCAAGTATCCCTCCAGCTGTGCCTGCCAGGAAATCACCTTCAGTCTTACATTCTTTTTAACATGTGAAATGATTTTAGATCCCTGTTACCAAGCACAGGGTGTTTCTATAATGGTTCTTGTGATGCTATTACTGTTGTACAGTGTTTATCAAAACTAAGAGGTTAGCAGTGCTGTTAACACTGCCAGTTCCGCCACTGGCCTCATTTACATGGTTTAGTTTTTAAATTAACTTTTTTTTTTCTTTTCCAGGATCCCATTATGCATTTGGTCATCATGCCAATCCAGCTTCTTCCAATCTCTGACAGTTTCTCTTTCTTTGTCTTTCTTGGATAACAACGTTTTGAGGAATCCTGTACAATGTCTCTTCATCTGAATTTATCTGATTTTTTTTTACACCAAAAATATGCTGTGCTAGCTCTCTGTTGTTATGGTAACGTGTCTGAGAAAATCAACTTGATAGAGGAGAGATTCAGTCTGGCTCCTGGTTTCAGGATTTTAGCCTCATTTATTTATTTTATTTTATTTTATTTTTTTATTTATTTTTGTTTTTGTTGTTGTTGTTGCTTTTGGGCTTGTGCTGAGGAAGCGCATCACAGTGGGGAATATGAAGGGAGGCAGCATTGCTCACTTTGTTGGGGCCAAGAAGGAGGGGGGAAGGGGAGAGAGAGGGAGACAGAGATGAAGGTTGACAGACAAAGACAGACAGACAGAGACAAAGACAGGGACAAAGAGAGACAAAGTCACAGAGATAAGGAGAGAGACAGAGTAACAGAGACAGAGACAGTCATATAGAGACACAGAGACACAGAAAGATAGAGATACAGAGAAAAAGAAAAACAGACATAGAGACAGAAAGATAGAGAGATAGAGACAGAGAGAGGCAGAAGAGAGAAACAGAGAAGAAAAGAGAAGAGGAAGGAAGAAGGAAGAGGAGGAATAAAGAAAGGAAAGAAAGAGGAGGTAGGCTCAGTGGAATGGAGTTGGGTTGGGTCTCCAATGACTGATCTCCCTACTACTCACCCTCCCTACTAAAGCTTTCACCACCTCTCAGCAGCTCCAGCAGGTGAAAAGACCTGACCATCAACAAGCACCTGGGACCTATTTAATACCCAGACTACACCACATGCTGAGGTTATAGGTGTTGGAGCAGGGTAGCACAGAAACACCATATTCCTGTCATTGAACATGTCAATGTGCACAATTTGTCAGATGACATGAACCTTGGTCATTGACTTTAAGTGAGATCTGCTAGTTTTCTCCCTGGGAAAGTCAAGGTATTAACTCTTTCCACTCGTCTAGTTGGTACAGACAGGACAATAGGTTCAACCACAGGGGAGGGGTAACAGAGGATTTTGTGGTCATGTTCTGAATGCTAGTTAGTGAATTTGCAGAAGTGTATGAATATACCTAGGGCTTATTATGGTTTGATGTATGGTCTTATGGCTTAGAATACCACAGCATGTTCAATAAAAAACATACTTGAAAACTTGAATGTAAATCTTTGCTTGGATGGTGGTTGATAGACTTTCTTGATGCTGCACAAAGGTAGCATTCACAAGGAAGGCAACTGATGCTCTTTGGCAAGCTGTGCTGCCAAGCAGTCATGTATGGAGGCACAGTGAAGTCTCTCAGCTTCCTCTGGGCTGGGCAACCTGACTCCACTTATGTGGAGGAATAGGTGTATCCTGCTTCTTTTGAAAACTTGCCCATTTGTTCATCACTTAACAATGAGTCTTGCTTGCAGCAATGGATATTCCATTCTAATCATTAGTGGTTTTTCTTAATTCTTGATTCCATTTACATTTATTTTACTTTTTAAACTCTGAAGATAAAGGAGTACATTTATTTGCTTATTTAAACTAATTATGTAACTTGTATTGGCTTTTGGAGAATTAAGTTTCATTATGGGATTTTCCAAATAAAACTGTTTTTTTTGTTTTTTTTGTTTTTTTTTTTTTTTGTCATTTGCCTACAGTGCTTCTTTTTTCACCTCTTCTTTTTTCTAAATTAACTCTTTGAGAATTTCATACAGTGAGTTTAGATCACCTACATCCCTCTTTCCTCAACTCCTCCCAGATCCATCGCCACTTCCCTACCCACCCAACCCTCTGTCCTGGTTTTCTTTTTTAACCCATATATGTATTTTATTGCCCATATTCTTAGATGTGTGGTCTTCCACTGGAACATAATTGACCTATTAGGATAATTGATCTATTAGACTATAAGTCTTAAAGAAAACTGACTCCCTCTTTCCCAGAAGTTAATAGTTGCCAATAGCTCCTGCTATAGGGGTGGGACATTGTGTGCACCTCCTCTCTATATGTTGTGATTTGATCTGGCTTAAGCTTGCAAAGGTCTTATGTATGCTGCTGCAAGTACTGTAAGTTCATATGCTCAGCTGTCCTGCCATGTCTGGGAGACACTATTTCTTTGAAGTCACACACAACCGCTGGCTCTTATAGTCTTATCACCCCATCGACAACCAAGACTCTTGAGCCTTGGTAGGAGGCACATGATATAGATGTCCCATTTAGTGCCTAACATTCCAGTCTCATATTCTCTGTGCCTTGGTCAGTTGTAGTTTTCTATATTAATCACTATCTATGCAAATAGACACTTCTTATACAAGGGTTTGGAAATTCACTAATTTGAATAGAGGTTGGGGCAGGGTGGAGTGGAAAGACAGGCACCCAGGACACATGGTCCTCAGGCAGGTCTCTGTTGGCTCCTTGTGTGTTTATCAAACAGACAGTTTGTGCTCATCAATCAATTATGTAATAAAGGTTGATCCCTTCTCTTTTGATGGTTTATTCACTTGCTCCCTTGCCGATTTATATCTGTATGGGTCTATGGGTATTGATTGTATTCATTGGGTAAGCCATTCAATTTCATTGTGATTTATTGTTGTGATGGATTGATTGTACCCTCCAGCACTTATGTTAAATTTTAATCGCCATTGTGATGATGTTAACAAGTGGGACCTTAAAGAGTTGGCTGAGTCCTGGGGAGCTCTGCCCTCAGGAATGGATTAATGCCATCACAGTGGGAGTGGGTTAGTTACCAGGAGACGGATATGATTGTAAAAGTGAGTTGGCCTGATTTCCTCTCTCCTTTGTGCTCATTTGTCTTTCTGCCATATTCTAGTCTAGCGTGACAGCTCTTGCTAGATGCTGGCACCATGCCCCCAGACCTCTCAGCCTCCTGAACTATTAGCCAAATAAATATCATTGGTTTGTAAATTACCCTGTATGTAGTCCTCTTGCTACTGCAGCACAAAATACTAAGCTATTATGTTGCTCAAATCATGTTAGCTCTGGCCATTGAGAGCTTTTCAGATTAGTTCATGGGTCCTTTGGACATTGCCCTCATCTTAAAAGAACGATGTGTTTCTAGGTACATCTTTGCCTAGATAATATATTCTAAGATATCTTGTACTCTCTTTTTTCTGTTTTTAAAGTCATGTCAGACTTGCTTTGAGGCGATTACCAGCTTTATGGACATGATGAAAGGCAGCCAGAGAGAACTGCCGAAGTGTTCTGATTTCCTGACACAATGAACCTATGAGACTCGATGGTAGTTTTAAGCCATGACATTTTGGGATAATTTCTTATACAGCCATAGCTCACTGATGTATTTTTATCAAATACCACAAACAGGGATTTGGTATTGGAGGTAAAAATCGGATAGATCCCAGAAAGACACCCAGCAGAGAATGAGTTTGAAGATCCACCCAGGGCTTAAAAGAGAGTGAAGATCTGACAGTGAACTGCACAGGGTATGTGGGGATGGGTTTGTCAAGGTTGTTACCTATATTAATGTTGAAGCAAAAATATATGCTTTGTGAACTCCATGGTCTTCTTGAAGGAGATTTCAGATAGACATTGATAGTGGTTCCTGGATGCTTTTATGAGATTATACTAAAGCATGAGAGGAAACTAAGACAACCAAGGAAAAATTTAATCAGAAAAGGACCAGGACTTGATTTAGGAAATCCCTTGCCTCTCTGGGTGAAAGACGATGCTTCAAATGAAGGAATGATGCCCTGGCAAAGGCCTGACTGAACATTACTGGGAAAACATTCTCTGGAGAAGCCATGACCTTGCACGCCAACAGCAAGAGCTTAGCAAACATCTGCCCTTGTATCTGGCTTCTGATCTTAAAGATGAATCCAATTCTTTACTCACCACTTGAATCCAGAAGCTTTGCTGCAAAGTAGTCTGGGCATTGATGGTTCTGGTTAGACAACTTTGTGCTTTTAGCATTGTGGTAATAATCTGTTACTATGTAGGAGGTTGTAAGGGAACATGTGGTGGAAGGTAGTCTCTTTCACATTCAGAAGGATGGAATACAAGAAATCTTGGTGAATTAGCAAGAGGTAAAACAGAATAAATACATCAGAACCTACCTCCTGCATACTATGTGTCCTGTGTGAACAGAAGAATCCAACCAAAGAGTTCTGTTTGGAAAAGCACAGGGGTCTATGTCCTCAGGGGGTAGCACAGGGGTCTATGTCCTCAGGGGGGAGCATTTGAGTTTTCTTTCCTTTCCAGTGGAGAACTGCCAAGCCAATTGCCAAGTTCTTTGAGAACAGCTTACCAAACCTAGAGCTTCTGAAGATTTACCTAGGCTATCCAGGCTGAGAGAAGTAAAGAGCTTTTCCTATGGACCCTGAAGTCAGAGAGAAGGCAGACTGCCATGTTTCCCGACTGAAAGAGACAGAAGTCATATAGAGTCACATAGAGAGTGTATTGTGTGACAGAGGAGGAGAAGTCGAGCATCTAGGTGAGTGATGTTATATCTTGGGCCCATCTGCTGAAAAGAGTTGGGAGAATATACCTCTTGATCCCTACCTAGGTGAGATGGCATAACACACAAGCTATGCCTTGGCATTGGGGTCGAGGCCAACCAGAATTTGGGAAGAGGGTAACTAAGTTATTACGTCTGGGTTAGAGGTTCCTGTCAGGATTTACATGGACTCTAGGCTTAGATCAACATTGAGAGTCCTTCCACTAGCAGGAGAAGATAGCCAACTGGCATGAGGATTAGGTACCCAGAGCTCTAAGAGAAATAAAATGAGCATAGAGTCTGTTTTTCATCTTCTGATCTTCTCAGAAGCAGATGGGGATGAAAGAAGATGAGGAGATGAGCCAGGAGAGAAATGCTAGAACAAATGATTCTCTTTCCCTTCTTGAGTTATGAGACCAATCTAGACTGAGAGATGAGAGAGGATCAGGATTGGATGTGGTAGAAACCATCTGATTTATGCTAGGAATTCAATGCTTATTTGTTTAATTTTGTGAGCAGAATAAGGCATTGATGCCATTCAAAAACCTCACATTATCCTTCCCCAGGACAAAAATATTTTAGTCCCCAGAATTGTACTGAATGGCCAGAATAAGATTACTATAGAAAAGACTCCCTAAGGTAGCAAGTTTGTCTGAGATGGTGGGTGGTGACCAAAGGGAGAGGTCAAGACTTGTATATTTTGAGGCTGTGTGGAAGAAAATGGTACCTGTTTCTTGTGTGTTTCTGTGGACATTATCCCAGTTCCTAAAGGAGTTACATGGTTTAAGTCTGTCTTTGCTTCCAGGTACCCTTCCAGCTGTTTTCTCATATGATCTGATAAGGATTGACAGAGAGCTCTTAATGTCGGCATCAACCATGGGGATGTTACTTTTTTATTTAATTATAGCCTAAGAGTGTTTATACTGAGTTTGGAAGTCGATGTATTATGCCTGTGGGTGTGCGTGTGCATGTGCATGTGCATGTGTGTGTGCGTGTGCGTGCGTGTGTGTGTGTGTGTGTGTGTGTGTGTGTGTGAATGCATGCGTGTGTGTATGTATTTAAAATAAAAAGAATATTTCTATACATTATTATTAAATTATTTTTACATACCACAAGATCATTAAGATGCATCATGTAAATGTGGCACTTGTGTTTGAACCATTAGGACTTACTTGGCCTCCTGACTGACAGCTACTGACCACGGTGGTTATTGTCTCCTCTCCGAATTTTCTGTCAGCTAGCCACACTTTCTTACTTAGGAAACAGGTTCAGGGGCTCAATATAATCATGAATTAAGAAATATGGGCACTTATTTTCCTTTGCTGAGTACTAGGTGTCTTTTAGCATGACTCCACATCCCTAGAACCAAGTTGCTTCCTCCAGTTCATATTACACATGCTAGGCACACACTTTACCAGTGAGTGCTGTCCCTAGGACAGGCATTATCCTTCAGGGCATTAACTGCCAGAGACATTGTCTGTTTATCTCCTATCTTAGAGAACTTGCTCATAGGGACATATCAGCACAAGACCGCTAAAATAAGTAATGTTTCTTTTTCATTTTCTGCGTATTTCTCTCTTCAGCTCAAGACTCTTTGTCTCTGTCTGTCTGTCTGTCTCTCTCTCTCTGTGAGTACATGCATGAGTGTCTGTGCTTTTGCATGTGTTCATATAGGTACAAATATGTACATGTGTATACCTGTGTGTGATTGGACATGAACATGGGTGTACATGCGTGTGGAGGTCAGAGATAAATGCTGGGTGCCTTCCTCTGTCACTCTACCTTGTAACTAAAGATGCTGTCTCTTACTGAACCAGGGGTTTGCCCACTTGGCTAGAATGACTGGAGAGCCAGCCCCAAGGATCCCCTTGCCTCTCTCTTCCAAGGTGACATTGAGAAAAGGGTTATTTGTTTGTTTTTGTTTTTATCACATGTGGTTTTGGGTCTATATGTAGGTCAGTAATGATAGTTTTAACTGGCTCTCTCGGTTCTTACAGTGGGGTTTTAATCTTGCTTATACTGTTTCTTGGATTACACTATATAGTTGTAGATTTCAGAGGCACAAATCAAACTGGATGCCAAATCAAATTCAGTTCATGTTTTTCTAGCATTCCTAAAGGGTCACATCACAGTGTGTCCTTTCCCAGTCAGCCAATGGGAATCTGGACACAGTACAACTGTGGTCCTTCCAGTTATCAACATGGGAAAAATCTAGTCAGCTCCCCATTGTCTGCTGCAACCAATACTTTTCCTTTTAACAGTCCTGATTTCCATCTTCTAAGGGCCCACCAACCACCTGCTTAACAATTGTGCCCAAAGTGTTGTCAAGGGAACTCAGTTCAGCTGTGTCCATCTGTAACTTTTTGATTCCACGCTGCTATTGCCTTTGTAAATCAGACAGACTCTCCTGAAAGTATCTATTTCCAACTTGTAGAAACCTGGGGAGCTTATATTGTTCCTTAAATATTTGAGACACCGAGTTAACCACACTCGCTGCCATGGGGTCTTGATTTGCTTGGACTAACCTAACAACATATTGTAGTTGTTAGGTGACTTAAGTAACTTTATGTGCTACTGGTGTAGAGGCTGGGTATTCAAGGTCATGTTGTCTGTTGACGTCATTTCTTGGTGGGGGTGCTTTTGTGTTGACTTGTAAGTAGTTCTATTCCTGTTGTGTTTTCACGTGGTCTTTTTGCTGTGGACACCAACCCCTTTTGTCTATACATATGTCTGCATCTTCTCGTTTGAAGATGATACCAGTCAGACCCACCCATGCAGCATCCTTTGGATTCAATCACTTCCTCGAGGTTCCTATTTTCATCTCCAGTCACATTCTAAACTATCAGAGATAGATAGGTCTTCAATATATGGAATTTTTTTTGCAAGATACAATTCAGCCTGTAACATGCTATAAATATATTCTGGGATTAAAGCCATGATTAAAGCTAAAGGGATCAAGGGTTTTCTTTCAGGTAAGTGAGAAGAGTGTGGAAGGCAGTAATAAAGCATCAGGCTGTGCTGCATTGAGGCTTAATAGAGATATATCACCAAGGTTTCACTTCGTATCTATTGAAGATTCAGAATGTTGATTCAATAAGACTGTCCCTTTGCTGACTTCTGCACCCATGGGTGCTTGAGAATGAGAATAGATAGGTTAAGGACCCACTCTGCCCACAAGTTTCTGAAGAGTGGAGATTCATAAGGAATTCAGCCCAGGAATTCAGGTAACAGTGTGTTGAAAGCTGACTTACTATCAAAAGGCCAGGAAAGAGAACTTTCTAGATGGCCAAATAGGTTCATAGAGTAGACAAAAATCACCATGTGTCTTCCTACACGCAAATGATAATATTAGGGGTATATTTCTCTCTCTCTCTCTCTCTCTCTCTCTCTCTCTCTCTCTCTCTCTCTCTCTGTGTGTGTGTGTGTGTGTGTGTGTGTGTTCTCATAGCTCTATGTAAGGAAGAGAAGAAAATGGGAGAGGGACAAGCAATTCTCCCACTGGGTTTCTATTCTTAGTTTGTGAATAGACTCTCCCAAGAAGCAGGTTCAGATGGGGGAGTGAAGAGGATGCCTACTTCTTCTCAAAGTGTCTTTCCAACTTGAAGATAGCTGGCATGCTTTAATTACTCTGTATAGCAAGTGAGGGGGGGTATACAGAGCACTCTTGAGTCTAAACCTGGAACTCATGGCAGCTGCCTTCTCTCCTCCAGAGATAGTGACATTTTTATTAGTCTCAGTTTCCAGTTGATAAAGCACCATGACTTTCAGGGTTGAATTTTATGATGCCCACAAATGAAGAACAAATGTTCTCCTATGTCCAGGCAGCCTTGGGACATTTGGATAGACCTTGAATTTTTTTCATCTCCTTTTTTTCTTTCCTTTTAATTGAAAATAATTCTTTTCATACAGTATATTCTCATCATGGTTACCCCTCCTTTACTGCCTCCCAGATTCTCCCCATCTATCAACATAGTAGATGACTGATGCAAAATTAACTCACCTCATTTTCTTCACTTTCTCCTCCTTCTTTACACCTGTTCCTCATGTAATTCAGATTTTAGGGAAGGTCTTCTTCCTTCCATAAAGCTTTCATTTAATTCTCAAAACTGGGTCAGGAGTTCTACTTACTTGGTATATAATAATATATGATATATAATATATGATATATGGTATCATATATATATATGAATATATATATGCATATATATATATATATATATATATATATATATATAAAAAATAGCTTGACTCTAGTGCTGATCTGCTCATCCCCAGTAGACTCTGAGATGATTGACATTGTCCATCATTAAACTCATGGCAACATTTCATGCATGTGAGTATCAAACAGTAGAAAAGTATACTTCTAGAGTTTTATCTATTTATTCACAGAACATTGCATGGGAGACATAGTTATATTACTGTAATAATACTACATATGACAAAATTCTTTCTAAATAACTTTTCAAAATGTTTAATCCATAGCTCAAGTATTGAAGGGTGTTTCCTTTTCATCATTGTTTTAAAAAGTTGTCTTCTTTCCAAAGTCCTTTTTGTTAAAGTAGCAAACTACTTAGAGCTGATTTACATCATACAAAAGGTCAACAAAAGGAATATTTGTTGTCATTTAGTAAAAGCTAAGCACAGCTCTTCTGAAAAGTTGACAATTATTTTAAAGAACTCTCCACAGCTAAGCAACGGATCTTCGTAGAATAATTGATTTTTCATGAACTTTCCCCTAATTTATGCTGAATCAATTTGTGCAAGTTCACAATCAGCTTTGTTTACATTCTGGGTAAATGTTGTGCTGTATTTTGAACATATCATTTTAAGAACGGGGACCATGGCGATGACAATCTCTGGGTTCATGCTCTTTGCTCCAGTGATATTCTAGTAAATGATATGCCGAACATCCTTGATATAGAGTGTTATCTCTGTAAATTTACCTGTGAGTATTTTAAAGATAGCTTTGGTGGGGGACAACTCATTTGTTTTGTGATTGCTCATTCTCACTGGCCCCTGCCTCCCAAGGTAGAAGGCAAGTTCAGTTTGTATGCCAAGTGTTTGTCAAGATTAATTTCTCATTCTTCTTCAACTGAAGTTGACAAAGAAGCATAGCAGTGTTTGGTCCCAAACCCTGAAGGATAGCCTATTTGTCATATTTGAAGTTACTGACACATTTGAGCTTATTACTTGCTCTTTCCTATTAGTAAATTTGTGTCTGTTTCTGTCAGAGCATTTAATACACACAGCCTTAATTAACCTTAATTCAAAAGAAGCTACAAAGACAGAAGTCATAAGGAAAGAGATTAAGGTAGATCTAGGAAACTTAATGGACAGATATTAGATATTCCATATAACTAAACAAATACTAAAATAAAATAACTACAAATTAGGGAGACATGATCTGGAGATGAAAAGGCTCACAGTTCCAAGACAGATTCAGGACTTAAAAAAAATCATATATCCAAATACATCTTGGCAAAATTCACCAATGATAAGGAATAAAAGCCCATAGGTTTTTAAGCAGCAAGAACAGATTATCTCTGGAATAGATTTGTAACCTTTTAATATTTCATTAAAGTGATAATTTTCTTATTGCAGATAAAAAGTTTTATATAATGATTCTGAATCTAGAAATTTTGATAAACTCTTTTTATTGCTGCTAATATTTTAAAAATGTTTTTAGCTTGTGTATAGTTTTCATTATCTATAATATATTACAAATTTATTTTTATTTATTAATATTTTGGTAATAGTAAGCTTCTATCACCATTATCAATAACAATGACACAACAGAAATTTTCAGTGTTGTTTATTAATATTTATCAAGATTTCAGTAGATTTTTGATAAAAATCCTGGTTAGGATTTTTTAGTTACCCTCTAATTTAGCATATTAAGAGTATTTTTTATTAATGAGCCACTAACTCAATTAAATTTAAATTATAATTTATTGAGATGATCAGATTACTTTTCTTCTTCAATGTATTAATGTGTGTATGCTTTTAAATAGCAAATTATACCTGGTTTATTTATTATTTTTAAAATTCCTTTTATTATTTGTTATTTGAGAAGTTCATGCATCTACACAATATATTTTTATCTTATCAATCTTACTAGCCCTTGAACTCGTAGAAGACAACCCACCACATCCTCCATCCTCCTCCCAATTTTACATCCTTGTTTCATACTCCCCACTGAGCCCTATCGACTGTCCTTAACCTGTGTAAATGTAGGGCCATCTACCAGAGCATGGACACCTAAGAGGAGTCACTTCCCCAGAGGAAACTGATTTCCTAACACAGCTTTTACCCACTGAAGCTCTCACCTAGGGCTGGGTTTTTATTATACAAAACTCTTCATTGAATATTTTGTTCTTTGATTGGTATTTACAGTCTGCACTTGGAAGAAGGTAAGTTTATATAATGGTTTATCTACAATTTATCTTATCCAAAACCCAAGAAGTGTTAGATTCGACCTATCAATGCTACAGAATAAGTTTTATTGTTCATAGTTTTGTAGAAAATTGTACTTTTGATTCAGTTTTCTAATACATTTACTTTGTTGACTGTATTATTTTTTAGGATTTAAAAATGTACGTAAGAGTTACAACCCTTGATTTTTCCTTAAATGATGATTTCCATATGCCATTTCTCTCTCTCTCTCCCTCTCCCCCTCCCCTCCCTCCCCCTCTCCCTCCCCCTCTCCCTCTCCTCCTCTCTCTCTCTCTCTATCTCTCTCTCTCTCTCTCTCTCTCTCCTCCTTTAATTTGTATTTTAGTTAATTTGGGTTGCTAAGGCAAGATATATGGTATGGTAATTTATAAAGAACAGAAAGTTATTTCTTTTGGAAGCTTATGAGGGAGTTCTTACAGAGGTCTCTGGGGAGGAAGAAAGGGGGAGGGGAGAGGGAAGAGAGAGATGAAGAGGGGGGTAGGGAGAGAGAGAGGGCTGAGGGAGAGGGACAAATAAAGGGAGGTAGAAAGGGGGAGGGGAGAGGAAGTGAGTAAGGGAATGAAGAAGATGGAAGAAGAAATGGGAAGGGAAAGGGAGGGAGAAGGAGAGGGAAGGAGAGGACAGGGAATAAGAAATTATCATCTGTCTATCAGATGTTGGCCACAGTGCTTCTCCAGTAGCTAAACTCAAGAAACCCTTATCAGAAGCCATTGCCTACATTAACACTAATTAATTCATTTGTGAGGGTGAATCCTACATTACTTGTACAACATTTTAAAAATACTCTTTTTTTTCCATTTTATGTGTGTAAAAGTTTGCCTGCATATATATCTGTGCACAGTGTGTGCCTGGTGCTTGTGGAGCCAGAAGTGGGGATCAGATTCCCTGAAAATGGAGTTACAGATGGTTGTGAGCCACCATGTAGGTGATAAGAACTGATCTCAAGTCTTCTTCAAGAATAGACAGTGCTCTAAACCACTGAGCCATCTCTCCCACTCCTAGTTATGAATTTTCAAGGTTTGCCCACATTTCCACAGTGACTTGAATGTGAAGGGACACACTTCAGCTATCCCCAGTCAGTTATGCCAGTCTTTGGTTTACATAATTAGTTATTAAAAACTGTCATCTTATCTTCCCACCAGCCTTGGTATTTTTAGCTCATATCTATTTGTTCCTTTTTTCTCAGCTCTGAATTTGCTGCCTTCTTGACTGGCTTTATGAACTGAAACTGTAGTATGTTTATCTTCAGCATTTCATTTAAAAGCATACCTTACCTTTTTAAATTAAGTTGCAATTGAGCTCATTTCAGCTCTGACATTATACTAATTTTAAGAATGTTTTGTGCCAGCTTTGCTGTTTTTATTGTGGCTATTGTCCTAGACATTTACAAAATTAATCATAATTCATGGAGGGGGTTGACCAAGTGATTGAATCCTTATAATGGTTTTGTCCTACAGTTTGATTCTATAATTGCACTGACATCAAAGAATGGGGCCTTAGGAATCTTGGTTCTTTATTGTCAAACTGTCCTTTGTGATTGGGTAGTTAGAATACCTTCTGCTAAGATTTTAGGTTTGCTCTTAGGTTACACTTGTTCATTTTGTCATTCAAATATTTACCCTTAACAATGTTGCCACTATTAGATCTTTCTGTTGATGGCAGGGCATGGACACTCTTAGATTCAGTCATTCTTGACCTTCGCACATGTGTTCTGAAACTGCATGTGTGGGTATGTGCAATTTCATGACTTTCATACTGCATCACTGGGTCATACTTCATCACTATACTTCTTCCCTTTGCCCTCATGCACTTCAGCTCCTTAATTCTAACTTTTGCCTTAGATTCTATTGTCTGGTAATAATTTACTATATTGGATCTTTATTGCTTTTCATATCTGCCTGCAGTACATTTTTTTCTAATGTTAAGTCTCTCTGCAGTGTTTTATTTTAATATCTCTTAAAACAACCATGTAGCTAAATTAAAACCCATCCAGTGATTACTATTTTATTAGATGAGTTTAATTTATTTTTATCATTTTAGGATAATTGGTGACTTTATATTCATTTCTAAACTTTGAAGTCACCTCTCTAGTCTACTGCTGAGATTCCAGTCTTCCTCTCTTTTCTTTCGCTTTTTCATTAAGGATCAACAGGGCTTTCTTTTTTTGTCTTTGTATGGGTCAGAAGTTATAAGTTATCCTTTTGATGTTTCAGCAACATTAAATTAAAAAATAAAAGCATAAACATTAAGTAACTACAAATTTGCAAACAAATCTAAATCCATACTTATTATTTTCATCCCCCATAAGAAGAAAATTGCTCCTATGAATTAAACTCTTTTTAAAAAATTTCCAACCCTTAAGTTTCTGTTTTCTGCATAACAGATTCAATTCTCTTGATTTTTTTTTTTATATTTGATTTTCTTGCTTCCTCGAGTTTTGTCAGATTTCTTTCCAATGAAATACATCTTTTAGTTGTTCCTTTAATGCTAAGATTTCTGAGCTCCCTAGCCTTATGGATTGGATAATTATCAGGTTTTTAGCTTTTCCAGTATGAAAGCAGTCGTTGTTAGATCATATTGTCTAAGCTGATATAATGAATTTCCTTTAATACTCTTGTCTTATTTCAATCCTATGCCTCATATCTGTTCCTCTAGAGAACCTGGACTACCCAGCCCCTAACACCTTGGGGACTAAATCTTTGCTGGGTGCAAAGGATTTTTAGCCACAGGGTAACATTGGCTTCTACTGCAGCAGGATAGAAGTCACCTGCATAGTAGCTACTGTTGTACAGATTGCTATCTTTGCTTGGAGGCTTGTAAAAACTTTCCTAACGGTTTGTGAATAGTTGGAGTTACAAAGTCCTAGAGTACCAGGCTAGTCTGTTATGCCATGCTTTAGAGTAGGCTTAAAAAGGGCACGAGTTATCATTCCATTCATTTCATAGTTCTAAACATTTTTTATTGGATATTTTCTTTGTTTACATTTCAAATGTTATCCCCTTTCCCGGCTTCCCTTCTTCCTGGAAACACTCTATCTTCCCTCTCCCTGCTTCTATGAGTGTGTTCCTCTACCAACCCATACACTCCCACCTCCCTGCCCTCAATTCCTCTACACTGGGGCATCTATCAAGCCTTCATAGGACCAAGGATCTCTCCTCCCATTGATGCATGACAAGGCCATCCTCTGCTACGTAAGCAGCTAGAGTCATGTGTACTCCTTTGTTGATGGCTTAGTCTCTGGGAGTTCTGGGTATGCGTGTGTGTGTGTGTGTGTGTGTGTGTGTGTGTGTGGTTGGTTGATATTGTTGTTCTTCCTGTGGGTTTGCAATCCCCTTCATCTCCCTTAGTCCTTTCTCTAACTCCTCTATTAGGGACACTGCACTCAGTCCAATGGTTGGCTGCTAACATCTGTCTGCTTGTAAGGCCTCTCAGAACACAGCCATATCAGGCTCCTTTCAGCATGTACTTCTTGGCATTCACAATAATGTCTGGGTTTGGTAACTATATATGGGATGAATCTCTAGGCGAGACAGTCTCTGAGTGGCCTTTCCTTCAGTTTCTGCTCTACACTTTATCTCCATATTTGCTCCGGTGAGTATTTTGATCTCCTTCTAAGAAGGACAAAAGCATCCACACTTTAGTCTTCCTTCTTATTGAGTGTCATGTGGTCTATGAATTGTATCCTGGTTATTTGGAATTTTGGGGGTGATATCCACTTATCAGTGAGTGCATACCATGGAAAGATCTCCCATGCTCATGGATTGGTAGGATTAATATAGTAAAAATGGCCATCTTGCCAAAAGAAAGCAATTTACAGATTCAATGCAATCCCTATCAAAATTCCAACTTAATTCTTTATAGACTTAGAAAGAACAATTTGCATATTTATTTGGAATAACAAAAATCCAAGGATAGTGAAAACTATTCGCAACAATAAAAGAACTTCTGGGGGAATCACCATCTCTGACCTCAAGCTATATTACAGAGAATAGCAATAAAAACTGAATGGTATTGATTCAGAGACAGGCAGGAAGATGAATGGAATAGAATTGAAGACCCAGAAATGAACCCACACACAGATGGTCACCACTTGATCTTTGACAAAGGAGATAAAACCATCCAATGGAAAAAAAGATAGCTTTTTTTTTTTTTTTTTTTTGGTGTTTCGAGACAGGGTTTCTCTGTGTAGCCCTGGCTGTCCTGGAACTCACTTTGTAGACCAGGCTGGCCTCAAACTCAGAAATCTGCCTGCCTCTGCCTCCCGAGTGCTGGGCTGGTTCAACTGATGGTCAGCATGTAGAAAAATGCAAATTGACCCATTCTTCTCTCCTTGTATAAAGCTCAAGTCCAAGTGAATCAAGGACCTCCACATAAAACCAGATACACTGAAACTTATAGAGGAGAAAGTGGGGAAGAGCCTTGAACACATGGGCACAGGGGAAAGATTCCTGAACAGAGCACCAATGGCTTATGCTGTAAGATCAAGAATCGACAAATGGGACCTCATAAAATTGCAAAGCTTCTGTAAGACAAAAGACACTGTCAATAAGACAAAAAGGCAACCAACATATTGGGAAAAGATCTTTACCAATCCAACATCTGATAGAGGGCTAATATCCAATATATACAAAGAACTCAAGAAGTTAGACTCCAGAAACCCAAATACCCTATTAAAAATGGGGTACAGAGCTAAACAAGGAATTTTCAGTTGAGGAATATTGAATGGCAGAGAATCACCTAAAGAAATGTTCAACATCTTTAGTCATCAGGAAAATGCAAATCAAAACAACCCTGAGATTTCACCTGGCACCAGTCAGA
This sequence comes from Mus minutoides, assembly GCA_902729485.2. Taxonomy (NCBI): domain Eukaryota; kingdom Metazoa; phylum Chordata; class Mammalia; order Rodentia; family Muridae; genus Mus; species Mus minutoides. The sequence goes on from LR750255.1 coordinate 36,762, forward strand.
ATGGCTAAGATCAAAAACTGAGGTGACAGCAGATGCTGGGGAGGATGTGGAGAAAGAGGAACACTCCTCCATTGCTGGTGGGATTGCAAGCTGGTATAATCACCCTGGAAATGAGTTTGGCGGTTCCTCAGAAAATTGGACATAGTCCAAAATTCTAACCATTTTAATGGTTTCTTTTATGTTCTGCTCCCTTCCTCTCCCCTTCCCTCTTGTACTCTTCTCTCCTCTCTTCTTTTTTCCTGTCTCCCTTCCCCCTTTCTCCCCCTCTCCATCTCTCCCTCTCTTCCTTATGGTAAGATAGTCTTACATCAGTCAGGCTTGCCTAGAATCCCCATATCAACGCTCCTGCTTCAGCCTCCTTAGTGCTAGGGTTGCAGGGATGAGCCACCATGCTACCTAGCCTATAGTACCTTGTAGTTCATAAAGGTAGACTCTTGGTTTTAATAAATCATGTCTTAATATTGTCTGGTGCCCTCAAAGGTACAGTAATCAGAACTAACTGACACATGTAAGCTACAGTGGGATGCCTACAATCATATGACTCTAGAAACTATTAAGTCCGGAAAAATGCTCTGTCAAGGGATGGATTGGAAACTTCAGGATTCTTTGGAACGTCCGTTGGTTTGGATGGTGTTTTGCTGGGGCAAACACTTGAAGGAACATTTATCTGAAGTGGACACAGGTGAAAGACTAAGGCAGACACATGAAGGAACATTTATCTGAGGCAGACACAGGTCAAAGGATGTTCTGCTAAAGCAAACACGTGAAAGGACACATGATGAAGGACTCTTTGCTAACAACAGGCATATATTGGTCTGCCTTACATTTCGGAGTTGAGCTTCATTTGTTGGGACTCCATAGAGAGAAACGCACCAGAAAACTTTCGATGGTGTGTTGCCGTTTCTTGCTGGTTCCTCGGACTTGGCCTGATTGACAGAGTGATGTCAGCTGATACAGATGCATAAGCCAAGGCAAGAACCACGGAGGGCAGGTGATGTTTGGAGGGTATAAATAGGACTCAATGGACAGTGACAGAGGCTGAGCTAGGCTTGTGAGTCTCTCATCATCATCACTGATTTTCAATTTGCTGAGAGAGGCTCAGAGAAGAACTTCTCCTGACATTCCGAATCTCGGTCCCTCTGTTGACTTGTACTGAGCTGCTGCTGCCTGCTGACCTGTGAATGAACTGCTGATTTCCAGACAACACAGATGGGAGTTTCTCCAAAGAACCTTTCTAAAAAGATCCAATTCCCCTGTATCCTTTCTTTTCCACTACCTCTGGTGGATGGTAGGCTAAAAGGGAGATTAAAGTGTTTTAGAACCATCATTAAAAATAAGAATTGAAAAACATTAGTTACAAAGGGATTTTGGATTTTGGATTTTCTAATAATACATAGTCTTTAGCCATTGAATAAGACCTTGATAACATTTGCTGTATTATGAGACAAAGACTCCAAACCCAAGCAATTTATCTCCATTGAGTTTTACTTGCAATTCCCATAAGATTGATATCAATCTCTTTCCCTTCAGGGTTACCAAATATCCCATAGCTTCTGAATTTCAAAGAGGAGACCTGTCTTCCTACATGAAGGCTGGGACTCTGCTATGCTTTACATAAGAACAGCCTTGCTCCATCGTGGTCGATGAACAGCCTTGCTCCATCGCAGTCGATGAACAGCCTTGCTCCATCGCGGTCGATGAACAGCCTTGCTCCATCGCGGTCGATGAACAGCCTTGATCCATCGCCGTCGATGAACAGCCTTGATCCATCGCCGTCGATGAATCAGAGATGATTATTGTATCCTGAAATATGGTCCTTCACATGCAGCTTTGATTATATGTTTAGGTTGTTCAATTATATTTAGATAGAAAATGATAATTATTCTCTAAAATAAAAATAACTATATTGTTATTAAAAGGAACGAGAAAGGTGTTTGTTTCTACTATTGTACAGATGGGAGTCTATACTCAGGTTTTTAAATTCTCTAATAGTACGTGAATCATTACAGCTTCATAGACCTTAAGAACCATAACAAAGAAAATACTTTTTTATTTAGACCTCAAAATAGAACATTGAAAGTTCTGCCAACCTTGTTCCAAAATATATGAACACAATGAGATATTTATCTCAGGTTCATTAATTTAGTAATGATTATTTGAATTTGTAATCAGCCAGCTTTTATGAAACTATCAGATACTGAACTCACAATTACAAGAAATCCAGAGTCCCTTAGACTATTTATTATCTACTGAGATGTCAGCTCCTATGTCTAGTTGTTAAAAGTCTCTGGAAAAGTCCTTTGCACAGGACATAGAACCCCCTTTTCCTCCTGTGCCCCTCTTCTGCCCTGTTATTTGGAGGAGAACCATGCAGGCATGAATGCAAAGCAGCAGGTCCCTTTGAAAAGAGTCCTGAGTCCTAGTGATAGCAGAGCAGAGTGTCTATGGAGCAGGGTGCACACTCCTCTTATAGAGCCTTGATCAATGTAAGTGGAGGAGAGTTCTACTCTGCATTGGTGAAACTGAGACACACTATTCCTAAACTACCAAGCAGAGAGCATTCCAATGACTTTGTTCTAATAATGTAGTATATGTTCATTTGGTCACAGATTGTTGCTGTTTCTATCTATAAAGGGACAGCATTGAGAAATCTTAGCATATACTGTTTGATTCTACTCAGTGTTGATTGATCCATTTAACACTACAGGCTTCAAAGCTCTACAATCTACCACTGATGATCATGTGTTCTTTCTAACCTGTTTTGTCAATCTGTGGTGGTTTGAATAAAAATGGCCCCCATAAGCTTATGGGGAGTGGTGCCATTGGGAAATGCCTTGTTGACCACTATTGTTGGAGGAACTGTCACACATGGGGTGGGCTTTGAAGTTTCAGATGCTCAAGCCAGACCCCAGAGGGTCTGGTTCCTGCTGCCTGTGAATCTAGATATAGAACTCTCAGCTCCTTCTCCAGCACCATGTCTACCTGCATGCCACTATGCTTCCTGCCGTGATGATAGTAGACTAAACATCTGAATCTATAAGCCAACCCCAACGTTTTTCTTCTTAAGAGTTGCCATGGTCATGGTGTTGCTTCAAGCAATAAAAACTCTATCTGACACACAATCACATACTCTTTTCTTGTTTTTTTATACTTCTTGATGAATCAAAAGTTTTTAATTAGTGAAGTTGATAGTTTCTGTTTTGGAAGCTAGTGTATGCCCTTTCTTTTAATGAACATTTCAGACATTTACAACTTATATTATAAATATAAAATCAGAAATGTGCCTGGCCTGCTACACATCTGGGATGCCCTTTCACAATTGTCAGCTTGACTACATCTGGAATTAACTTAAACCATGGAATGGAAGACACACTGGAAAGGACTTTTACTTAATTTGAAGTGGGAAGATCCATTTCTAATCCAGAGCTCTGAGGTAGGAAGATACTTTAGGTGTGTAAAAGTTCCTTAATCCAGATCACTGGAGCTGGGAAACCCTATAATCTAGGCCACACCTTTTGCTAGAACCCAATATAAGGACACAAAGAAGGAAAAGGAAGCTTTTGTTCTTTGCTTACTCATTTTCACGTCAGTAGCAAGTCCTTTCCTTCACTCCGATTAGAGTTTGCTTTTCCAGGATTCCAGTCTCCTGAAGACCACCTGAAATATCTAGCCTCATGGATGAGCAACTATTAGATTTGGGGATTTTCCTTTTATAGCTAGCCATTGTTGAATTATTTGGACCACAGTCATTCTAATAAATCTCATATACATGTATATTTATATATACATATATACATATATTCACATATATACACAAATGTATGTGAGTACTAATGTATGTGAGTATATATTTAATATATATATATTCATTCTATAAATTGTTATCCTCGATAACACTGATTAATACAATTTTCCTTTCAAGTAATATCTGTGTTTGTTTACACACATATATGTGCATATGTGTATGTATGTATACATGTACCTATACATATACATAAGGGGGATTTATTGCAATGACTTAGAGGCTGCAGAAAAGCTAATCCAATAATGTCTGTCTATGAACAGAAAGTCTGAGAATCCAGTAGTTGCTCAGACCACAAGGCTGGATGTCTCAGGTGGTCCAGAAAACAGACTTTAATGCCAGTGAAGGAATTGGCTTGCTAGTAAGGCAAGGGCAAGCAGCCAAAGAGCAAAAGCTTTCTTATTTCATACACACACACACACACACACACACACACACACACACACACATATATATATATATATATATATATATATATATATATATATATACACATATTTCCAGCAGAAGGTATGACCTAGATTAAATGTGTGTCTTCCCACCTTAATATCTAAATTAAAGGCCTCCCTCAAGATCCAGATCAAAGGCAGGTATCTTCCCACCTCAAAACATTCCAGACTGGAAATAGATTCACTTACTTTAAATCAAACAAAAAAGTCTCTCACAGATGTGCCCTCCATTTCTGGATTGTAGTTCATTCCAGATGTAATCAAGGTGACAACCAATAGTAGCCATCACAGAGTTTAAATGGACTGGGCAGTATCTGATCAATGTTAAGCCCTCCAGAGATTCAGTGTAGCAAAAACAGAGCAGTCCCTATACAACCCCCATGGGAGAGGAATACAATTCTGTGCTGTTTTCCCTCTTGCTGGTGTCTCTGGCTTTCCTGTTCTTTTATGGTCAGATGGCCTGTGTAGAGCAGGATGCTGAATTAACTGAATAGGTGGTGGGTCTGGGAACTGTGCACATGGAGAGGACAACAAAGAGGCAGAGGTAACGTGGAGGATAGAAATAAACAAATAGCTGGACTCCATCACAGAGAATTCAGGCAAAAAAAAAATCTTCTGTCATTTTTTTTTTTTGGTTTTTTGAGACAAGGTTTCTCTGTATAGCCCTGGCTGTCCTGGAACTCGCTTTGTAGACCAGGCTGGCCTCGAACTCAGAAATCCGCCTGCCTCTGCCTCCCAAGTGCTGGGATTAAAGGCGTGCGCCACCACTGCCCGGCATTTTTTTTTTTTTTTTTTGTCATTTTTTTTTAATAGGACAAATAATGGCCAGGAAATTGTCAGGGATGTTTTCCTGTGGCTAGGATAAAATCTGAACTTTAAACTTGTTGGCAATCGAAATGGTTACTATTTGGAGAGTCTTAGAAAGTATCTGCCTTTGGAGGTGGCAGCTGGAGTTTGTTCCCCAACAGACACTCCTCACATTCTAGCAGCAATCACCCTAGTGAGCTGAGATCGCCCTAGTGTGCTGAGATCACCCTAGTGAGCTGAGATCACCCTAGTGTGCTGAGATCACCCTAGTGAGCTGAGATCGCCCTAGTGAGCTGAGATCGCCCTAGTGAGCTGAGATCGCCCTAGTGTGCTGAGATCGCCCTAGTGAGCTGAGATCACCCTAGTGAGCTGAGATCACCCTAGTGTGCTGAGATCACCCTAGTGTGCTGAGATCACCCTAGTATGCTGAGATCACCCTAGTGTGCTGAGATACCCCAAGTGTGCTGAGATCACCCTAGTGAGCTGAGATCACCCTAGTGAGCTGAGATCACCCTAGTGAGCTGAGATCACCCTAGTGAGCTGAGATCACCTTAGTGTGCTGAGATCACCCTAGTGTGCTGAGATCACCCCAGTGTGCCAAGATAAGTAAAGCACCGAGTTCTTGGGGACAAACTTGTTAGAATGGCTCCTATAGTTAAAATTATTATGTGCTTGTAATATAAAATTTAGGGAAAAAAACTTATCTCTAAATATTTTTTGTGAGAACTTTTTTTTTTTTTTTTTTTTTTTTGCTGAACACAATAAAGGACACTTGGGTCTGGGCTAAGGAGCCTTCTGTCTGTCAGAAGAAAATTGTCTCCTGGGATATGGTACAGACTGAACGAACTTAAGGCAAAACTCCAGATTCTGAGATGATCCACAATTTGACATGTTTTGATCTCTGACAGGAAGCCACAAGTGGAAAATTCCATGCCTGACCTCATAGACTAGGTCACATCCCAAACCCAGGTGTGCTCAAGACAATGTATAAATCATCTTCAGGCTGAATAATGTGTGTCTATAAAACATAAGTGAAATTTACATTTAACTTTGATTCCATACAATGATATATTTTATAGCAGAAATTCTCAAACATGCAAACAACTTTTGAAATCTAAAACACATCTGTTCCCAAGTACTTAGGATGAGAGTGAAACTGACCTATAACATCTTTGGGGGTTAAGGAGGGTCAAGGCCATGAGAACTCCCAAAGGGACTATAGCTAATGGACCTTAGAAACAAAACCCTTCAAGAAGTAGTGAAAGCATTTGTGTAGCTATGCTATCTTCCCCATAGATACCTAGGTTTTGGAAATGCTAGTCACACACTATCTTGACACTAGTTGTGCTCCAGGGAGTTAGAGGCCAGACCAGCATCTACACTTAGTGAGGAATAGATTGGATAGGAGTCAAAGACTCACAAGAAAGGAATAATGGAGCAAGAACCGTGACACACACACAGCGGTAGCCATCAGCACAAGTCTGGAATGCAGGGGTGAGCTAAGAGACATTCAAGCACTGGGGTGAGGATGTGAGCATTGTTAACAGTGGTCCCAGGAGGAGTATCAGAAATGCCAAGGGCAGAGAATTCAGGGAAGACGGGAAACAGGGGTTGTGTGTTGTCACACAGAAGGCCGCTGGAGACTGCTCATTGAGGAATAGGGCAGAATGAGCAGTTTCAATTGCTTATATTCAGGGTTGGTAAGTTCTTGATTGGGCTATATGCTAGGCATTTGTCTTAGGGGAAACTATTAAGAAATATGTATCTTCTGTTCTAAGAATTTTCTCTGCTACCCTGGGGGTGGGGGACTAGGCAAAGTCTATGCCCTCATTCTACAGTCCTAATGACAAACCAATTTAATTCCATCCAGGGAGTATATTAGACTTACAGAGCATGGCTGAGAGGTATGGGCAGGAATGTGGGTGACACTCAATCTGCCACACTAAGTTTTCACTCAGTATGGGTAATGATGGCTTCTTAGGGGCTGTGCAGCTGGAGACTCCTTCTCTTAGTCCTCATCAGCCTGTGTACTCCAGCCATACTCACCAAGACCCCAAGCTACTTGAAATAAGAGTGGCTAGAATTTCAGGTAAGGGCTCTACAACTCCCAGGTCCCTCCCTCTAAGAGGGGCTGCCAGCAGTCAGTAAGCGCAGTCCTAATGAGCTGCTACAAAGAAGCAGACATTCTTGTGCAGATGATCCTTGGGAGGCTTAGAGGACTGTGCTGTGCAACTGTCACCATCTCTTTGTCCATCCCTGCGCTCTTGTCATGCAGGTTAGTTCTGTCATTTAGCTCTGTGAACAGAGCTACAAACGCACTGTGGTGTTAGTACTTCTCTGTTGATCTGATTTGGAATCCTTTGGCAAATACCCAATAGTTGTAGAGGTAATTGAGTGTAGTGGGTCATTTGGAAGTTTCCTTTCTCTCTCCCTCTCTCTCTTCCTCTTCCTCCCCCTCTTCCTCTCCCTATCCTTTTCCCTCTTCTCTCTCTCCCTCCCCCTCTCGCTTTCTCTCTCTGTTGGTTTCTTATCTCCTTCCTTCCTTCCTTCCTTCCTTCCTTCCTTCCTTCCTTCCTTCCTTCATTCCTCCCTTCCTTCCTTGTCCTGTGGTGGTTTGAATGAGAATGGCCCCCCATAGGCTCACCTTTGAATACTTGGTCCCCAGTTGGTAGTTTTCTGGGAAGGATTAGGAACTGTGGCCTTGTCAGAGGAGCTGTGTCTCTGGGGGTAGGCTTTGAAGTTTCAGGAAACTGAAGCCATTGTTGCCAGTTTGTTCTTGATTCAAGCCTCCTGCTTCTGGGTCAAGACCTGAGTTCTCACCTGCTCAGGCCATTATATCTTGGCCTTGCCATTGTAGATGCTGTCCCTCTGGAACTATACATCCAATTAAATGCTTTCTTTTATTAGTTGCCTTGGCCATAGTGTCTTCTCAAAGCAATAGAAAAGCAACTAAATGTGGATTCCTGTGAGTGATCAATGCACACGAAACAATTATCTTGAGCCATTAAAGAAGAATGAAATTGAGGCTGAAGAGACCAGCAGTTAAGAGAATGTACCATTCTGGTAAAGGACCCAAGTGTGATTCCTAGTACCCACTTTGGATGGCCCAGAACTGCCTGTAACTTCCACTCCAAGGATCTGATGCCTCTGGCCTCCACGGGCACCTTCATGTATGTATACATCCTCTCATCTCCTACATATACATAGTTAAACATAAAAAATAGTTCTTAGGAATAATAATGTGTGTTATTTATAGGAGAATGGCTAGAGTTGGAGAATATTATATTAAGTGAATTAAAGTGGTTTCAGAAAGACAAATATATGCATTCTTCTATTTGTAGGTCCTAGATCTCATACATGTTTTTATGACATGAAAAAGAAGTAAAACTGTCTGTGAAGGTCATTTTGTGTAAGAGAGCACAGAGGTACAAGGGATGGATGAGTGAGGGAGAATGGCCGGGACATTCTCAACACACAACATAAACTTGTGCAAAAACTAAAAAACAATTCACTTTTAATAAAAGAAAAAAATGAAAAAATTTAAATAGATCTTAAAGAAGGGAAGAAACAATTTTTAAATAGAAAGAAAAAAATCTATGCGCCACAGTTAAACACTTTGGATCAGGAATTCTGAGCTGGGAATGACAATAAGTAGTTTATTCTCTTTCAAATTCAGTTAGTTCTTTTTTAATACTTAAAGCTCGCTCTTTAGAAAGGAGTAACTGGCATATTGTAATTAGACAAACACTTTTTTTTTTCATTCAAGAAATGTCAACTTAAAATTCCTGGGTATCAAACCAGATGGATTATACAAAAACCCAAACTGTAAAAGCTAACATCTGGACCTTTCAGCCTGACTCCCCAGCGCAGGAGTCACACACACGGGGACCACACGGTGGGTCTGCTCCTCTGTCTGGGTCATGGGAGGATCAGTGAAGGCAAGCAAAGTCGCTTGGAGCTTCCCCTCTGATGCCAGCAGACACTCTGTCCTCTCCTCCCCTGCATTTTCTCATTGAAACTATTTCCGAATTCCACTGCAGTTCATCCCTCAGTGCCCACAGCCCGTCCAGGACCTGCATTTGCCTCACACTCTGCTTTCTGCTCTTCCCTGCCTCCCAGGGACATCTCAGATGTCTGCACCCAGCTTATGATTGTCTGGAACACCTCAGAATAATAATTAGCAGGGCATCTTTTTATAATTTTAGCTCTATAATTATAGCATATACAATAATAATTGTATACTTATATAACTATAATTTTCATAAATTTATCAATACATTTAACATTTATTAACATCTTTAAAATATTTTATTAATATTTCAAATTTTAAAATAAAATTTATAATATATAAATATAGTTTGTAATATATAATTATAATTTATAATTATGCCTTCAATCTATTTTAAACACTTTCAGAACATAAGACATAAAGTAAGAAAGTAAAAATACCATTTAACCCACCCACATCTACCCTGGTTCCCATAAGTAACTATTATAACATTTGGTTACCTTTATGGAAATCTCTATTTATATCTATTCCATCAAATTAATGATAATAAATACACTACTTTTTATATTAGTATTATTTAATATATAATGAAGCATATTTTATCATTTATATAACTTATACATATAATACATAAATAATATGTAATATATAAGCAATGTATCTCAGTGTAACAATGTCTTCTTTACCCACTGAGTTGTTGAGATGTCCTCATCAAAAATATCAATTGATATTCATACATCAATCATATCATAGAAGATTCTCAACTCAGATCTATCTATTTGCCTATCCCATGACATGCCATATAGATTTTGTTATGTATCTCCGGATCTGACTGTCTCTACTACCCCAACACTGGGATTACAAGTCCATGACCCCAGTCCCAGTACTACCTTCTTTTTTCTCTAAACAACTGTTTTATGGCTCAAAATCTGGTTCTTGTGCTGGTGAGGCAAACCCATCACCAACTGAACCATCTCCTGAGTCCTACCACAGAGTTGTTATGCAATATCGTGAGGCTAGGGATGCTCTAAACCCTCTCACTTTGGTTTTTATTTAAAATACTGTGGGTATTTTGCTCCACTACTATGGTTAGGTGCACTGAGTTTTCAATGTTAAAATGAGCCCACGTCTCTGAGATAGAGCACACTCGTCTCTATCTCATGTAATTTACTTTGCTCAACTTCCTGTTTTGATGAAGTTTCTGTGACTGTATTAATGAAGAAATTTGAGCTGTGGCTCCCTTTTCCTGTAGTTTGTCTAACTTAATTATTTTTTTCATCAAGTTTTTGTGTCAGATTCATAATACCAATAGAAAAGTTTTCTCCTTCTGCCTTTTAAAATAATTCATCAATTTGACACTAACTGGCCTTAGAATTTCCTTGATAATATTTTGATAACAACTTTAAATACTGGGATGATTAAAGTTCATGTAGGGTTGTTTTTTTTTTTTTGTTGTTGTTGTTGTTGTTGTTATCTCGTGTTTTAGCTTATATGTGCTCTTCTGCTTCATTAATCTGAATTGCCCAATTTATGAACATAAAGTTATTAATATTCTCTATTAGCTTCTGGGTGTGGGTAGGATGGAGACTCTCCTTGCTATCACTGACTTCAATAACCTATGTTTTCTCTTTTATTCTTATCCAGTCATGCTAAGGTTATCCATTTTATTAATCTTTCCAACAAACAGTTTCAGACTTAATTTTCTCTCTTGTCCTCTTTGTAGACCATGGTTTTGGCTCTTCTTTTCCTGGCTAGGATTTATCAATTTTATTAATCTCTCAAAGAACCAGTTTGTGAATTTGTTAAATTCCCCTGTAGTTTCTTTTCCATTTCACTGACTCATATTCTTTTTTCTTACTTGACTTCTTTATGCTAGAAAGTGATTTTCAACTTTTCTTTTAAAATATTACCACATAAGGCCACATAATTCTCTTTATATCCTACATGTGTTGACAGGCTGAATTTTAATTACATTCCAGTTTCAATATTTTCTAGTTTCCCTCAAAATATTGTTGTGCCTGAATTATTTAGAAGCATACTTTTTAGCTTTTAAACAACTGGGCTGTGTAAATATTTTGTTAATTATTTCCAAAATTGAACTCTTTTATTAATTGTTTGGCCTATGATGTCTTTGAAAATTATTAGAACTTATTGTATGGTCCAGCTGCATCTTAAGTGACTCTTCAGAGCAACTGGTGTTTCCTGATTATGTCTATCAGCTACTGAGACAGAGCATTAACGATTTCCACCTGAGAAGCAGCTCAGTGGGTTAACAGTGCTTTTTGCTCCTGCTGAGGACCCTGATCTGGATCCCAGGACTCACACTAGGCTCTTCACCGCTGCCTGTACCTCCGGCTCCAAGGGATCCTATGCTCTCTCCTGGGACATTGCACACACATGCTTATGTATAACACCCCCCCACACACACACACACATGCACACACACACACACACACACACACACAGAGCAACATATACACATAAAACATAAATAGAAATAAAATAAATCTCTAAAAAGATTCTCCAATTGATAGCATGCATTCCTTTGCCCACTCTCTTTAATTCTTGCTTATGTTTCTTTGTGCATCTGAAAAGATGATTGTTAGGTTTCAGGCACATTTATCATTATTTGCTCCTTACAGTTGATCTCTTTCTCAATAGGAACGGCCCTTTTAGAGCATCTCTGATGGTTCCTTTCATCTTGATTCTTGTAGTGTTCCATATTAATGTGCTTACTTCAGGTTAGGTTTGTCATTTCCTAGGCCTGTTTTATTCCATTAAACAAATTTCAACCTATGTATCTGTTTTATTTAAAGAAAACTTTAAACCAATGTATTTTCTATTGAAAGAGCACATGCGAGAATGGCTATATTATTTTCTTTTACCCACCCAACAAGCTCAGGTTTTTATTGGCAGTACTCCAGTTGCCAACATAGAAAATGATTATAGGCGTTGATGGTCTTAATTTTACTGTTTTTCTATTTCTTCCTATTTTTCTTTGTTTCCTATTTATCTTCATACCTCTTCCTGTGTGTTACTAATAATTTGTATTAATATATCACTTTCGTTCTTCTGTTTGATCCTTAGACTTCTTTCCCAAAGAGGTTCATGTATACATCTTTAGCTGAACACTGTCTGATATTGAATTTTTTTATTACCCATTCACTAAAATACAGTCATGTAAGAGTGATATTTTTCTGTTTAACCATTGTGTTTGCTCTTCTTTGGAACATACCCTGTTGCTTAATGATAACATCACACTCTGCTTAATTATTACATCACATTTTGCTTAATGATTACATCACATTCTGCTTAATGATTACATCACATTCTTTTTGATTATTACAGCCTACACTTTCTCAATGTTTTCCTCTCTGCTCTACAGAGTTATATAACTTAGATATATTGGAGGGAAGATAGGCTGCCTTTCCACACTTTCTCAATGGATATCACCAATCTTCTCCAGGCCTTGTGCTATGTAATTCTGTTTCTATCTGGTCTTATTCTTCCCCCAGCCTGAAAAACATACCCCTTTCTCAGGGAAAACTCTAAATTCTCACATTTTTCAGAATCTGAAAATGCCTTTATTTTACTTTCATTTGGGTGGATATTTCCTCTGTGGATAAATTGTAGGATGGTGTTTATTTTTCCATTAGTACTTTAAAATGCCCATATATTTTTAAATGGGGACTGTTGTTCCTGCTAGACTCTGGTAATCCACTCTACCATGGCTCCCTTGGATAGAATATTTAGTTATTCTCAGGCTACTTTACAAGTTTAATTATGATACGGAGCTGTCTTGTCTTTCCTGTCTGTAGTTTGGTATCTTCTGAACTCCCTCTCACTCCGTGTGTGTGTGTGTGTGTGTGTGTGTGTGTGTGTGTGTGTGTGTGTAAATTTACATATTATCTTTCTCATTTTTGTTTGTTTGTAGACAGGATTTCTGTGTAGTCAGGCTGGCCTAGAACTCAGAGATCTACCTTCCTCTTCCTCCTAAGTGCTGGGATTAAAGGTGTGCACCACCACCACTTGGTTCCTACTTGTTTTTCTGAGAAAAAAATTCTTATTCTTTTCTTTCCCCATGTCTCAACATTGGTTTATCAATACTCAGTTTATTATATCTCTATGTCCCTTAAAATGGACAAATTTTAATTATCTCTTTTCATGGTTATTAGCTGAATCTTTTTCTGCTCAAATTCTCAAGCAAGATTATCAATACTTTTTTTTATTCAATGTAGTATACTTTATTTCCACCATATTTTGGAAATGTGGATAACATTAAAATAATATATGACAAGTGAGTATAGATTATACCACCTAGTCAAAAAACTGGGTCTTTGATCATTTTGCTTGTGTGTTTTTGCAGACCTTAAGTCATACTAAATAATTTTGATCCCATCAGGAAAGTTCTTATTCTTTCTAAAAAGTACTTGCTTTAAACTGACTGTTCATTGTGTTTGGTGGAGTCTCTTCCTTTTGGGTAGGATGGAGTCCCACGTCTCTTAATGTTGTACGACCTCATATTTCACACACTGTTGTTTAATGTTTGTTCATGGGGCAAACATGTGTGATCTTAATCTCTGTGTGACCTTGCGTCCCTGTGTGGCCTTCACCTCTGTGTGACCTTCATCTCTCTGTGACCTTGAAGATGATGACAATGAATTGTTAGTTCTTGGTAAACACTCTAGGGAGTGTCCATGAGAATTATATTCTCTTTCTCACTTAGCTTGCTTTTCTGAAGAACTTGGTTCCCAACGATGCAGCTGCTTTAATCTTTTCAGCTCCAATATCTGGTTCTTCAGTCTAGCAAATTGGCTGCTATCCTGGTCTGTGAAAGAAAAAAAATACTTAGTAAAAAAATCAGAGCAATGACAGGATACTTGTTGGGTATATCATACGAGTTTTTCTTCCCTCAGAGGATTCTATCTTGTCCCATAGGTTTCAACATCTGAACACAGTTGGTTCATATATTATTTCCAGATTCAGAATTGTTGAGATATCAAGTCTAGTTATTGATTACACCATTAGAGAGTTAAGTATAATTTATATACATGATTTAAAAAGTAATTTTGGTTATTGTACTGATATTCCAATAACTCTTCTTCCTATTAAGATTAGGATTAATGTTTTTGTCAATTCTTTCATATTTTCTATTTCCATATAATATTTCCCTTCATTCATATATATTGTATATTGCAGTTTGCAAGTCACTATTTATTTTATAAATAGACATGTGTGGGTGCACATTATATATGTACATTCCTACACTTTCCTTGGAATTGCATACCAATAAATGCATTATAAATTGATAATATCTTAAATTAAAAAAAGCATTTAGAATATCTAATATAATTAGCATTATAACTTAATTTACATGAATAAAATGTTACCAGTAACATATATAACAATTGTGTGTGTATGTATATATATATATATATATATATATATATATATATATATATATACATACACTTGGGACAGAGAGTGGCACTATTAGGAGGTGTGGTTTTGTTGGAGTGGGTGTGTCACTGTGGGCTTGTGCTTAAGACCCTCATCCTATATGCCTGGAAGCCAGTCTTCTCCTAGCAACCTTCAGATGAAGATGTAGAACTCCCAGATCCTCCTGCACCATGCCTACCTGGATACTGTCATTTTCCCGCCTTGGTGATAATGGACTGAATCTCTGAACTGTAAGTCAGCCCCAATTCAATGCTGTCCTTATAAAGGCTGCCTTGGTCTTGGTGTGCGTTTACTGTACAGCAGTAAAACCCCAACTAAGGCATTTACTTAGTCTGTATTCATAACAATATACTTTCTTGCATGTGTATGTGTGTATATACATGTTTGTATCTGTCTGGGTGTGTATGTGTACAAAGTAGAGTCCATATATGTGTCTGTGTCCAGAGACTGGTACAGGATATCTTCCTTGGTCTTTCTCTACTTTATTTACTGAGGCATAGTCTCTCACTAAATCCAGAGCTAACTGAACCAGCTATTTGGCTAGCCAGCATGCACAGGGATCACTGTCTCTGTCTCAAAAGCACTGGGATTACAGGTGGGCTGCCATGCCTGTCTTATGAGTTCTGGAGATCTGATCTTCATGCTGTAGAGCAAATGCTTTTTCCTCTGAGCCAGCTCCCCACAACAGTATATATATATATATATATATATATATATATATATATATATATATATATATATACACACACACACACACAATCATGGCATATATATTGTTTGTTTTTAGATATTTTCTTCATTTACATTTCAAATGCTATCCTCAAAGCCCCCTATAACCTCCCCTCTCCCTACTCCCCAACCCACCCACTCCCGCTTCCTGGCCCTGGCATTTCCCTATACTGGGGCATATGATCTTCGCAATACCAAGGGTCTCTCCTCCCATTGATGGCCGACTTAGCCATCCTCTGCTACATATGCAACTAGAGACACAGCTCTGGGGAGTACTGGTTAGATCATATCATTGTTCCTCCTATAGGGTTGTAGACCCCTTTAGCTCCTTGGGTACTTTCTCTAGCACCTTCATTAGGGGCCCTGTGTTCCATATAATAGATGACTGTGAGCATCCACTTCTGTATTTTCCAGGCACTGGCATAGCCTCACAAAAGAGAGCTATGTCATGGTCCTCCAAGCAAAATCTTTCTGGCATATATAAAGTCTAGGTTTGGTGGTTTTATATGGGATGGATCCCCAGGTGGGGCAGTCTCTGGATGTCTTTCCTTCTGTCTTAGCTCTGAACTTTTTCTCTGTAACTCCTTCCATGGGTATTTTGTTCCCCATTCTAAGAAGGAATGAAGTATCCACACTTTGGTCTTCCTTCTTCTTGAGCTTCATGTGTTTTGCAAATTGTATCTTGGATATTCTACATTTCTGGGCTAATAACTGCTTATCAGTGAGTGCATACCATGTGTATTCTTTTGTGATTGGGTTACCTCACTCAGGATGATATCCTTCAGATGCACCCATTTGCCTAAGGATTTCATGAATTCATTGTTTTTAATTGCTGAGTAGTACTCCATTGTGTAAATGTACCACATTTTCTGTGTCCATTCCTCTGTTGAGGGACATCTGAGTTCTTTCCAGCTTCTGGCTATTATAAATAAGGCTGCTATGAACATAGTGTAGCATGTGTTCTTATTATCAGTTGGAACATCTTCTGGGTATATGCCCAGGAGAGGAATTGCTGGATCTTCTGGTAGTACCATGTCCAATTTTCTGAGGAACTGCCAGACTGATTTCCAGAGTGGTTGTACCAGCTTGCAATCCCACCAAAAATGGAGGAGTGTCCCTTCTTTCTCCACATCCTGAATTTTTCATCTTAGCCATTCTGACTGGTGTGAAGTGGAATCTCAGGGTAGTTTTGATTTGTATTTCCCTGATGATTAAGGATGTTGTACATTTTTTCAAGCGCTTCTCAGACATTCAGTATTCCTCAGTTAAGAATTCTTTGTTTAGCTCTGTACCCCATTTTTAATAGGGTTATTTGAA
This sequence comes from Mus minutoides, assembly GCA_902729485.2. Classification (NCBI taxonomy): domain Eukaryota; kingdom Metazoa; phylum Chordata; class Mammalia; order Rodentia; family Muridae; genus Mus; species Mus minutoides. The sequence goes on from LR750255.1 coordinate 53,335, forward strand.
TTTTTGGAGCCCACCTTCTTGAGTTCTTGAGTTCTTGGATATTAGTCTCCTATCTAATTTAGGATTGGTAAAAATCCTTTCCTAATCTGTTGGTGACCCTTTTGTCTTATTGACAATGTCTTTTGCCTTATAGAAGCTTTGCAATTTTAAAAGGTTCCATTTGTCAATTCTCAATCTTACAGCATAAGCCATTGCTGTTCTGTTCAGGAACTTTCCCCCTATGCCCATATCTTTGAGGCTTTCCCCCACTTTCTCTTCTGTAAGTTTCAGTGTCTCTGGGTTTTATGTTAAGTTCCTTGATCCATGCAGACTTGACCTTAGTACAAGGAGATAAGAATGGATCAATTTGCATTCTTCTACATGATAACTGACAGTTGTGCAAGCACCATTTGTTGAAAATGCTGTCTTTTTTCCACTGGATGGTTTTAGCTCCCTTGTCAAAGATCAATACAACCATATGTCCCAAACATGCTTGGCACATGTAAGCACTATATTGGCCTACCGTTGGGTAAAGTCACTTAAGACAAAATATCTTTTGTAATAAATATTGAATATCTGAATTTGGATCTGGAAACATGAAGCACGAGCTCCCACCGGTGCTGGCCACACAGCCCAGGATAGAATGGCATTGCTTCTTGCCATGATTGTGGGGCTGGCTGAGAGTGGAGGCTCCCAGCTCTTGTCCAGAGTAATGCAGTACTAACCTCTTTTAGCCTAGGAAAATATCAAAATTGTAATGCTGGTTCCTACTGAATATCTATTGTATTTGCACCACTGTGTATTTAGAAGATCAGAAGTTGAATGTCCATCACAAGGTAAGGACATTATAAATATTTGTGATATGTAGTTATGAAATATACAGATACACATTTTCTTAGTCTATAACAGTGGTTCTCAACCTGCGGGTCACAACCCCTTTGATGGGGGTCGAATGACCCTTTCTCAGGGGTCACCTAAGACCATCAGAAACCACAGATATTTACATTGTGATTCATAACGATAGCCAAATTACAGTTATGAAGTAGCAACAAAAATCATTTTATGGTTGGGGGTCACCACAGCTGGAAGAAGTGTATTAAAGGTCACAGCACTAGGAAGGTTGAGAACCACTGGTCTATAACCATAACGATATTTTTAGATGCCTTTCTTAAATAATACATTCTCATAACTCAGTTCACATAGATCCAAGTCATTCCTTCTGATAGCAAGGTTCTGCCAAAGCTTATTCCACTAATTAGTTTTTAGAGTAGAAGGCTAAGAAATGAAAAGTGTACTATTTCCACAAATTTAACAGTATCTGGCATATATTTTTAAAGTTGGCTATGTACGTTTGTCATTTCCCTGTGTCCATAGCAGATGGTAGTTCAACCTCTACTTCTAGTTTACTTTTCAAATTCTTTTCTATGGAGGTGGAGGCAGGCCCAGGAGGGCAGGGCACACAAATGTTTATCATCACCCACCCATTGTGGTTAGAAAACAAGGCAGCACTTATACTGCACATGGGCAGAAGTTGCCTTTAATCATTATTTACCCTGAAGCAGCTCACTATAGGAACTATTTACATGGCATTTATATTGCATGCAGTGTTGTAAATATCCTATGTGTATATGCAAATGTTATTTGTATACATTGTATAAGGAACTTGATTATCTGTAGATTTGGGTGTTATGCAGAGGACCTGGCACTAATCTGTGGAGAACAAGGCATGGTAGCACGCTCTAGACCACCTTTTCTGGGAGTCGAAACACAGTAACTCTTATAAATCTTTCCCTGACTTATTAGCAATTAATAAGCAAGTAAATACAACAGAAATTTTAATATGTAAAACATAATAAACTTATTTGTATCTTCTAGCCATTGTCTTTCAGTTTTCTGGTTAGCAATAAAAGCATTTTCATTGTGCTAGACATGCAGATTAGCAAAAGATTATACAATATAAAAACCGTAATCCGATGACCTGGGGATCAATAACATAATCTTTTACTATATACATGTATTATATATGTAGATATACTTTTACTATATACATGTATTTTACTATATACATATTTACTGTATGCATATCTTACTATATACATGTATTATGTATGTAGAATTGCCATGACCACAGCTTCTGTTAATTACCCCCATGTACTACAAAGAATAAAATATTCTTGAAATATTTATTTTACTTTAAAATTCTGCATTCTCTGCATCTATAGGGCTTTATCTCATTTTCACCATAATGTAGCTTGAGGAATTTTCTTTAATTAAGTATTCTATGAAATTCTTTTAACAGGCTGTGTAAAGGTGTATCTCTGACGTGCTTAGACTTGACTACTTGGGCATGCCTTCTTTGAAGCCACTCCGCAAAGGCCATCCTTTAGGTGTGAAATCCTGTTGAAGCCCGCTGTATTTCTGCTTAGCCGTTGTAACGAGTCTGCGAAATGGCATTGAACTTGAGAACCTACAACACCTTGTTTGGATCTCAGTCCTGCGTGTGTTTCAAATGCAAGATTGCCTTGATTTCTAATTTTCAATTTAGTCAGCCAGCCAGAAAAAGAAGCATTTATGGGATGCTTAAAAAAAATCCCATTCCTCTTAAGTTCGTCAGTCCCCCGAGAAGGAGTGTACCTGCTCCGGGCCAGCCCAACGTTTAATCCCAACCTGTCACCAGTTTCTATGAAGTGAGGTTTCTATTACTTCCTGGATCGCTCTAGTCTATCAGAGGTCACCATCTCCAATTTAGCCTAGATGTGGATGGGAAAATACCCTGTACAGCCCCAGCATCCAAAGAACATTGGTGTCAAATTCAATTACTGCAGAAGGAGACCTTCTTTTTTCCAAAGGTCTCTGAATCCATTAAAAAAGCAGCTCCGATTCCTAGCACTCACGCTGCGGTGAGTGTGTCTCCCACACGGGCCTTCTGACAGCTGCACTGTAATTTCACTTTGTCAAGTCCTCTCATGGTCGGAGTTTCATTTGTTGAAAAAAAATAGCTCAAATGGAAACAGAGGCTGTTACGTCTTTAACATATATCTGCACGACCCGACTGAGGTGAAGCCCACAGATGCCGAAGAGACCGTGATGATTTATTTCAGCTCCCACAAGTTTCCTTGTTCTATATTTCCAAACATGTTGGGTCATGTCAGTTCCAGATTGCCGTGACCACAGCTTCTGTTAATTACCCCTGTCTGCTACAAAGGAATAGAATATTCTTAAAGTTTTTTTTCTTTCCCTTTTATTTTAAAATCTTATTATTTGGATATTTCTTTCATTCCCATTTACTCGAAATGTACAGATTTTTCTTTTCTTTGATTCAAGAATAAATGAATTCACGATGAATTGAAGAAAATGGTTCAACACATCTCACTTTTTTTTTAATAGCTGAGAATGTATTTCCACATTTACATTTCCAGGAAACCATCTAACAGGCAGGAACTAGCAGTGTTTCCTCTTGCTAATCCACAGCCTTGTAATTTGTCTGGAACACAAATGGATCAAGGAGTGTAGCTGTGTAGGCTCTTCTGCAATTTACTGGACATTGCTCTAACTACTGGGGCAGCCTTGGGTATGTGAAGCCATCAGAAACTCTTTCCAGAAAGTATACACTTTACGTGGCAGCTTGAGCATCCCCTTCCCTTCTCATTAGACCGCGGCGAACAACAGCATTGTTGGCTCATGTTTCATGCCTTTGTACACTTATCACCATCCTCTGCAGCCTCCAGAAATCTTCTGTTCCTGACCCACACTTGACAAGGGTCCCACAAGGATGTTGTCTCCAGACAAGACTCCCAGAGTTCACCCTAGACAGAACTAACTACAGGATTATTTTGGGAAGTAATATGCCAGTACATTTGATGTGTTCTTTGAGAACAGGTGCCATTTCATTTCTTATAGTATTTTTTTCATGTCTGTTTTTTTTTTTTTTTACTTAAAAATAACTTTATTACAAATGACTTGTATAAATGTGATTTATACAAGTGACTCATCCATTTAGATCTGTATGAGTTCCATCTTGAGTGATCAATCCTTGGAGGATGGGACAGCTCAGTAGTTTCCTTTTGGGGCACACAACATTGGATGACATCTGAACTCAAGTTAGGATGAATTGGAAAACAGCTACATATTGGTTGAAATGGAGCACACATCATGGTCATGCAGGACCAGCCAGCTGCTTCCCCTAGCTGTCAATCATTTAGACACTAAGACACAGGTGGTTCTGTGAACAGGACATGCATGTCTTTAGGGAAGATGCAGAGAGGTATCTTGGCTGAATCTTATAGTGAGTGCATTTGTGTTTCAAGCCACTCCCAAAGAGTGGTGCCATTGCTTGTATTCCCATGGTGAACCCCCAGGGTCCAGTTTCCCAGCGTCTTTATTGGCGTCTGTCTGGAAGCATCGTTCTTTTTTTTTTTTTTCCTTCAATTTTTTTTATTAGATATTTTCTTAATTTACATTTCAAATGCTATCCCGAAAGTTCCCTCCCCCTCCCACTGCCCTGCTCCCCTGCCCACTCACTCCCACTTCTTGGCCCTGGAGTTCCCCTGTATTGGGGCATATAAAGATTGCAATACCAAGGGGCCTCTCCTCTCAATGATGACCGACTAGGCCATCTTCTGCTACATATGGAGCTAGAGACACGAGTTCTGGGGGTTCTGGTTATTTCATATTGTTGTTCCTCTTCTAGGGTTGCAGACCCCTTCAGCTCCTGGGGTTCTAGCTTCTCCAATGTGGGCCCCGTGCTCCATCTTATAGATGACTGTGAGCATCCACTTCTGTGGGAGTCAGTTATATCAGGGTCCCTTCAGTAAACACTTGTTGTCCTATGCAATAGTATCTGAGTTTAGTGACTGATTATGGGATGGATCGCCCGATGGGCTAGTCTCTGTATGGTCCATCCTTTTGTCTTAGCTCTAAACTTTGTCTCTGTAACTTCTTTAATGGGTATCTTGTTTCCTATTCAAAGGAGGAATGAAGTATCCATGCGCTGGTATTCCTTCTTGATTTTCTTGTGTTTTGCAAATTGTATCTTGGGTATTCTAAGTTTCTGGGCTAATATCCACTTATCAGTGAGCGCATATCCAATGACTTTTTTGTGATTGGGTTACCTCACTAAGGATTATAACCTCCAGATACATCCATTTGCCCAAGAATTTCATAAATTCATTTTTTTAAAATAGCAGAATAGTACTCCATTGTATAAATGTACCACATTTTCTGTGTCCATTCCTCTGTTGAGGGACATCTGGGTTCTTTCCAGCTTCTGGCTATTATAAATAAGACTGCTATGAACATAGTGGAGCATGTATCCTTTTGACCAGTTGGAACATCTTCTGGGTATATGCCCAGGAGAGGTATTGCTGGATCTTCCGGTAGTACTATGTCCAATTTTCTGAGAAAACACCAGACTGACTTCCAGAGTTGTTGTACAAGCTTGCAATCCCACCAGCAATGGAGGAGTGTTCCTCTTTCTCCACATCCTCACCAGCATCTGCTGTCACCTGAATTTTTGATTTTAGCCATTTTGACTGGTGTGAAGTGGAATCTCAGTGTTGTTTTGATTTGAATTTCCCTAATGATTAAGGATGTTGAACATTTTTTCAGATGTTTCTCAGCCATTTGGAATTCCTCAGTTGAGAATTCTTTGTTTAGCTCTGTACCCCATTTTTTAATGGGGTTATTCATTTTTCTGGAGTCCAGCTTCTTTAGCTCTTTGTAGATGTTGGTTATTAGTCCCCTATCATATTTAGGATTGGTAAAAATCCTTTCCCAATCTGTTGGTGGCCTTTTTGTCTTGCTGACTGTGTCTTTTGCTTTACAGAAGCTTTGCAATTTTATAAAGTCCCATTTGTCAATTTTTGATCTTACCGCACAGGCCGTTGCTGTTCTGTTTAGGAATTTTTCTCCTGTGCCCATATCTTCGAGGGTTTTCCCCACTTTCTCCTCTATAAATTTCAGTGTCTCTGGTTTTATGTGGAGGTCTTTGATCCACTTAGACTTAAGCTTTGTACAAGGCGATAAGAATGATCAATTCGCATTCTTCTACATAACAGCCAGTGTGCCAGCACCATTTGTTGAAAATGCTGTTCTTTTTCCACTGGATGGTTTTAGCTCCCTTGTCACAGATCAAGTGACCATAGGTGTGTGGATTTATTTCTGGGTCTTCAATTCAAATCAATGGCCTTTCTCTACACAAAGGATAAAAGGGCTGAGAAAGAAATTAGGGAAACAACACCCTTCACAATAGTCACAAATACTATAAAATACCTTGGTATGACTCTAACTAAGGAAGTGAAAGATCTGTATGACAAGAACTTCAAGTCTCTGAAGAAAGAAATTGAAGAAGATCTCAGAAGATGGAAAGATCTCCCATGCTCATGGATTGGCAGGATTAATATAGTCAAAATGCCTATCCTGCCGAAAGCAATCTACAGATTCAACACAATCCCCATCAAAATTCCAACTCAATTCTTCACTGAGATAGAAAGGGGAATTTGCAAATTCATCTGGAATAATAAAAAACCTAGGATAGCAAAAACTATTCTCAACAATAACCTCTGGTGGAATCACCATGCCTGACATTAAGCTGTACTACAGAGCAATTGTGATAAAAACAGCATCGTTCTTTTAACTGCTCGCACAGGTGCATCAATATTTCAGTGTATCCTTGACTGGCATCCCCCATGCTTGAGAAGGTACCATTCTGAGTTCGTTTGCCACTTCAGACTTTGCAATAGGATCAGCATTTTCCTCCCTGGGTACATGGTGTGTGTGTGTGTGTGTGTGTGTGTGTGTGTGTGTGTGTGTGTGTGTGTGTTGTGTGTACATGTGTATGCATGGGCCCATGCTTGTGTGTAGGTAGACCAGATGAGGTACTCAGATGCTACCTCCTGTCATTTTCTGCCTTATTACTTGGGACAGGGTCTTTCACTTAATCCTGGATCTTTGACTGAATCTGGTAGATGCAATCAGCAAGCTCCCGTGACCCCCTATATCTGCCTTTTCACGTCCCACCTTCCCCTGTGATTCCCTATATCTGCCTTTTCACGCCCCACCTTCCCCTGAGCATTGGGGTTCCAGGATGACTTTTTTATGCTGGAGCTGGACATCTAAACACAGTTTTTCATACCTGTGCACCAAGTACTCTTACCCACTAAGCCATCCCCCTCCTTTCTTCCCTCCCCTCCCTCTAATGCATGAACATGACATGTCACTCCTTGTTTGAAGAGCATGTTTGATTCATTGTATCATACTTTATAATTTTGGTGTGCAGATGTTGGATTTATTTTGTTAATCTTATGTACCTGAGCATTCTATTTCACCAAGGCCACACCTGTTAATTTTATATTATACGCTTATAATTGTATTCTTCTGACCTGATTGTTTGCTGTTACAAGAGTTGATATTGTTTTAGTTTGGACTCTCTTAAAATTACATAGCTGGATGAATACTGTGCTCAGGCATCTTCAGAGTTATTTCTGAACTTCTCATGAAGGGAGCAAGAGAAATAAGGCAGGTCAATTAAAGTCATGTAGCTATTCTCATTCAAATGATTACATGGATGTTTTGTCTGTATGTATCTCTTGCCTGGTACCCATGGACACAAAAAGAAGAAATCAGATCTCCTGGTACTGGAGTTACAGATGAGCTGCCGTGGTACTGAGAATTGAACCTGGGTCCTCTGAAAGAGCAGCTGGTGTTGTCCCCTGTTCCCCCAATTCAACTCTGCTTTAATGGATAGTTTTGATTAAACGACGATTGTTTTCTGCAGTCTTTCATTAATGTTCCCATCTGGGCAATCTGTACAACAAGGTTTTAGTGACGTTCCCACACCATTTCTCTTCCTAAGGAGTAAATACTGTGTGCAGTGCTGAAAACCAGGGGGCAGGTCACATTTCCTCCACAACCTCCACACACCATCTCTGATACAGAGGCTGTCCATATCAGAGTTCTTAGAGCTAAGTTGCAATATTTCAAACCATGCCCCATTAGTACATGCTCTCAAAGAGAAAGAGAATATCATGGTTTGAAGAATGATAAACACACACACACACACACACACACACACACACACACACATACACTGAAGCAAGGAAACTACATTGAAAAGTATAGACAGGGGAAAGGCTACATTTAAAACTAACAATAAAGTTCTGTTTATTTTTGGCATACTGTGCCATATTGGTGTTCCATGGTTCAGCTCCGTTAACCCTAATTGTCTTGTGTCTGCTCTGTGGCAGATTTCAAACCCTAAGCTTCTTGTCCTATGCTGTTATTGGAAATAAATATAGTTCACATGTGAGTGCTGCATCCACTTTACGCCTACTTCTAATTCCCATCTAGTTCCTTCTAGGTGTCCTTGTCTCCCTCCTAAATTCATGATCTCTGCTTATTATTCATGTGTGTGTTTATCCATATACATATTATACAACCTACTGAGTCTATTATGAATTGCTCACATGTACCAAGAGCTTACCACTTGGCAATAGACCCACATTATTACAAATTATATGCACACAGAAGCAAATGAGCCCACTGGCACATAGATGTACTTAAGTTATAATTAACAACACCTTTCTCAAAATAAGAGGTTTGACTATGTGTTTCAGTGCCAGACTGTTAGCACAGATGTCACAGTTGACTCTAAAGATAAAGCAGTGGTCCTTGTGACAGCTATGGGAAGCAGGAATGAGAGAGAGAGAGAGAGAGAGAGAGAGAGAGAGAGAGAGAGAGAGAGAGAGAGATATCAAGGCGTGGTCAGATCTGAATATTTTCCCCTCTCACACTCACATTGCCATTTAACTAGCACTGAAACAGCTAAGAGGTAGTACCTTTGAGAGGTCAACTGTGTCTACCCCCATGAATGTGTTAGTACAGGATTTGTGGGGTGAATTATGCCATATCATTTTCTTTTTATTGATGCTTGTTAATTCTTCATATTAGTGGGGGTCAATAGTTTCACACACGCATAGAGCATGCCCAGATAAAAGCCAATCCTGCCTTTTCAGCACTCTGTACCCCCCAAATACCCTTCCCATTCTCTAGCATCCCATGCTGCTTTCCGAGTTACCTCATTTCCCACCTATGAGAAAGAACATGTGGCATTATTCTTTCTGTGCATGGCTTATTTCACTTAACGCACTGGCCTCTGTTTCCACCAATGTTTCTGAAAATGACAGGATTCCATTCTTCCTTATTGTTGGATAATATCCCCTACATTGTACACATACATGGTTTAAATTTTAATCCATTCATCCTTTGGTGGGTACCAAGATTGATTAGATTTCTTAGCGACCATGAACATGGCTACAGTAAACATCCATGTGTAAATATGTCTTAAAGGATGCTGATTTTTATTCCTTTGAAATGATACCCAGAAGTAGGGTGGCTCAATAGAACAGCATATTCATTCCTAGTTTGGGGGAGCATTTCCCTGCTGTTCTCCATGGTGGCCCTACTAACTTAGATTCCTATCAGCAGTGTGTATGAATTCCTATACTCGCCAACATTTGTCATTTCCTTTCTTTTTGTAACAGACATTCTATCTGGGGTGAAATGGTATTTCAATGCAGTTTTGATTTGCATGTCTCCAGCACCTGAGGATATTGAACATTTTGTTCTATGCATTTAACAGCCATTTCTATTTCTTCTTTTGAACAATGTCTATTTGGATTATTTTTCTATTTATTAAATTGGAATAAACTGAGCCAAGGAAGTAAAAGACTCCTACAATGAAAATTTCAAAACACTGTTGGAAGGAATTGAAGAAGACCTCTCCAAACAGAAGATCCTGCTCTGGTGTTTATAGATTGAATAACATAATATTTGTAGAATGCATACTACCCAAAGGGACATAGTGAGTTAACACGAAAACAAACAAAATACTAGCACCATTCTTCAGACATCTATAAAAACAATTCTCAAATTTAGAGAGAATCACAAAAGACACTGCAAGGCAATACCGCACAAAAAGAACAAGCTGAAGCCCTTAAATGGATGATTTCAAGATATACTACAGAGCCACAGTGACCAATGTGTGACCAGTATGGGTGTTGCCATAGCAACAGACATGGAGACCAACAGAACAGAACAGAAATCCCTCAAAAAAAACCCACACATCTGCAGCCAATTAAGTCTCTATAAAAGCTCCAGAAACATCTGTTGAAGAAAGGATGGCTTCTTTGATAAATGTGCCTGGGAAAACTGTGTATCCACCCACAGAACATTGAAACCTGACCCCTGTCACTCACAATATACAAACACACACCAAATGGGTCAAAGATATAAGTTTGAAACCTGCAACTCTGAAATGGCTAGAAGACAACATGGAGAGCATGTGGGGCAGGCAGTGCCTTTCTAGACAGGGCTCTGAAATCATAGCAAAACAACAACAAAAAAAGTGATGGCCAAGATTACACTAGACTAAAACATTCTTCCCAGCAGTTGGGCAACAGTCAAGAGATAGTCTGAATACTGGAAAAATATTTTCTGACTGTATTTCACAATGTTAATATACAGCATATATATATATATATATATATGAAACAAAAAAAATTTACAGCAATTGAAGACCAGAAGTGTTTTTCTTATCATGAGCATGAGTTCTTACCCAGAATGGGGTCAGATCCATTTGCTTGTTTCTTATCCTCTCTTTGCCTGCCTGCTGTAGGAAGTCTGTTCTCTTGACAACAGAACAAGGATTTCCTCAGCCTTCGAAGCTACATAAGTAACCTTCTGTTGATTATGGATTATGGTGTGTGCTGCTATAGATTAAGGTAGGTTGACACAGTGTAGAAGATGTAGAGAAACCTACTGAGGAAGGAAGCCCAAGGAGAAAGAGAGAAATGCAAAGGCAAGTTGCTTTTTATTTATGAGGCCATCCACAAACAATTCCCGACGTATTTTGCTCTAGTAAATCTATTGCAACACGAGCTTTGGCTAGCCTGGAGGCCATCAATCCAAGGCTTTAGGAAGAAAAGACTACTGGTAAATATTAAATGTATTTAACCTTGAAGTTAAAGCTAACTGGAAGTCCTAGGGGGCATAAAAAACTATATATGTTTTATATTCTCTGAAAAGATAGAAATAATAATGCACCACCAACACTGGGAGAGAGCAACAAAGATAAGAAGCAGTATAAGTTACCTTGCTTTGTGTGTAGTAGGTGAGAGACAAAACTTACTCTGACTAATGGAGTAGTAAAGTTTTATGTTAGTTTAATGGTTCTGAGACAAACATGCAAGATATTAATTGCCATATTTTATATTAAGTGGGGAAGGACAAGGAGGAATGAGGGAACTTATTGTTGACTCTACTAGGAAACAATATAATGTCTAAAGCAAAGAGGCAATTAGGGATAGTTTATAAAATATTCAATAAAAAGTAACCAAGAACACACAAATGCCTTTCTAAATATTAGAACAGCAACAATAGCAAGCAAAACAGAACATACTGTAAACTTCATGTATGAATATGTAATCATAATGAGTTAATATTATTAAATAAAGATAATGAGCAAATAAATGATAGATTTAGGTTATCTATTACAAGAAGTTTCAGCCAGGTGTGGTGATACATGACTTTAATACCCAGCACTCAGGAGTCATGCAGATGTCTGTGCGTTCAAGGCCAACCTTATCTACATTGTGAGGTCCAGGGCAGCCAGGGCTACATAGTTAGACCATGTCTTAGAAACCTTGAAAATGAAATAAAAGGTTTGAGATTGGATCACCAGCTTAGTTCAGTTCTCTATTGCACAGGAAAGAAAGGAAGAGCTAAAATGACCCAGGAAAGCTTAGAAAAAGATGAAGATGCCATGCTAGAAAAACATGACCAGAAACAAAATAGATGCTACCATTTCATATCAAATACAATGGAATTCAAGGCAAAGAGCATTAGTAATGGCAGAGAAGAACATTCACAGTGCTCCAGGGCTGATAATTCACATGAAGCTAGATAATTATCTACACAGCAAAGAAGGGTGGGAACATCCGTGAACATGAAACCATAGGATCTCAAGACACTTACAAACATCTGAGGCTCTAGCTAACCTTGTTCAGGATAAGGGGAACAAAGAGTAAGAATGAAAGAAAAGGAAAAAAGTAAGAAGAATGCTAAGTATAATGGAACAACGTTATAGGCAGTATAGTGAACAGGCTTTTCTGGACTCTGGGCACATGGCAAATAGCATGCTCTGTAAACATCCCTCAGATCTAGAAGGACTATGTCTTAATTTTGAGCCAAAGAAAATATCACCAAGTCCCAGTGAAATAGAAATGGGCCATCAGAATCATCTGAAAACAGCCACCAAATAAAAAGTCATATATAGGACAAGTCTTTATCACTTGGGAATAACAATACTTGAGTTAATAAAGGAATGTAATACAACAGAAAAGAATTTAATGGTAATGAAAATGCACCCCAGGATTTGAGAGTCAAAATAAATCATTGCTAAGAAAAAGAGCTGTAGCTTAAAATTCTTCTATCAACTTGAAAATTAAAGCAATGTGATGAAACAAAACCAATTAAATAGATGACTCAAAAATTGAAGTAAAAAAGGACATCAAGAAGAAGTAATTAATAAAGATAAAATCTCATAAATTTAGGGACTAGAATATTAAAGAAACAGAACAGAGTATCCATCACATCCATGTTTATAATGAGGAATGACAGGAACCAGTACAAGAACAGGGAACTCATTAAGAGAATGTTGAAATCGATGCCCATGGCATAAGGAGCCACACAGGTCTGCGGTGATTGGGGGTGATCTCTGGATAGACACCATCGAGGAAGGAAATTGTCAGGTGTGTGTCATAGTTAGGGTTTTACTCCTGTGAAAGAAACACCATGACCAAGGCAACTCTTATAAGGACAACATTTGATTGGGGCTGGCTTACAGGTTCAGAGGTTCAATCCATTCTCATCAAGGTGGGAGCATGGAAGCATCCAGACAGGCATGGTGCAGGAGGAGTGGAGAGTTCATCATCTGAAGACTGCTAGTGAAAGACTGACTTCTAGGCAGCTAGGATAAGGATCACACTCACAGTGACACACTTACTCCAGCAAGGCCACACCTCCCAATAGTGCCACTGCCTGGGCCAAGCATATACAAACCATCACAGTGTGGAAGGGAAAATGCAGGGCCCTGGACTGTTAAGACACTAAACCAGTGAATTCCTGTCAGGGTAACTGCTGCCACAAGGCATTGAGGTGGAGAAGGTGCTGGCTTTAATCAGGGGTCTGTTTAAATGTTGTGGAAAACTACTAGAAATTTTAATCAAACATAGGCATAAATGATAATTGCTTTTTCTCTCATCCAGGCAGAGTAATGAAAAAGAGACTCCATTGCCAAGAGGCCCTTGCCGTCATCAGGACCATCGCTAGAAGGGGGTGAAACACATGAATGGGGTCAAAGACACCAAGCTGCTCAAGTGACAAGATGAGGATAGTATGTCAATGGTTGCCAGCTATGCTGGGCCTAATACTGAAGGGACCTGTGTCCTTTAGGGGATGACAGTCTCCCCACACCCTGGCTTAGCCACACTGGCATGCATGGGAGAGGGAGGAACTCTGGTTGGCTTCTTGCTGCCAGCTTGTGTTCCTGACCTGTTGGAGATGAGGGCCTGACATTGTGTTGCTTTCTTTGGCAGGAAGAATTGTGCTGTATAATCTGTAGAGGATCATGCTATCACTGTAGACATCTGTACTGCCAACAGACAAGGACCTGGGATGGGTGGGGGGATGTTAATCCTAGTTTGGCGTGTTTGCTATTTTAGAAATTATTGTCTGTTTCCCTCACATAGTAGGAACACAGCATATAAAAGGACACAGAAAGCACCTGATATTTATTTTTGTACTTACAGTTTTGAGAAGAGTACTGACAGCCTTTATCCAAATTTAGTGTTTTTTGTTTTTTTAAGTTTCCCTAAGGCCTGCAAGCTGATAAATGCAAACTTTCCATCGAAAGTAAAAGTTTTTACAGCTAAGCCAGCATGCCTTTAAAGAGCAAAGCAGAAACCATTAAGGCCAAAAGAAAAAAAAGGGGGGCGGGGCAAAGCCTGTCTGCCTTCTTCCCTGGACCTCTCTCTGTCAAATGAGAAGTGGCAATACTGCTCCATTAGAGGAGAGCCCCAGCACAATGCCGAAGGAGCTTCTGTGTCTCCTCCCTCTACCCCTCATCTAGGA
>LR750255.1:69927-99914 GCA_902729485.2 Mus minutoides
GAGATGGAACTCCTCTGCCTAGCTATAGGGAGAGCAGCCCTCCAATGGATGCCTGTAGACCTTCAAAGGGAGATGGACCAAGGGAAGGAGGTGGTCTCCAGAACCTACTGTTGCCTGTAGGGCCAAGGGCAATGCTTGGGGCAGCAAGTTCTGAACCCTCATAAGCATCAGATTAGCGTGACATTCAAGGCTGCTTTTTGTAAAGCTCTGAAACAGTCAGGATGAAAGCCTACTTCTTTTGCCTCTTCTATTGTTTCTCCAAACAGCATTCATATGTGTGTGTGTGTGTGTGTGTGTGTGTGTGTGTGTGTGTGTGTGTGTCCATGCGCGCACTAAAATTTTGCCATATAGAAATAAACTGTAGTTAGATTTTCCATTTGTTTACCATATATATTTATATGTGCAGTAAAATAGAATAAAATCTGAATTTCTATTTTTTTTTGCTATATTTATGCAGTCATCAAATATTTGCTGAGCCTCTACTATGGTTGATGTGCTGCGAATAGAACAGCAGGAAATCAATACAGTCCACAAGCTGCTGCAAGGAGCAGCCTGCTGTGCCAACCTCTGGAGGTGCCTCAGATCTGGTGGGATGGCTGAAGTTCTTTATTGGATATCATGGGTTCAAGTGAGGTTACATGCCAAAAGAATGCCCTTGAGGACATGGCAAAAAAATGGGAGGCTTCTAGTCAGATCTACCTCTGGCACATCAGTTAAAGTAAATGTGCAATGTAGGATGAAGTGTACAAACCTATAATTCTAGTACTGGTGGGGGTGGGGAGCAGAGCTTGTAGAACCAGGATTTCCTTGTTCATCCTCAGCTAGGTAGTGAGCTCTGGGGTAACCTGGGCTATCTGAGACTCTGTCACAATGCACAAACAAACACCGTAAAAGTCAACAAAGCAAACAAAGTAGATGTACAAATAAATGCTGGTAAAAACGCCTTGCTGGGGTTCCATTGCAATAGCCAGGGTCCTTATGTCCTTTCCTGAGTACCTTCCAGTTTTCAGATTCAGATGTTATTCCTTGATCTGAGACAAACAAAAAGCAAGCAAAGACTAGAAAAGGCACACAGTTTCTGCTAAACCAAATTGTTTAAAGTATAAATACAATCACTAATAATATTAATTCCTTAGAAATTGAAACAGGTTTTAATCCCCCAAATGAAAGTTAGGCCCTTTTTAATGAGTTGGTGGCGTCCCTACTACCCTCATCTGGGAGGCAATGGGACAGAGTCAGAGCTGTGAAGACCTCAAAAAGGACATGCTCATATCAGAGACAGGCTGTCAGCCATGGAGTGACTCCTGTCCCATCTCAGTCTCATCTTGATTGAGCACGTGCTTTCTGAGGCAGGGAGGCAGCAAGTCCCCAAGTATAACCAACACCCGCTATTTACTTCTATTTCTTTACTATTTGCATGTTTATGATTTATCCTCAAAATGACTCCTGACAAGGTTCGTGCACTCTTTGTGGTAAAGAAATGAAGGGTTAAACCACAGAGCTACTTCTTCAGAGAGTCCCTATCTGGGCACTCAAGCCTTTAAAGTCCCCAGTGCATGCTGGGAAACCTCTATTCTACTCTGTCCTGTGTTATTTTCCTCTGGGAATGTACCCAGGGTAGAGGGCAAAGAGAGTATGCCATGCTCAAGAAATAACAAGAACAAGAAAGGTCGGATGCATAGCACTGTGGGATATGGAGGTAGTGATATATGTGCCATCTAAATGTGTAAGGATCTGAGGCAGACAAAGGAGCACTTCCCTCCTAATTACACAAGGAAGAACTGCAAAGTGTCTTTAAACAAAATGGAGTAACAGAAGAAAATTAGTATGAGATATAATGAATTAGAGAAAATAATGGGTCTAGAGAAAGTAGAATAAAGTAAGAGAGTACAATAGTGTAAGCATGAAGTACCACATCCATTAAAGGCAGAACACATTGATATAAACAGAGGTAGGGTTCACGCCTAAATATTGAGCAATATAAATTACATATAAATGCAAGCACTTTGTCGAAGGCCTGGAGAAGCCTCTATCCAGTTATTTAGGTGTGACTGCTCAGCCTTAGAGCCACGACGAAGATATTTAAGTAGCTAGGGTTTCATAATGGGAAACCAGCATGAGACAAATGCAGAGGAGTCCTGTGAATGTTATGTGAGGGCTGGGTGATATGAGCAAGAGTATGTGCTTGGAAACTGATCCTGGGTTGCCAGGTAACCTCATCCAGGAACAGCAAAAGCACAGTCATCAGGACCTGTAGACAGATTTTAAGGGGTGTGGGGGGAATCACAGAACACTGTCCAGCATACATGCTCAGGAAAGTGAAGTACAAATAGCCACCAATAAAAGTTCAGGGGCTATTTAGGGGAAGGTGTGTTTGGTGTGTGGAAGAATTCCATTTAAAACCCCCAGGATGTGCCAAATAGCTAGTTAAGCAGGCAATAGTACATGATGAGAAGTCAGAGGCTGGCACCATCGATGGATCCAGGCCCCATGGTCTCAATGGCGACCTTTGCAGTAATGACCGCCATCTTGGCTATAGAAGTGACTGATGTTTAACATTTGTTTGTGTAAACTGGATTAACCAGTCTCCTGAATTTGAGGCAAAGGATTCAAAGCTTAGCAAATAAGAACAGGGTGTTCTATACAGGAATTGACTTTGACAGTTTGGCTACGATGGAGCTTTCATTGAGAAGCCATAAAGAATGTTCTAGAAATAAAGTCACAGGAAAAAAAATAAAGTGAAATCATTTGAACTCTAGGAAAATAGGAGTTAGACATAGCTAAAATCAGGTGATATTTGAATTGCATATATTTCAAATGCTGAACCAAACTTTATGGTCAGAAGTAGGAAGTGTTAATCTGCAGACCCATTTCTACCACCCTGGCAAGACTCTTATGGTGGGGTGCGTTTACTCTTCTGTGTTGGAATCTGCTCCTTGCCTTGGAGATACAGGAGCAAGTTTCAATTATGGGGGAGAAAGCATAGTGTATTCCTTCATTGGAAGGAACCTTAACAAACAGAGATCTTTTAGTAATTTTCGCTTAAGAACTCCCATGGCACTTTGACAAGGGAAGGGTCTTTTAGCTCCTTCTTGTTAGAATTGCTCTGACTCCACAGTTGTCTTGGGAAATGCCATGAAGTGAAGCTGATTTCTGAGCTTTGCCCCAGCAAGTAAGGATCATAAATGCTTAAACATTCCATCTGTCTGTCTGTCTCTTATTTATTTATTTATTTATTTATTTATTTATTTATTTATTTATTTATGTGTGATCAGATCTGTGCAGGTGTGTGTGGAGGTCAGAAGTCAACCTTGCTTGAACACCATTCATTAGGTGCCATCCATATTGTTTTTGAGACGGGATCTCTCATTGGGCTAGAACACACACTGATTCAGATGGATGGCAAGCCATCAAGCCCCATGTATCCACCTGTCTCCACTTCCCTAGCTCAGGATTTCAAGCACACACTACTACATCCATTATTTTAAATATGGCATCTGGAGATCACACTGAGGTCCTGTGCTTACAGGGCAAAAACTTGACTGACTCAGCTCTATCCTCAGCACCTAAAATGCTTCCTTAAGAAAAAGCACTCGAGGGTCTCAATGTCCTTGGACTTCACATACCTACTAGTATAACCTATTATCTATGACTTCAATTATTTTTTTCCAAGAGGAAAATTAAGGTATAGAATAGTATAGATGAAAATCTCAAGGAGCATGAGATTTAGTTTGTTTTCATTAGTTTTATGAATTGTGACTAAGTCTCTTAAGCACTATGAAACTTTATGGGCTGCAAGGCTGCATTTATTTAAAATTAAAATGCCAGTTAGGCTCAGCATAGAAATTCAATGATTCCGGGACCCATTGAAGATTTCCAGTCTGAGCTGCTGAGTCTGTGGCTTGTTGTTCAGTTTTTAAATTCTCTACAAACACATTTCTCTAAGGAAAAAAAATATTCTTCGCTACAGAACGTGGAGGAAGGCCAGGCACTCAGCCATGTCTGAGAGTTGGCAGACTGGGAGAAGCTGCTTCCAACTGACTTTTAGACACAGAGTAGCAATCAACAAATATTTTCCGGGCATTCATTCCATATACACATTAAGCATTTCTTTGAAATAGATGTTAGGAAAGTAGAGATGTGCTCTTCAGGGCAGAAGTGAACTGTGGTTCTTCACAGAGAAGTTATGTGCCTGGTTTTCCAGCCTCATCTGATAAAGGCACGGTGTATCTTTGAGGAAAAAAAAATGGAGAAATCAGAAGAATACCTCTCTGTGTAGGCTTCAAGAAAGACACTTTAACTCTGGGTCCTTATCAAAGGTGTTGGCAGATGGCACGGAGCCTGAATGTCTGTGTGTGTGTGTGTGTGTGTGTGTGTGTGTGTGTGTGCGCACGCGCGCGTGTGTACCTATTTGTAGATCAGGAATGAAAGTAGCTAAAAATGCATAAAATCAATGTTTGTAGGTAGCATGAAATAAGCAGGATACTTGGGAATAAGTTTAACTATAGTGCCCAAAGTCTTATGCAAGGCATAGGTTTTAGAACATTGATGAAGAAAGTTAAAGACAGAAACAAATGGAAAAATGTCTTGTGATCATGGATTGTAAAAATAATATTTTTAAATATCTGTATTGTGTAAAGTGGTCTTTGGAGTCAATGCTATTCCTATCAAAACTTTAATGTCTCCTTTTAGAGGAATAGAAAAAAAAATAGTAATCAAGTAAGATCTGCCCAAATCACAGAACTGTTTGATCATAAAGAAGAAAAATAAAGCCATTTAGACCTCTTGATTTTAAGCTATAATTCTAACAGAGCTATACTATTTAAATCAGTATGATAATAGAAAATAAACACAGAGGACAATGGAAAAATAGCTCAGAAATACTATTCATGCATGCACCATAATTGATATTGGACAAAGGTGCTAAGAATACACAGTGGGAAAGAGGGTTTCTTCCATCAATGGTGTTGGAAAAACTGGATCTCCACATACCTAAGGGAATTTTATTCTTATACTTTATATATGCATTAACTGTAAATTCAAGACTTTAACATGAGATTGAGACCATAAAACCCATAACAGAAAACATAAGGAACAAGGCTGCTTGATATTGATCTTATCAGTGGCTACTAGATAAGATAAAAACACAGATACCCAAAGCAATATTGACCTGTAGGGTTGCCTCAAACTGACCAAACCTCTTTGTATAGTATAGGAGACAATCAGCAACAGGAAGAAGCTATACAAGAAGAACATATTTACAAGCTGAACATATTTACAATTTTTAAGGCTTCATCTACAGTAGTGAAAATCAAAGAATCCATTGTTGCTGTTTTAACATGGGCAGAGGACCCAAATAAGCATTTTTCTGGAAGATATATACACATGGCCAACAAGTAATGAAAGGAGCTCCAGGTCACTAATCATTAGGGAAATACAATCAAAGCCAAGAAATACTACCTCACATTTGTTGGTGTGGGCATTATCCAAACCAAAAGGTTACAGGACCCAGGGACAAAGGAAAACCTTACACCTTGTGTTAGAGAGCCTGGATCCTGTAAGTGAATAGGCCCCAGGCAGAGAAGGCCATGAGCAAGGGCCACCACACTACCTGTTTTCATATTCCCTGGAATGGAAGGCACATTTTAAACATCATATGGGTCACAAATTAACTAAACCTCATCCACCTACTCTAACAGTGACCACTGTAACATAGCCTAAATCATATATGCCATTCTCCCCAACACACAGAGAGTGGTCTCTTGCTCATAGCCCAAGACATATTAGTCAATTTCTCTAGCCTTGGTCATGTGTTATAGGTCACATACTAACAAAATCTGTTTACTCACAATGTTAGACCACCCTTTCCTTTGGAAACATTTAAATGACACCATGCTTTGGCTAGACTGATTTTCTTTTCTTCAGATTTAATAAACCTCTTGCTTAAAGTACAGTTTGACTCAGCAACACTCCCCCAAATTCTCAATGTGGACTCCCCAAATATAGCACTCCATTAGTGGTAATACAAACTGGGTCAACCCTTGTAGATTGCAGTACGTTGGTGCTTTAAAACATTAAGTCTAGAATTGCTATGTGGTCCAGCAATTCTGTCTCTGCATCCATACTTAAAGGAAGTAAAATCACTATTTTGAAATGACATATGCACTAATGCTTATTGCAGGATTATTTTCAATAGACAAGATATAGGAGCAACCTAAGTGTCTATCATGGATAAAAAGTGTACCAAACACACACACACACACACACACACACACACACACACACACACACACACCACACACACACACACACACACACACACACACACACACACACACACATGTGGAATTTTGTTATAATGAAATATTATCCAGCTATCAAAGGATGAGCATCCTGCCATTTGCAACCACAGAAATTAACAAAGGACATTATGCCAAGTGAAATAATCCAGACTCAGAAAGATAGATGCTCTATGATTCGATTCCATTTGAGAACAGAAACTAACAATGTTGACCTCCTAGATTCTAATGTCCAGTGTGGCGGTAGGAAGCAAAGGAGATGGAGAGTTACTGATGATTAGATCTAGACTTTCAGTTTCAAAGCTTAAACTTGGGTTCTGAGGTACAGTATGCTAACTGCAGCCAATAGAACTATATTCTACACTTGAAATTTGCTAAGAGAGATCGTAAGTGTGCTTATTACACACACACACACACACACACACACACACACACACACACACACACACAATGGTGCCATGTGCAATGATGGGTGTAATTAGCTTGATTGTGGTAACCACTCACAATGTTTACATACATGAAAATACCACATTGCATACCTTGACTATACACAATCTTTATTTGTCAACTACACTTTCCTAAAGCTGAAATACAAATAATGTGAGGGGTTGACCTTCCTCTTTTTCTTTGTAATATGAGATTATATCCTCTTTCTTTGATTGTCCAAAATAGAATAATAATATCTCAACTGTCAATGGACTCCTTAAGAGCCACCCGACAAAGCTCTCTTACTCACTGATGGAGCCCAAGTCCTTCCACAGCTGAATTAGTTTACTCAATAGTGGGGAACATCGAATCCAGCAAGGCAAAGGTATTTAGGTCTAGCTATAAAAGCAGAGCCAGGAATTCTTTTTTCTTCACTCCAGTGGGACACCATTAGCTGTGGTCAGAGGCAGGAGTTCTGAATGGATACTTTGAGTGGTAGGCCTGGTGAGATCCAGCAATACTCTTCTAAATGCATTTACCACCCTGGCTTTCCCCTCCTTGTTCTTTTAAAGAAGTCATTTAGAAGGTTGATAGCGTTGCTGCAGAGACAGACTGTTTGTGTTCTTTAGTCTTTGAGCCCTAATAGACCTAAAAGAATGATTTTGGCGTAAAAGCAAAACAGATCAAGTATAAGAGAAGTCTTAGAAAGAAGCAGTGACTAAGATGAATTTTTTTCCTGTTCTTGTGAAAGGGAATAGCTTCACTGTGGGGCACGTGCATGTGTGTGCAAGTGTGTGCATACGTATGCGGTGTGTGGTATGTGGTGTGCATGTGTTTGCATGCACACATGTGGGTGCATGTTTGTCCTGTGTCTAAGTTCTGCCAGGAAAAACATTTCCACAGAGGCCCTGGCTTTCTTCTGTGTGGAGCTTGGTCACACCCAGTGGCCAGTTAGGCTAATGGCAGGTGTATACTCCCCAAAGTGTTGAGAAAAATCACCTCAGAGGTGACTTTCACTGACTACCTGTTCTTTTCCCTTGTTCCAAATAATGTGGAGTCTGGTTAGGAAAGCTCTCCTGCCAATCAGCTGCTAGCATCAACATTAACAGTTTGTGGAGTTCCACCGTGTCTGTTAATCTTTAAATTAATACCTGTGAATATAATGAATGGATTTCCACTGCACACTCAAGGTCAGGCTGAAAGAGAGGGGTCCTCCTCTCTTCTCAGTTCCCTTTATTTGTGCATGGTTTAGACATTTCCAACATTAACAAAGGTTCTTCCTTTTTTTTTTTTTTCATGAGGTAGTGATATCTTAATATTGAAAAAATAAGAGGTCCACCTTGTTCTGGGATGCAAACAGGAGCAGGGACCCCATTTATAACTTTCTGAAGAACTGGGAGACAACTTGACAAACATCACATCCCCTTTCACATCACAATAGAGTATTGCTTCTAGGTAGGGTCACCTGGATGGCAGCCCTGAAGTTGTGACTTGTGCCTTTATGTCAGGCTGATCATAAAGAGAATTTGTGTCTACGTAAGCCTCTCACCAAGTGAAAATTTAGCTCATTTCTTTTTAGGAGCACTTCTGTTATGGCCTTGTTTCTCTGGGTTTTGGATATATTTTTCACACTTTATGAGGTTTCTTCAATTTTTTTTTCAGGGCTTCATATGGTGCTGGGTTGTGAAGCCAGCTCTGGTGTTCATCCCATGTAAAACTTAAATCAAGCCTTGCTTTTTATTTGACTAGTCCCTTGCATACTGAGGAGAGTCAAGAGTGATCTCTCTTTTGCTTGAAGCCAAGCCTGAGCATTTTCAGAAAAGTAGAGAATTTAATCACCCAAAACAAGTCGAAGCCGAGAAACCAGGCCATGTTCTCCAGCTAGCTCCAGCAGTAAGGAGCAGTTACTCTTGATGTGAAATTACTTGACTCCAACCACAAGAGTCCAGGCTTCTGTCAATGCAAAAACACAGCTACTATCTCAAATGGAGTAGGAGAGTTTTCTTTGGAGCCAAATATGAGTATCCATGACTGGGAACATATACTCAGATTATTCCATTTTGTGTTCCAGCATGGTACAGTGCCCTGCTGTTTTTATAGTAACTAGCAAAGAAAGTCATAAATCAAGGTGTTTGGGTTTTTTTTTTTCTTTCATACATTAGTAGAAATATCAGGTAGGAATATTTCTCCTATAAGGCTTATATGTTATCTGAAGGCATCCTTCTCTGGGTTAGTAAAAGCTAGGGTTCTGTTTGTATATTCCAAAAGGATTTGCTCAATAATTACAAGGATGGATGTTAGGCCAAACACAGTGATGGACAATGAAATTATAAAGGGGGCTAAACATAGCTCAAGATAATTGACATGTGGCTAGTGCTAAGTTTACTGACCATTTATATCAATGTCCCCTAACATAGGCCTGAAGAGTGTGAATGACAGGAGATATGGAAAATATATTTCTTCATCAAAACATATCCTATGTATTCCCCCCTCTCCATTCATCCTATCTTCTATATACCTATTGTCTTAGTTAGCATCTATCTTTATATCTATCTTCTATCTATAGATGTATCTACCATTTATATTTTGTATTTATTTACCTACCTATAATCTATTATCTATCTGCTTACTATGTGTCTATGTGCCTACCTACTTATTCATTTAAAATTTGCCTGTTATTGTATGTGAATCGCTTTTCCATTCACTTGGTGGCCTAGTGATAGATTTCAAAGAGCAAGATTTCATTTAATTTGTTGAGTTTCCTTTAATTAAATAGTACTTTTTTATGTTATAAGAAGTCTTTGTCAATTTTAAATTTATAGAATGTTTGTGATTTTTTTTAAACTTTTATGTGGATTTCTTCTATGTATTTCAAATATTTTGTGTATATACTGTAAGGTCAGAATTGAGTCCATTTATTTTCAATGACCAGCTCTTGTAGCCTTACCCTTTCTGTCATGAAATGCCTTGGTGCCTTGGTTAAACATCAACAGAACAAATGAGTTTACACCTAATTCTATAATCTACTGCTTCCTTTCTCTGTGTGTGTCTCTTTGCACAAGAGCTAAGCTGTTTCTTTTCTGTAGTATTGGATGGTAATTCCTAGTACCAGGTGTTGAAAAGCCTCCAGTGAAATTTTATTTCTTCAAAATAGTTTTGGCTATGTTGTAGGTTGTTTGCATATCACATACATTTTAAATTGGCATGTTATTTTTTTTTATAGAGAATCTATGGGATTTTAACTTTGCGTGCCTTGAAACTGATATAATTCTAGAAGACATTTTCTTAACATCGAGTCTCCCTTATCACGAACACAATGTGATATGTTCATAGCTTTTGCTTTATTTAGAAATGTTGTATACTTTTAATATGTAAGTCATTCATATGTAAGTCAAGTCATCTTGAACATATTAATTCACATTTATGATCCCAACCCTATAACCTCAGCTTAGGTTGGAAGATATCCATGAGTTCATGGCCTACTTGGGCTGCATGGTGTGTTCCACATCAGCCTGAGGTACAGGGTAAGAGTCTGTCTTTAAATACCTGAAGGGACAAAATCATTCCTGAATACATTCTCGTTTACTTTCATGCCAATATAAACTTTATTGTTTTTGAACTTCTAAGTAGTGTATTGCTTATGTATGGTAGCTGTGTATTGAACTATGCTGGGAGCAACTGTAATATCTTTTGTTTACCCATTGCAGGGTTGATTGATGGCAGATCTCCATAACAAAGGACCGGTTAACCAAAGAAAAGCATAACCAACATGCTTAAGCAAAGTCTTCCTGGACAGCAGAGTTATCAGAAATGAAGTCTGAAATAAAATCTGGGCTCTGTTGTAGAATGGGTCGACTGTGATGCAGTAGGACTGTGCTACGTCGGAGTGTTAGTTGCCTAATGGGAACAGAAGGAGGACCTCTGAGCAATGCCTATGTTTAGAGTCTTCTTGGCCCCAGAGTGTGGGAAGCATGCCTCTAAAATGAGGGCTTAAGATCATATAGGGAAGGTAAGTCAAGGACTTTTCTTATTTATATGCTTTAGGGGAGAAGAAAAGCAGAGAAAGATGAATATGTCAGAGATATTTCTGCTTCTGTGATTTCTGTTTCCCTTAAAATACCCAGCATACCAGTGTGCCATATTTGAGAGGAGTGTTTTCTGCCCTCAAAAAAAAGCCATTATGTTATGACGTCAGTGCTCATAGCTCTTTATGTAGAGTCCTTAGATTTTTCTGCATAGATAAATAGTGTCTTCAGGAAACACAGTTCTTACATTTAGGTTTTGTTGATTTCTTTTTCTTGCCTTATTGCAATGTACAAAAGCTGTAGTGCAATAGTGAGGGGTGGTGGTTAGAGGCAGAGCAGACAGACATTCCTTACGTCAGTCTTCAAGGAGAGCAGAAGATTCTTCACCACCATTATAATTGTTGATCTGTTACAACTAAGTGCCCTCATCAGAGTCTTATGTCCAGATGGAGTGTTTTCTATTGTTAGCACATGGCAAACTTTTATTATGAGCTAGAATTGAATTTTACAAGAGCAACATCTTCATCTGTTGAATACTTATGTGAATATTCTGTATTTTTTATGGAAATTATACTAACTGGTTTTAAAATAGTGGGCCCTTAAACAAGCCACACCTATACCTTGTGAGCATCTCTTTTAACATCCTATAAACAACTTAAATTTTCTAAATGATTTATTTATTTTATGTACACGTATATTTTGCTTACATGTGTGAGGGAGTCAGATCCCATGGGACAGGAGTTATACACTGCTGCAAACTGACATGTGGGTGCTGGGAATTGAACCCGAGTCCTCTGGAAGAGCAGCCAGTATTCTTAACCATTGTGCCATTTCTCCAGCCCCCTAATTTTTATATTTTCACAAAGAACATTTTTTAATTTATCATTTTTTTCTCTTAGGTTTACTCTGAATAGTGCTAGATTCACAAAGAATTGGGAAATGATCATATTTCCTGTTTTCTGACATTTTTGTTTAATGACTGGCATTGTTCATTTCTTAAATGTTTTATAGAATTCAACATTGAACCAGTTGTGTTCTCAACAGCAGAAAGCATTCTTGTCTACTGAATCCTCTCCCCAACTCCTCTATGATATTTTTAGGGACAAGGTTCATTTTATATAAGTATAAAGACTTATTGACATATTGGTCACAACACTTGCTTTTTAAACCCTTTAATATCTGAAATAATTTTGCTTGAGACTCCTTTATAATATCTGATTTGGGTGATTTCTATTCTATCTCTTCCTCTCTCTTTTCCTTCCTCCTTTCTTCCCTCTCCTTTTCCTTTCTTTTCTATTTAAAAATATCTAACTAGGAGCTTTCCAATTTTCATTAAACAGCTTTTTCTTGGTCATTTTGGTTTTCTGCTTCATCTCTTCTTTAATCTTTATTACTTTTTGCTTCTATGCTTTGATATTATTAACTTATTTTCCCAGCTTCTCACAGAATTGGTTCTCTACCTTTCTTTTGTCATGTAAATATTTTATACCCAGCTTCTCTATGCCCACACTTCACTATTGACCATTTTACAGATAAGAACATGATTCTGTCATCTCTTTGTTTATGAGGGGAGGGGATTGTTTCCCTGTAAATAGAAAATTCCAGAATCAATGGACACTCAAGCCCATTTGAAGAATTTGAACATAACCTATACACATCTTCTCTCACCCTTTGAAGGTTCTCTAGCTTACTTACATTGACTAAGACAATGCTAAAGCTACATAATGATTTTACTGTGTTGTTAAAGCCATAATGACAACGAAAATAAGGTACATATTCATTACAGATACAGCCAGGCAGTGGTGGCACACACCCTTAATCCCAGCACTTGGGAGGCAGAGGCAAGCAGATATCTGAGTTCTAGGCCAGTCTGGTCTACAGAATGTGTTCTAGGGCAGGCAGAGCTACACAGAGAAACCTTTTATGGGGGAGAGGGGAGAAAAAATGTGCACATACTCACCACAGATACAATTTCAAAGTTATATTTTTTGTTCCTCAGACAAAGAGCTGGTATGTAGAGAGCACCAATCGTGACATGTAGGGGACACTAGGG
Organism: Mus minutoides; assembly: GCA_902729485.2. Lineage (NCBI taxonomy): Eukaryota > Metazoa > Chordata > Mammalia > Rodentia > Muridae > Mus > Mus minutoides. The sequence continues at coordinate 82,731 of LR750255.1, forward strand.
ACATTTGCTTAGAATGCTCAGGTCTCTAGCAAAGCCTATACAATATTCTCAAATGAGTACTGAAAGACATTTTGCTACATGCTTAGGAGACATGGGTGGCCGAATCCTAGTTATGAGCCTACCATTTCTCTAGCCCTAGACAGCTGCAGGAAAATTTCAGTGTCTGAGGTCCAGTCTGTGTGATGAATTTGCAACCTTCAGAAAAGCCTTAGCTTAATAATCTCAGGGTTTTGGCATGTGTTCTCCAGCTAAAGAGCAGATGTTTTCTCGAAAACAAAAAGCACAGGGCCCTACAGTTGTTCTAAGGGATTGCCACAAATAACATAGAAAGCAGGAGCAACAAGTCCCGAGGAGACTGTCTCTACAGGGTCATAAGCCTGTGCCAAGGCTTTGGAGTTGAAAACGCAAGACTTTACTGGTACTTTGGTGTTTTAACAAGCAAGGGCTTAGAGGTTTTAAACCACGTCGAGAACTTTCCAAAAGTTCAGCTCCATCGCTGTGCAGTAATGACAGCTGTGTAGGTTTCAGTGGCCTGTGTCTGCCTTTTGCCCAGATCTTCCTTCCTTTCTTCCTTCCTTCCTTCCTTCCTTCCTTCCTTCCTTCCTTCCTTCCTTCCTTCCTTCCTTCCTTCCCTCCTTCCCTCCCTCCCTCCCTCCCTCTCTCCTTTCCTTCTTTCTTTCTTTTTCTTTTTCATGTTTGCTGAATGCTCTACCAAACCTGCTGCCTCCCCCTGCAGCCCATGCATGGAGCTGCCTTTGAGAAACCTGAGCTCTCAGCCAGATCGCAAAGTCCAGAGCAAGTCTCACTCCCTGCTGCTGGCAGATACTTCAAAGCACATAGAGCCCCCTCTCCCCATAAATGAACAACAAAGCACCCCCCCCCCCGCGCCAAGCCCACCTCCAGAACTTCAGCTGGCCTCTGTGCTCAGTCTCCGACCCATACATCACATGTCACACAGGGTTTCGTCACAAGACTGAAACAGCCTCTCCCAGTTTTGATGGCCAATGAGCATGTCCTTTGTGGTTGTCCTTGGCTTTGGCCCAAAGGAAAGACTCCTTCTGTCTTCTCTTCTTCCCTATACCCCACCCCATTTTTAAAAAGAGTACCAGGAAAGGGGAAGGATTATTTTCTTTTTGTGAACTTCTTTTCTATGGACCATTAATCACCAAAAAGACAATGTTTGTGTTCTGTAAGTCATGATCAGAAAAGAATTTTCAAAGCATTTTTCACCATTATGACCTGTACCCTCAGGGCCAGGAATGGAACTTGGTGGTAAAGAACTAGCTTAGCATGCTCAAAGCAGGGAAAGAGGGAAAAGAGAAGGGGAAGGAGGAGGAAAGGAGGGAAAGAAATAGGGAGGGAAGGAGGGAGGGAGAGAGGGAGGGAGGGAAGGAGAGGAGGAGGAAAGGAGGGAGAGAAGGGAAGGAAAGAAGGAGAGGAATAGGGAGGGAGAAGTTGGGAGGAGAAGAGAAGGAAGGAATAGAGAAAAGGGAGGGAGACAGGATGGGGAAGGAGACAGGATGGGGAGGGATGGAGGAAGGAAGGAAGAGAAAATCTGTAGCCTCAGCAAGCCTCAGCACTGTCACCACCCTTGTGTTGGAGTTATGCATGCTCCTCAGGGTGGCACTGGGGCTGTTCTAGCTTAGGTTGTGCTTTGGGCTTATTCACCTTGTCCCCACACCTCACTTGCTGGTTTCAAGCATCCGTCCTCTGAACACCCTCTAGTTACCATGTGCTTTGCAAGTATTTACCATTATTCAACCCATGTACATTAAGTATGTCAGCACTACTGTGATACTTAGCAGTAGCATGTGGAATATATTGACTTTTCTTAAGTAAATATCACACACACACACACACACACTCACCACTTTTTTTTTTAAATGCAACTGGGTACACATAACTGTGAAAACCACAATGATATGATTGTGTTATTCATAATTACAGAGCCTGTTGTACAGGAACTAAATTTTAACAGGAGATTCCTTTGGACGTTGGGTCCTTAAGAGTTACAAAGTGCTAGCTAGGTGGCAGAGCCCTGGTGGAAGTTTCTCTAAGCAGTGGGTGGCACAGATACCAGACACACCAGTGACTACTTCTCAGCTTGTCCCTGATCAACCATGCCATTCTGCATAAACACATCCCTCCACCACCCCATACACAATATGGCTATCAGCATACTTTATGACCCCTGGCAGACTCTTGCCCTGATTAACGGGGTACCTGAGCAAGTGCTTTGACCATAAATCAAGCATGGTGCTGAAGCCTTGCTTCAACGACAAGCTGTAAACCCTAACCTGTGGCCTGGCCACTGTGGAATAGGCAAAGCACTCTGAAGCAGAGTCAGAGAGGCCAAAGTGCTTAGTGCTAAATGGATAGCCTCCCATCTGCACCCCCTTCAGAAAAAAAAAAAAAATCTTTATATAGCTGAGGATAACCTTGAACTTCAGATCCTCCTGTCTCCACCACTGTACCCTGGGATGACAGGACCATCCTACCCAGTTTGTGCTGTGCTCATGATTGAACAGTTCATGCTTGTGGTGCAAACTCTCTACCAACTGAGCTCCGCCCCCACAACTGAGCTCCGCCCTCAAACTGGGCTCCATCCCCCAGCTCCCAAATGATACTGATTTATATCACATGATTCAGTTAAATTCTACAAGTAGCGAAAAGAAAAACAGGACTACTTGATTTAAAAAAATGTAAGAACAAGGACGAATCTATTGTAATTCCATATTGAAACTCCTTGGTGGCAAAGGGTGGGGTGGGGGGCGGGGTTGGGGAGAAACGGAGGCTGAAACAGCAGGGGAGGAAAGCTTACATTTTAAATTAATCAAAAGAGTTGTCATACAAAATGTGGAAACAGCAATGATTGAAGGAAGGAAAATGGTCGGACACAACTGACTGAATTTCCACATTTGGAAGCAAACTAGGGCTTGGTGATGGGGTTTGGCTCGGCCCTTTGTCGAATGATTGGATGCCACAGCTTCATAGACACAAACACTGCTGTGCTGGTTTTGTTCAATTGTGTTTGCATTCTAATGAATAGCAATGATGCCCACCTTTCCCCGATGAATCCTTAATGAAAACTCTAGGTGGAAATATTTATCTTTCCGACTAGATGAGAAGAAAATATGTAAAAACCACAGAGGGATAGTACTGTCTCCCTTAAGCTACAGGGGATATGGATTTTCTAGCAGGGTGACACAGTTTGTCACAAGGGACGCACACCTTACTCATCCCACTTTGTAAGGAGAGCCAATGACTATAGATCTAGGAAGAGTAAAGTATCCTTCAAGGGTCTGGAGAGATGGCTCAGTGGTTAAGAGCTCTGACTACTCTTCCAGAGGTCCTGAGTTCAATTCTCACAACCATCTATAATGGGATCTGATGCCCTCTTCTGGTGTGTCTGAATGACAGTATACTCACATACAATAAATAAATAAGTAAGTAAAAGGCCCAGGGTTAATTAAATAAAGTATCCTTCAGCCATCCATGGCCTCAGATGGTCTGGGTTTTCACTTGTTGGGCAAAGCACTTACTCATCTTTTGTCCCTCAAGTCCAGCTGTAGGTGATTTATTTTACAGCCATGCTGTTGGGACTGACAATTGAGCACACCACCTAGGCTTAGGGACCCCTCCGTCCTCATCAACTGGGAGGCTTTGCACAGGAATCTTACAACAGTTGTCAGATCACAACATGAAGACCCAGGTACTCCTATGACAACGTGTTCACCTGTAATCTTCCTTTTAATGCAGTTTCAAACAAATCATCTCATTCCACCCACTCAACCCATTTCTGCCTGGAAAGATTCTTGGATTGTCAGACCATAAAGACTTCAGCCTTTTCCTGGACAATTTGCCAAGGAATGTATGAGGGAGGGAGGGAGGGAGGGAGGGAGGGAGGGAAGGAGGGAGAGGGAGAGGGAGAGAGAGAGAGAGAGAGAGAGAGAGAGAGAGAGAGAGAGAGAGAGAGATCTTTTTCCTTCAACCCATCCAGCTCTTTCTTTTCTGCTTCCTTTCTTTCCCCCTCTTAAGCTGACATTCAATAAAAGGCGGTTTCTCTCAAGTGCCATCAGCCTGTCAGAGCCAATACCTTTCACAGTATGTATTCCTGTTTCCCCCTTTCCTGAGAAAGACTCTGTTCAAGTCCCCTCTTATGGGTTTATCAACAATGTAGCAACCTACCTGTCATGCTGGTTTTTCTCTTAGGTATTCATTTTGGAAGTTGTTAGGAACCTGAACTGGTCCATGAGACTGGATTCCATTTGAATATAATATTTGGGTCTTACCACATGTACCTTCATTTTTAAATTACAGGGTACCCTGGTTGTCAGGCAATCTTATTTTCTACTTAATTTGAAGAAGGAAACCAAGATTAGTCCGAGGTATTTAGATAGCTAATTAGTTTCTCAACAGGAGTAGATTTGGGATTTAGCCTTCAGAAATATGAACCATTCTTTCAAAAATCTTTGACACTAAATAGAGCCTCATTCCCCACTGTGCAAGCTTCTCCCATCTTTCCTTTTCCTAGCTAGGGGCCTCATCTTGTATTGTCCTATGAGCCAAGATCAAAGAGGAAGGCCTAGGGAATCATATACATAACTACTGCAAAGGTGGATCAGGTGGTTACGGGGACAGTTAGTATTTACAGTGACATTTAAGATGTCCAATAACAGAACGAAGGGACAGCTATTAGAAGATGCTGGTAAGCCCCGTGCAGACTGTCAGATCTGGTGTTTGGGTAGACCTGTAAGGATTCTGCCCACATTACTCGGCAGATAGCTCAGTATTCACCAGAGTGATGCTTTATAGAAATGGTCTAATGATACTCAGATGTATGGTCCCATGGTGAGTCTCATGGAGCATACAGAGACATGGCTTACATGCAGCTAGTACTTCTGACAAACTCTACCTTGTTGATTAGCTTGGGTGGAATCCAGTCATGTTGCAGTCTGCTATGTTGACATGAAGGAGGATGCCTTTCTGAGCAGCCACTTTCAAAATCCTTTCTGATCCTCCCAGACACAGCTTCAAAGGGTTTAGATTGCATAGCAACTCAGATCAGCAATAATAGTTTATTTTTATTCTCTTTCCCTGTCTACTCACTCGCCCCTACTTTCCTGATTCTAGTATTGGGGCTACTGAGGTTAATTTAAATAAAGTTAATTTGGCTAGGAATTAGTTGCAGTTAGGAAAAGCGAAGTGTTGATATGGTGGAATATAAGCAATTCACAAATTGATATATGAATTCTAAAAATATGCCCATGAAATTTTCATGATTCTAAAATGGGAATGGAACCAAAATGTTTAGTCAGACATGATAATTATAGCTAACATTTATTGAAGCCTTATAATGCGACAGCTACTGTCGTAATTACTTTACATTTATTAGCTATGTAGTTCACACAATAGCCCAGTGAGGCAATTCTTATTATCATTTTACAAAGCCAGAAACAAGCATGACATGGCTGTGATACACTTGCAGGCACCAGTGGGCAGTGGTGTCAGTACTGGGCATCAAGTTTCGTACAGACAGTCAACAACCACCTGGCCAGCAGGGCTGTAAATGGTTCTGGCTCTTGTCCCTTAACTTGTAAAGTGTTTCTCATAGACTACTTCTATAATATGTTGAGAATACCATTTAGAACTTCTACTTTGAAAGTATCAATAATTATAATAGTTATTAATCACTTATGAGTTACTCGTCTCTTTGTTGTGACCAAACAGCTGGCAGGGGGCAATTTAAAGAAGAATGGATTTACATTTTGAGGGGATATGGGATCTTTACCATGGGTAGGCATGATGTATGGTGGGGAGAACCTGAGACAGCTGATGACACTGTATCTATAGTCAGGGAACAAGGCAGCAGTACATGTGGGTACTCAGCTCATAGTTTCCTTTTTGTTTAGGTCAGGCTCAGCACATGGCATAAGATGCCCACATTTAGGGCTGGGCCTTTCCTCATTGGCTCAATTTTTCTGTAAGCATCCTCAGGAACATATCTAGAGGCACATTCCCATGGAGATTCTCAATACAGCCAGGTCAACAATGAAGGTTTACCACAATGGACCTTTTTGCTTATATTTGTGCTTATTTATTTCTTGCCTGTGGTGGTAAACCTGCCAGCAATTGGTAGCTTCTGGTAGCAGAGGTTATGCTCACATTTTGAGGGCCCTGAGTTCTGATGTGATGTTGAGGCAAGACTGGGCTTTCCCAGAAGGTTCTAGACACTGAGTATCCTTGTTTGCTTCTTCCTCATATCTGCGACTTACAGAAATCCTCAGCCTTCCTTCACTCAGGAGTGCTCTCTCTAACCATCCCACCCAATGTCTTGTAGTGTTCTGCCTCTGAATCTATCATCTTTTCATTAGGCTCATATCTGCTCCCAATATGACCAAATAATAACTTGATTACTTATGCAAAGGTTCACCTTCTAAATAAGGCCACACTCACAGGTGGTGGAAATTAGGTTTTGAGTATATTTGGGGGCAGGTGGGAGGGGACTTAACTCTACTTAGTTCCTATTATTTCTTTTTTATATAATTTTGATTATATAATTTACTAGCAGATGTTTCCCAACACAGAACAGGCAACCACCACCATACCCACAAAGAAGCCTAGGACTCTGGACTCAAGTGGACCAGATCCCATGATCAGATTTTTATATGATAATGGGTCCCTTTTTACTCTCTCTTGGAGACTGCTTTTCCATTAATTGTCTGCACCAGTTAAAAACAAAGGAGAGAGAGAGAGAGAGAGAGACAGACAGAGAGAGAGAGAGAGAGAGAGAGAGAGAGAGAGAGATATCATAGAATCAGAGGTGAGGAAGACACAACATTGGCCCCAACACCAACACCGGGGAGAGTTACTCCTAGGCACTAGGAACTAGGACCTAGGCACCCAGGAACTCCACCTGGCCAGTGGCATGGGTTCCTTCCAGTCTGGGATTGTGCCCTGAGCAGACTTTGGGTGTGAACTCTGCAACCAGTCCCACAACACCCAAAAGAAGCTCCACTCCCAGGTGCTCTAACACACCCAGGATCATAGGATCCCAGGATCCCAGGATCCCAGGATCCCAGGAGCTTGGTAACACTAGGATCTCAGGGTCCCAGAGGCAGCTTGACTTCCAGGAGCTCTGACATACCCAGGATCTCAGGATCACATGATCACAGAATCACAGGATCACAGAGACAGCTAAACTCTGAGGAGTTCTGACACAACCAGGATCACAGGAAGGACAGGCTCTAGTCAGATATATGGAGGGCAGGTAGTACTAGAGATAATCAAATGGCTGGAGGCAATCATAAGAATATAAGCAACAGAAACCAAGGTTACTTGGCATCATTAGAACCCAATTCTCCCACCATAGCAAGTCCTGGATACACCATCACACTGGAAAAGCAAGATTTAGATCTAAAATCACTTCTCATGATGGTGATAGAGGACTTTAAGGACATAAATAACTCCCTTAAAGAAATACAGGAGAACACAGGTAAACAGCTAGAATCCCTTAAGAGGAAACATGAGAGAGAGAGAGAGAGAGAGAGAGAGAGAGAGAGAGAGAGAGAGAGAGAGAGAATGCAATTGTACAGCTGACATCCATATGTCACCTGCTACTGCTAGAATTTCTGCTTAGTAGTTGGGAAATCTTTGCTTGTTTTCTCACTGTCCCCTCAACAGTTCACTAAATTGAAGATGCTTAATTCAGCCATTCCTGTAGCTGTCACTTAGATTGTTTCTAATTCTTTTCTTTTGCTTTATTACTGCAATGAATATTTACACATATAACTTCTATCCCCTTTGAGTTGATTTTCTAAGAGAGACTTTGAAAAGAATACCTTATTTTGGAATATCTTGATGGCCTATTGTTTGATAAATACTGTCAGCAACTGCTTGCAGAGTCACCTAGCCTTCGGGCTTACCATTCATTTTCTTTGTGGTTTTTCATTGTCTTCATTTTGACTTTGTAATTACCACACTGGGCTACTTGTCAGATGCATTCTGTCTCCACATTAAAACCATCCTAGAACCAATAGCTTATCTTTCTTTTACAGTTGTTTAAGCCCTCCTAAGAGAGAAGTTAGATTGACTCGTTGCATAACCTACTACTTAAAACTTCCTGAGTTGACAGGGTTGCAATCATTTAATTTCTGTTCTCAGTGCCCACATAGTCAAATTTCATTCTTCAAAACCAGCTAAAATTAAAGGAAATATAAAAGTTCATTGTATGAACACAGCAAGTTTGTTCTAGCAAAACCAGCTCACTACACACAACTCCTTGTTTTAATTAACCAACAGTGCTGGCATGCCTCTTGTTTGGGGTGCTCCTTTCCCCCTTATTTACTGTGGTAATCACAGGTCCTACACATTCTGTAAACTTGTTGAATGGAAGATGATTCATCTTATAATGAATTCATAAGTATCTGCTCAAATTAGCTTTAGTAAATAAATAAATTACCAGCTTATCACTTTTCTTAAATGGCTTGTGCTAAATTAATTTGTGAATGTATCGATTTGCATTATGCATTTAAAATGTATAGTCCCACACATTTACTAGGAGTCTGCCTTTATCTCATTTTTGAAATACCTATATTTATAACTTCACTTACGCCGGGCAGTGGTTGCACACGCCTGTAATCCCAGCACTTGGGAGGCAGAGGCAGGCAGATTTCTAAGTTCAAGGCCAGCCTGGTCTACAAAGTGAGTTCCAGGACAGCCAGGGATACACAACACAGAGAAACTCTGTCTCAAAAAACAAACAAACAAAAAACAAACAAACAAAAAACAAACAACAACAACAACAACAACAACAAAAGCCCCACTTGACTTACTATTTAAAAAGAATTACTTTGGAAGCCATGTATACTCAGTGGTAGGTCTGCTGAGTCACATTTTCTTTATATCTGTTGCTTGTTATAACTAAATCTAGGAGTATCCATGAAGGACTGGCAGAAGATGTTAATCAACGGCATTTTACTTTATTTCATATTAATTTTATCTTCCCAACTCTCCTATTTAAAAGCAAGTGTGGAGCTGGCCTCAAATTCAGAACCATCTTCATCTAAATAACATTAGCAGTCCTTCTTTGTGTCTACACATTCTACACATAGACTGTTAGTTTAGCACAGCTACCTACCTGTGTGGAGTGACCCTTTTGGGTTGAGGGATTGAATGTCCCTCTCACAAAGGTTGCCTAAAGCCACTGGAAAACACAGATAGTTACATTATAATTCATAAGAGTAGCAAAATTACAGTGAGGAGCTAAATTATAGTTCTGAAGTAACAATGAAAATAATTTTGTGGTCAGGACTTACCATGACATGAGGAACTATATTAGAGTGTTGCAGCATTAGGAGAGATAAGAACCACTGCTTTAGAGGTAGGATTCTGGTCACAGACAAAACAGGACAATATGTTTAATCTTTACTAACTTAGGTAAAGATTTAGTGGATTGTTTCTCTAGTTTTCTTCTGACCACAAAAATCATACCATAGAGCTAGTAAAATATGTCCCTGGTTTATGAGCTAAAGATGTATTTGTATATTTGTTTATGAGCTAAAGATGTAGTTGTACATATGTAAACACACATGTATATATGCTATATGCATGGAATGTGTATACAATATGTGTATTTGTGCACATGTATACACACATATATACATTTTGTGTATATACATTTTCATTTTACATCCCTTTCATTCTAGTCTTACTTCACAATCCTAAAGTGGATGGATAGCCAAATATTTGTGATAGAAAAGGGCAGGGCAAAGGGCATTATTACAACTCTAACTCCTTCAGTGACAAGGAAGCAGCATGACTTGTTTTTAGGCCTGATTGCCTGTGTTTGAATAAAACACGCTGACAGAGAACATTTGATGTATTTGGACACTCAACAGACTAAACCAGAAAGAAACAGCTGAGGTTCTCTAAGTGAGAGTGTCCAGCAGATTGGGAAGGGCAAAGTGTGAGGAAAAGATGAGATTTCTAACATTCTCATGCGACACATTAACCTGTGAAGAATATCACAGTGGTGGTGACCAAAAACATTGATATAGAACAGGAACACAATAATTAATTTCAGATTGTTACTTGGTAGTATATTATCCAGTTCTTTGATGGAATCAAGAGAAAGTCTGTGCTCTCTGGATTGAGTGAGGGACAGTAAAAGGAGAAGAGGGAGGAAAGGCATTTGTCTTCCAGAGAAGTAGAATTCTTGAGTTTGCTGGTCAAAGCACCTTTTGTGAACTTTTTGTGTTAGAAATCATCACCAACAAGGAGGTCATCTGAAGCAGCAATCTTCCCCAATGGTCTTGTCTGGTTCCAGAATACATCCCCATGGCGTATCAAGGCTTTAGATTTTTGCTTCCATTCAAGCCAAGCCATAGGACATTGTGGAGATTGGTACTTGTTATCCACATTGATGATGGTCTGCCCATGAAGGGCTGTAGACTCTACCAGAGGTTGCAGTGTCTGTGTCCAGATGAATCCTGTCCAGTCACTAGCATCCTCAGCTCAGACAGACTGGTCCCTGCACTTTATTCTCTTATGTATCTGCTCTTTTTCTCTCATTTGTCACTAGGTTTCAACTCTAGATTACCTTCCCTTATATTATCCCTTATATTGTATGTTTGTTCACATACAATATTTTGTCTTTGCACAAGCTCCATACAGGAGGTAGATAGGTGAGGGAAACATCCCATATTTTCAGTATTGGTTTCCCTCAGAATTAATTTTGGACGATTAGTTTTAATGTTCATTTAAAGTAGGACTCAAGGCAGACTGGCACAACTCCTTAAGCCATGGGTACAACTGGCTTAATTTTATGACTGCTGGTGTCCTGTAGTACCTTGCAAAAAAAAAATGCACCATACATTTTTCTGGGGAAATGGATGTATGTTTTATTTTGACAGAGAAACAGAGAAGAGGAATAGCAGAGACACCCCAGTTGAAAAGCAATGCTATTAAGACCAAATGTATTCATTTGTCTTTTTACCTATTAGGCAATAAAAGATTGCCCCATTTGAGGAGAAACTCAAGGCCAAATGAGATGCCAAAAGGCCTGTTGTACAAACTTTCCAGATGTCTTTAAGCTTTTCATAGTCTCCCCTGGAGCATCTTTCTTAAAGTTCAAAGACATCCATTACAGATGCAAAGGGAAGAATCTCATGAAGAGAAACAAACCTGGAAACAGAGCTACAACAGGCACATAGGGCACAATGGTTAGGTGCCTGGTTTTCCCATCAGATATGCATTTCTATGAACCAACCCCAGGGTAAGTAATCTATGAGGCAAGGACAACATATACCTGGGAACTTAAACAAGCACACAAAAATCTCATGTCTGACCTTTGCTTTCTCTATAGCCTGCAGGAAGCTTGCTTTCTCTACAGCTCTCACCTAAACTGGTACTTCACCTTGAAGGAAAGAGATTAGGTTGCTTCCCCTGGTTATTTGCTGTGGTAATTGTTGACCATTGACCTTACTTGCTTCATAAAGTCCATTAAGGAATTGAGATGAAATGAAGCATGTAGCTAATACCTATCCCCCTTCAACAGAGTTTGTTTTGGCTGAAATTGAGTGAGTTAAGTCCCTTACCCAAACTCAACTCAGGGATCTGAGAATGTCTAGGCTCCCCTAGACATTCTGTAGACATAGCTGTAGAGTAGAAAGGCTGAACCTAGGGCCAGAAATAAGATGAAGAGATCTATCACATGGCCATGAAAACTCTTAAGGATTCAAGAGATCACACTGATGAAGTGCAATCCGAATGCCGTCTTATACGATTAGTGCCTTAGCTCTTCTGAACCTCACATTCCTAGCATGTAAAATCAAAACAAAAGTCAAAAGAAAAATATTCAATTTGTAAGTCCATTTATTTTTCACAGCTAAACTTGTTCGTTATTGACGTCAAACTGCCATTTGAGGAATATGAACATTGGGCTACTTTTAGAGACTAAGCTTCTAGTTTTTAAAATCTATCTTATTCTTGGAGGATTTCATACATATATGAAGTGTATTTTGGTCAGATTCTGTCCTCTTGCCTATCTTCTCCCAGAGCCAGCCTTACTTCTCACCATTTCCAACCACTTTGAGCTTGCTCCTTTATTTGTAGTATAACTCACTGAGTCAATTTGCTCTGCTCATACATACTCATGGGTGACGAGTCATCAATTGGAACATGGCCAATCTACCAGGGGACTCGCTCTTAAGGAAAACCTACTCTTCTCTTCCCTAGAAGTCTCTGACTGACTGTAGCTTCTCAGTTATGTATGGAACTCATGGGGCCCTCTGACCTCCATGCTGGAGTGATAACTTCCCTGATCTTGTGTAGGTCTTAGGCAGTCATCCACAGCTACTATGAGGTCATGAGTGTGGCAGACCCATCATGTCCAGAAGACACAGCCTCTCTAGCCCTCCCTGACCTCTTTGGCTTACAATCTTTCTATCCTCTTTTCTGAAATGGTGCCCTCGTTTGGGGAATGGGGATGGGGATTTGATATTGATGTTTCATTTGTGGTTGACTATTCCACAGACATTTATTTATTCTCTGCACTTTGACCAGTTGAGAGCTTTTGTTTATTAAGGGCCGTCCACTGTGCAAAGAACCTTCTCAAATGAAAGTGGAGAGCTGAAATGGGTATTTTTTAACTGTGTGGTGCCAGCGAGGCATGTTTTGGAATTTTTCAATATCATAAGTTATTTTGCTTTCTTGCAATGTGTGTGTGTGTGTGTGTGTGTGTGTGTGTGTGTGTGTGTGTGTGTGTGTGTGTGATGAAGTACTCCTGTCCTGTCTTAGGAAGAGCCTTATGTCTTTGTGACCCTGACATTCTGGTGAAATTCTGGCCCTTCTCCTTGGCCTTGCCACTTCTATGGTTCTGTAAGTGCAGATGCAGAATTCTTGAAGGCTTTGACTGTGGTGGTCTGTTTTGTTCTATGCTTTCTCCATCTTTCGCTAGCTGCAAAGTCTAAGGTGGAGTTTCTTTATGAGTTTACTTTCTGTCATTGTTATATTTCCACAAGACATGTTTTTTTCTTTCCTCTCTTACACCTCCCCCCTTCTAACCCCAACCCCAGCCAGGCACAATGTAAACAGAGTGGAAAGTTTCAGTTGGAGCACACATATTGGAAATGCTGCCAAGCCATGTTGAAATAGATTGGTGATAGACTAGTTTCAAATAGATTGAAATAGACTCTGACTCCATGTGTGAGAAACACAGTGTTAGGAATTTTGCTGTGTTTGGAATTACATATTCTCATGGTGTAAGAAAACCATCCAGGCGCCTAGTGACCTCATGTGTACATCTGAACCCTGTGCTCAGGAGGGACTTCCAGCCACTGAGCTCAGGAGAGGTTAGAAAGAAGGGAAGAAAACTACAATGACCTCTACTGTCTTCACCATCAGGACCCAATTCCCATTTCTCACAGTTGTGTAAATAGTCTTTTCCTGTTCTTTTAAACATCAGACTGATTCCCCTATAGCTCTTACCTCTCCCCTTCAGTTAGCTGCCAACCCACATGTCATCTTTCAGATTGTTTTCCACAATGACAAGCTGACACTGATTTTACAAAAGCATTAACAAAGAGAAGTGCTTGTTTCAAACATAGAGGGTAATGCTTAAGGTTAGTATGGTTTGGCACCAGATACCCAGAAGAAATACTCACTTGGGGTCAACACCTTTTCTGCTTTGTGGTTGTTTCCCTGTTCCTCAGCTATTCCTAGAGGTTACAACTAAAGGGTGACTTGTGGTTTTGTTTCATTACATAACATTGTGTGCATGCATCAGATTATCATATCTTTAAAGGACACACACTATAATATATTTATAATAAAAATAACCACATACCCTTTACACAGTTGTAGTTGCTTGTTGGAAGGACTACAGCAAATATTTCTCAAAGGCAAATTAACTAAGAACAGCTCTGGGGAGCATTTCTCTGAAGTCAGTTACTTGAGTTGCAGAATTAATTTTTATTTTATTTTTATTTTTTGAGATTTGTAGAGAAGTACCAGATCACAGATCTTTCATGCTCTCTTTGAAGTCAGTCATGTAGAAGGCAGTGATCTAATATTAGATAGCGATGGGGCTTATGCAACACTGAGACAGGAATTTCAAGAAAATGTGTGGAAGCTGGAAATATTAAAAAAACAAAACAAAAACCCCCAAACCCAAAACGTTTCTCCCTGTCGTAGAGAGAATGAGACTACTTGCTAACACTGGGGTAAAACTGGAGACTTATATAATGGGAAGTGACAAACCAGAAGAAGGACCACAATGTTGACTTTATTGTTACCAGGGTTTCTTGGAATCAATGAGAAAGTTGAGCAGCCGCAAGAGAGTCGGTTCGTGACTCAGGAAGGCCTGTAGGAAACTTATAACTGTTGAGCAAAGACACTTTTCCTCCCTCAAGTGTTAGTTCATTCAATGGCCCTCCAGTAGTCATCATCTGCAGGGTGTGGTCATCAGCAAGTGTGAACCCACCTCCAGCATCTCTCCAGATTCTTTGAGGAAATGATAGAAGACCCAAGCATGTTGTTGTAAATCTAAGAAAGCAAACGGAGCAAGGGTTTTTAGGTTATATTCCAGAAGTACCCAAGGGGTAGCAAGGGGTGACAGGGTGGAGCGGAAGGAATGTGATCAAGTACATCTTTTTATTTTGTGTCTTAGAATAAATATGAGAGGCACCTTAGCTCAGGTCTGGACACTCATCTTTGCGTTTGCAATGGTTTCTAACTTGTCTCTCTGCTAGGCTCCTTCCATTGTTTCCCTGACACTCTTATGGGGAGCTGTCCTATAAGGCCATTGAGGTGACTTGAGTGTGTATCTGTTTGTGTATATAAGATTGAATATGTGTGTGTATATGCTTATGCGTATGGAGTTCAGAGATTGACATTGGGTTGATCTTCAATTGTTCTTCACCTTACTTATGAGCTTGGGACTTCTCTCCAGGTTCCAAATGTGGTGACTTTAATAGAATTTTGCATCAACTCTCCTCCTGAATTTCTTTTATTCTGATTAACCTTCATAGACTGATATTTGTTTATCCCTCTGCCCCAATACCTTCCTTTTGTATTAAAGCTATCATCTCTCTCACAAGTAGCTCCATTCTCCTCCTAGGATTTTACAACCATGTCAGTGAACACTTTAAGTTCTCTGTCTTGGTTACCTGTCCTTTATGCCCGTAAAATGTGTATTCTAGCAAATGTACTAAAGTTGACCAGGAGCATGTAACTATTCTCCTTCTAAGCTATATTTCTTCCTGGGTGTTACCAGCCTATGATTATGGAAACATCTTTCTAATGTTGAGTGGTAAGTAAGAGACCTTAGCATTCCTTACTGTCTCTTCATGGTGTTTCCTAGACCTCTGGAAATGTTGCCAACTGAGAAGACCTTGTTTTATCTGTCATCACTGTTATCTAGGATGCTGGGCTCCAGGATATGAGTTGTGGGAAGTTTCAGCTGCTTAAATCATCTTCAGTTGTGCTTATAAGAATGCCTCATTTTATATATCAATGGGAACAATGTATTTCTCTTCTGGGGAGTCACCCTTTGTCCATAGGGTCAGTCTATAGGATCCACAACAGGCTCTGGTAAATTCTGAAATACACCTAGTGTTCTCTTTCAGTGTTCTCTCTGGGCTTTGCCTCTAGGATGCTGTCTCTAAGATTCACAAGAGAGATTCTCTATCTTGTAATCAATATTATTTATCTTTTTTTTTTGAGGAGACATGGAGACAAATCTAAATTATTCAAATCTCATGGAAAATAAAATGATAGACTTGGAAAGATTTTTAATTACTATACTGACATATTCAATCTATATCTCAATTTGTATAGCGTGAAAGCCTCATATAAATACATTATGTTTTAGTATGCACTATAGAGCTAATTAGAATTTATGTATGAGGATACAGAAGAGCTGCAATGGAATTCAGAATGTAATTGGGGAGGATCCTTTTTGATTTTCATTAATGTCTTTGGAATGAAACATATTGCTTAAAAATACACAAAATTTCAGCCATGCAGAAGAACTTTGACATAGTAACAGGCTTAGGAAGGAGATCATCTTACCTCAGGATTTAAAATGTACACCTGACAGGTGCCTACAACTCAAGAGTCAGGGTGAAATTTTTGCCTAACACTGTGGTCTGAGTGCTTCTGCACCTACAAAACTCCTGAGTTCGGGTCTATAATCAAGAGGATTGCAGAAAGAGGTATGACCTGCAGGAGATCAGACAATGAAGGTAATGTTTTCAGGTATGAAATTATTCCCTAAAAAGCAGGACCCAGAGGGTCCCATGACTTTTCACTGTGTGAGGACATGGCAGAAAGCATCATCTAGGAATCAAAGGGTACCATTTATGAAGAATGAGGAGGGGACTCTCATGAGACACTGAATATCCTGGTACCTTGTTTCAGATTTCTTAGTCACCAGAACTATAGAGAAATAAAATCCCTTGATGTCCATAGTTATCTCCCTTATGGTATTATTTTTCAAAAGAAAAAAATAAATAGAAGCCAGAACAGGCCAAGGCACTTGACTGCACTTATCAAAGACAAATGAAGAATACTCTTGAAACAAAATTCCTTTGTTTCTTTTAAGATTTAATTGCTCCAGTACAATGACCATCCTTTAATAGCATACTGGGACAACTCTAGTAGCTAAACTATGTTTGCCATGGAGGAGAGTTGGTCTCTCAGAGCAGTTCTTTTCACCCCGACTTGAGGAAATCTCTTTGAAGTTCTTGAAAGGTCAAGGTTGACAGGACTGACTGAAAACAGTGGGATTGAATACAGCCTTGAGTCAGGCTATGCCCTTTGTGGCAGCAGACTATTCATGCTGATGGATTTTATTTCCATTTATGTGACAGGTCGGTTATCCTTTACATGGAATATCTGGGACCAAAAAAATGTTTTGAATTCCTCCTCCTCCTAGATTTTGGAAAATTTCCTATACATAATAAGATCTTGAGTCTAAACATGAATTTGATTTATCTTCCTATATATTTTATTCATATAGTCTAAGGGTAACTTTATTTGATATTTATAGTAAGCCATGCATTCAATGAAACCTCTCACATGAGGTCAGGGATGGAATTTTCCACTTGTAGTACTATAGTGGTATCCAAAATGTTTCAGAGTTTGGAGCATTTTCAAATGTCAGATTAGGAATAGTCAGCCTAT
>LR750255.1:100069-206661 GCA_902729485.2 Mus minutoides
AGAAGACATTTGGGTCATGTTGCTCTTAGAATGTTTCTGCTCCCTCTTCCCTGATATTTCTTGATCCTTAGCTGTATGTTTGTGTTATAGATATACTAATTTGAGTTAGGTGCCTGGTAGTCACTTCTCTGCATTTTGTCTCCATGACAAAACCCAAGTTGTGAGTCTCCATGATGTTTTCTGCTATTAAATAAAAGCTCTTACTCCTCATTCAAGTTCATTGTTTTAAACATGAGACATGAAAAAACAAGTAAAGGATGTAACACTCATGACTATAGAAAGGACATTCACGACACTAATAGAAAAAGCTGAACAGGAGCACATTTGAGAACACCAATAGCTAGTTAAGGGTGGCTAAAGAAACACTAGAACCCATGTCCCTTGAGTCTAATTCTCAACAGCAACAAGAATAGACATGTTAGGTGATATTTGTGAATATAGCTGTTATAATTGCATATTTCAAGAGAAAACACTTTCTTCAAATTATACCATCAATAAAAGCCATAAGATTTTCCTTTCCACCTGCAAACATTGAGAGAACATAACTTTAACAGTGGCCAATGAGAAAACAAACTATTAAGATCAAATCTCCAAAGGGCCATGAGTAAGATTGGAGTTGTGTGAGAGAAAGTGGATGAGGAACACAGGGAAACTGTGGGGATTTTGGATGAGGGGGATAGGGAAAGTATCCTAGAGTAGGGTAACATTTCAGCTGTCTTAGAGGAGATAAGCCAGGAATTTCTCTGCAGGAGTTTGCCAGGTAGAGAAAAGAGCAAACTGCAGGCAGGCAGGCCTACTACATACAAAACCCTGTTTATAGAAAAGCACATGGCACAAGTAGTCATCCAACATGCTAGGAGCCAAGTAACTTGGGAGTGGAACAGAGGTGCAGTTTAAGAAAGAACTTGAGAGAAGTAACACATCTTTAGTTTTACAAAACTAAGATGTTGACATCCAAGGATTAGAAGTGGAAATGTCACCTGTACATAGGACACAGGGTCTCATTGTAGCTGTGTGTTCAGAATAGATGTATTTTCAGATAGCTATGCATCCAAGACTTACTGTCCCTATCCTCTCCCTCCTTCCTTCATTTCTGATGAAAGTTCTAGTCTTTCTGATGAGATCTGGTTCTCTGGATATAGCACAGATGTCCCTTTATTGGCATTTCCGTTCCCTTGCCTGCCAACAACTCAGATGGAGATGTAGGCCTAATGAAGTCTTCACTCAGAGGGAACTTGGACAACATTTGGAGAGAGTATGCAAAGTGAGATTCTTTCCAAGGGGGCAGCATGGGTATGGCCAAGCCCACCCCAAGCATCATGGGGCTCGGTATAGAGATTTATTAGCAAGTTATTCAGTGGAAGACTTATGTTTTGAACCTAAGGTATATACTTGATGTAGAGACCCAGAAAATCCTCTTTTCCTTTCTCCCTAAAAAGGGACAGGGGGAGAAAAAACACAACCGTTCCTTCAAATGGGATAACATTTATGGAATATATCGTTCCCAAAATAAGATCCTCCAATTTGGGAGAAAAAAAAAAAAAACCCTAGCTGAAATAAATGAAAATAACAGATGGGAGAGGAATAGCAGAAGCTCTCCAAAGAACAGCGAGAGATACAGAGTGGAGAGTCATCTGTCTAGAAAATGGCACTCCGTTGTACTTTTGAAATTAAAGGTACGCTGGCTTCTGAAGAGAGTGCAATGCTCCTCCTGACAGTTCCTCATTCCACATTATGTCCTTTCTGGGCCAAGGTCAGCACAGAAGAGGTATCGTTTTCTTTTCTATTCCTGCATCTCCCATTTGTGTGGTTTCCATCTGTTTAAAGGTGTTAAGATCAAGTGTTCTGGTCTCCTGGATAAAGGTTTGAGCTCTTGACAGAGTGCTGCGTAAATACAGAGCTGCAGGATCAGCATGGGGATATTTAATAACACATTGTTTATGTTCTTATTTGGCTTGTTTGAGAGCAACTGCAGCAAGGTGGGCCCCCCAGCAGCCGGCAGAGCACCCCTGACAGCAGGCTTGAGCCTGCTGCTCCTCGGCTGAAGACCGGCAGCCTCTAGTACAGCAAACATCTGCCTCCTCAGAGGGAGGACCCTTCCCTCAGTTCACATCAGAAGAGCTCCATTTTGATGCTTTATTGACAATGGAAATTATTCAAGTTACATAATTCATGATGTCAGCTCCGTGTGGGGTGTTTTTGTCTGCTGTGTTCTGTGCTGCTGTTTCCTCCGAGTGTCCCTAAGGCTCTCTACTCTGACCCAGTAGTTTGGTCAGACTTGGTTTGCTGACTATGTCCATACTCTGTCCGGCTACTCACTCTTCCTCTGGTATCATGCAAAGGATAAGAGGGGAGGCTTTGGCCAGGCAATTAAATCTTCCACTTTGGGTTTTGTTCAGGCCCAGGGAACTGAATCTGCCTTCACACTGCCAATTACAAAGCCATCTTGTCCACTCTCATTAATACCATTCACCTGCAACCTCCTTCAAATTTCCCAGTCTCTCCAGAGTCAACAGAACAACCTAAATGGAAACCTTTCTGAACTGTTACTGCTGCAGAAGGAAGACCCATGGGGGAAGTGGAGCAGTATCAGTATGCATCAGATAACTAAGCAGAAAACTAAGATTGGAGCTCTGTGGCCTACCTGTAAGCAAGTAAGGAGTAAGCCATTGTTCAGAACAAACCATTCCCAAGTCAGGGTCAGGAAAACCCAGGAAACAATACACCAAAGTTCTTTTAACCATTCCCAACCTGGCTTTCTTGTTTTTTAGAACGTCTTTGAGCAAGACAGGATTAGGGGATATATCTTGGCTATGGTGATCAGATGTGACCTCAGCTCTGCACTTACTGGGCAATGGACAAGTTGGGAAGCAACAGCCTACCCTGTTTTCTGCAGGATTCTCACTCTTGCTGCCTCATTGCCTTGAGGAAGCAGGTGTGGGTTGTAAAATGAGTAAGAAAGAAGGGGAGTGGTGATAAGAAACACTCTGCAGTTGTGGATAGAGAAGAAGGAGAGGCACAGCCAACTGACTTCCCAAACAGATACACTGTCACATCAAGATTGTGGCTTTGACTTTGAATGTTAGGCTGTGGTGGCATATCTGCTCATACCCAGAGACTCCCAGACCATGAGCTTGTTCCTTCCTAGCTCACTCATAATTTGTTTCCTCTTACTCAGCCCACTTTTTTTTTTTTAATCAGTAAAAAAGTGGGTTTTGTTCTCTAAGATCTGCATCTCTCAGATGTGGCACCCTTCTTTTGCCTTCTTTAGCAATATATTAGTATATAAACCTAATAAAACACCACTGCTTGGGGATCTCTTTCTGAAGGGGAATCTGAGAGATCTTTGAAGGAAAAGACAGTGGTCTGTGAGAAACAGTATTATTTCTTGTTTTCTGCATCATTTTGGTTTCAGTTCACAGCCTACAGCAGCCAACACCATTGGTCCTCCCCCAAATTGTTGACAGTTTTCCTCCTGACTGGATCTACCGACGGCTGCCTCAGAACCACGTGACCGGGCAGCCATATTTTTCTCCGGTTGGTCTGTGGAAGGCAGGCTTTTGCTGGAGTTTTACAAGAGCTGCATGCCTGTCCTGCTCAGTCTCAGTTCTACGCTCTTGAACTGTGGCATCCCCAGTTTCACCAGTGTTTTTCTTGAGACTGGAGCCGCCACGGTGTTTACTGGCTTGTTGCTTGCATTCTTTACCTTCCCGCCTCCCCACTACACTGGTGTCCTAAAATTGGTGTTTTCACCGATCTTCTGAGATGCCATACAGAACTGGCAATGTCTTTCTACATCTAAGAGTCTCTTTCTTCATTACCTCCTTTCCCAGAAGGTCAGATTTTCCCATTAGTTTTCTTTTTGTTTTCTCCCATCCCCTTACCAGAATATATGATTCTCCCAATTTCTCTTCCTCTTTTCAGAGGCGATTCTTCCCTCTGTCTTTCATCTTTTCTATTCTCTAGACTAATATCCCTAATAGATTGTGTTACAATGACTCAAGCTCAACCTTTCCAGGTTAACTTGTTTAGTTTTCTTAAAAATTAAAATTTTTATTTCATTCATTTATTCATTCATTCAAGTGTATGAGTGCATGGCTGCGTATATCTGTGTAGGTGTATCTGTGTAGAAGTCAGAGGACAACTTGCATGAGCTGGCTATCTACTTTCACTGTGTGGATTCTGGGGACTGAACTCAAGTCCTTAGGCTGGGCAACAGGCACGTTTGTCCACTAAGCCAATTGTGCCCATACTTATGTTTCTCCTCAATCCCACAATCCCCTTTCTGTGACCTTATTTTCCAGGTTTTCTGGAACACAGTCTACCATCCTCTTGTCTATCTCAGTCTTGTTCTATTTCCTTTCCCTACCCTGGATAGAAAGTTGCCGCCTCCTGTCAGGACAACTGTATACTCTACCTCCCTGGTTCCTCCCAATTCAACAAGTGATGTTCACATCCTACAGATGGATCTTCTAAAATCACAGCTCCAAGGGCACCACTCGTCTTGCTCAATCACCTTTCACTATGGCTTTTTAATAACTCCACAGTTAATGTTTTTCTCTCCTATAACCTTTAGTACTCTAGATGACCTGGTCCTAGGCAGATTTTGCAACTTTATCATTTACTCTGCAGCATATGACATTGACTTTCTTTGCCTGACGTGTGTCTGTTACTTGTGAGCTACTCCATTATCTTCACATTTCTTCCAATCATTGCATTCAACAATCTCATCTCTTTTCATAAGCATCCCATTCTCATTTTCCCTGCATTATAGCCATTGTGGTTTATAGTAACTACTTTCAGCATGATCATTTTTATACTTCCTTTAACGTAATGCTGTGCAAGTTATTTTTCCAATAAAACTCCTAAGAAATAGAGAAACATGTTGCATATATTTTTTAAAGCCTTCTCCAATGTGTAGCCTAGCAGTTATTGGAGAAATGGAATTCATTTTACCTTCTTACCATACTTGGTTAACAAAGCTACTACTTCCATTTCCCCATTCTCATGCCTCCTCCTCCTGCTCCATTTAGACCTAAAACACAGACTGCCACCATATGGTGTCTTTCTAATCACAGTCTTGTAGGAGAGGAAGAGGCCTGTTATTGCAGACTACAGATCCATCAGAGGCACAAAGCACTAGTCTCAGTTAAGAGCAGAGAGTCGCACTGAAGCCCCATAGCTTCCATGTTATTCTGTTGGGATTTTTCATTCTCCTTTACAAGAAAGTTAAATGATCAGCATTTGCCATAAAGACTATGCTAATTTAGCTTTACCAAAGTTATGATCGGAGACATTTTTAAGAAACTGTAAACTTAAAAGTGTATGTCAGACAGATAGGTTTAACTCTAGAAGGAATATTGCTTCCTCATTACTTTAATATAACTACTGTACTCTGATAGAACATCAGTTGTTACTGACTTGATAAATACAGAATAAAAATAGAACAGACTAAGAAATGAACCCTTGCAAATAATCAAGCTACAATAGACCTTTGGTGTTGATTAAAATGGAGTAAGCATGATATTTGTTATCTGTTCCATTGGTGATGATGTAAACATTTGGATAGCATGCAAAAGGCAAAGGACCCAGAAAAGCGAGCAATATCAGGCAGGTAGTGAGGAGAGGTCAGAGTTTAATTCTACTGCCTGAGTCAGCTTGAGGTGTTAAATTAGAGTGGAGTAGACTGGAGGTTGGAAAGTTGAAGTTAGCACAGGTAGCTATGTCTGTGTGAGAGTTTGTCTTAGTGCATGAGTGACTTCTGTCTTACTGTATAAGCACACTACAGAGGGAGGAGTGGGAAGGAAGAGAGAATATGAATTGGTTCTTACAAAAAATAGTAATGCCATAGCTCCCCCAAACCTTGGACATTGGGGATTAGGACTTTAACCTGTGAAAATGGAGGTGCGTAAAAAGCAAGTCCTGACACAGTCCCCATTTTGTTCCCTCCTTTATAGCTCAGCTTTTATTCACAGCATGGTTACAGTCTAAGAGGTAGAGTTGTTCAATTGCAGTAGAGAACAAGGTCCAAAAGAAAGCCATCCCAAGGTTCAGGAGTCCGGGAAGAGTTCTCCAGAAGCTGGAAGATGTGGGATAAAATCTTCCTTTGTTTTGTTATTTCTGTTTTCTTTCTTACCTGTGCACAGGCCTGATTCCCATTATGGGGCTGCATTTCCTGAGTGTGGTGTTGATGGTGAGATGATTAAACTCTGAGAGAAAAGCTATCTTCATAGTCAGGAACAGAAGAAGGTATACAAAGTCCAGAAGCATGTCTGTTTGTGTGTGTGTGTGTGTGTGTGTGTGTATCCTTCACTTTTCTCTTTTCCATTACAAACCTTTCATACCAAGTAGCACAGAGAATGCTAACATCATGGCACCGAAAACCTAAAGAGGGACTCGTTTATCTAGCCAAAGGGATTCATAAAGACATCACTTGGACTTGGGAAATCATGGAATTATTGAATAAAGATAGCTAATAATACAGAAAGAACTCAGTCCAAGTCATCTCCTAAGCTGTCTCTACAGAATATGTAGTATATACCCAATGAAGCTTGTAAAGGCTCTGCAATGACTAAAGGAGGATGAGGTTGCATTTTCTATCTCATCTGAAGTGAACACTGATGAAACAAAACTGCATATTAGTCAGTTTTCTGTCATTATAGTGAAGGACTTAAGACAGTCAACTCATAAAGAGATAACATGACTTTGACTCATTCTTTCTGAAGCTCTGGACATAGATCTATGTGGGGGGAGGGCAGCAACTCATGACAAGCAAGTGTAGAGAGGCATTCTCCTCATGGCCAGAAAGCAAGGGAGGAAAGGCAGAAAGTACCACGGTTTCACAATCCCCTTCAAGGGAGTATGCATACCCAGCAACCTAAGAACCCATTCTACAAGCCCAGCTCTCTAATGTTCCAGCATTTCCAAAGAGCATCACTACATAGATCTAAGCTTTTTAACACATAGGCCTCCAAGGAATGTTCAGCATTCAATGTGTAGCAAGAAGTAAAATCTAAGGTCTTCCAGAGTCTGATTACAGGAATTACAGTGTTATCTAACACTGCACTCTGTGTATCCAGGATTCAATATAATTCTTCCAGCTTGCAAAGAGCCAGGAATGTATGAATAAGACTCAAAGGGA
This sequence comes from Mus minutoides, assembly GCA_902729485.2. Classification (NCBI taxonomy): domain Eukaryota; kingdom Metazoa; phylum Chordata; class Mammalia; order Rodentia; family Muridae; genus Mus; species Mus minutoides. The sequence continues at coordinate 107,211 of LR750255.1, forward strand.
AAGGCAATATCAAGGAAAGCCAAACACTGAAATTATCAAATGGAGATTCTTACGAACACTTTATGTTCATGTACCTTGAGGTTATCCACAGCAAACACTCTTGAAATAAGTAAAAGATAAAGTTTTTCACTGGAAAGAGAAATAATTAAAAGAAAATTAACATAAAATGATATAGCACAACAAATAATACATATGATTTTTGAAAAGCATTATTTGATCCCAATAGAATAATGTTGATGCTGGGACAAGGACTAGCTAACATAACTATAGAACCAAACTTTTCTGAAGAATGAAGAGGAAAGGCTGAAAAGAAATGGGGTAGGTAGAGGCCAGGAGAAAATAAACCAGTTAAGAAATAAGGAAAAAAATCAAGCAGACATTACTCCAAGGTGACCAACTGATGGTCAATGAGTTTCTGTTTAGCATCCTTAATCACCAGGAAGATGCAAAAATGAAGCTGCATTCTGCTGTCCCCCCCACACTTGTTAGGGTGGGTTTTATAAGCAGAACCATGTCAAGGGCTAGGAAGAATGTGGGGATACTGAAACTCTTTTATGCACGTCAAAAATTTAAAATAGAGCTTCCATATGGTCCAACGATGTAAATTCTGAGCATGTGTATATATTTAAACATTTAATGCTATGAACTTCCCTCTGAGTATTATTTTAGCTGTATTTCACAAATTCTGATATTGCATACTTTTATTTTTGTTATATTTAACAATTTCTAACTCCTTTAAGATTGTCTTTGACCTATGGGTTTTATAAACATATGGGTTTTTAAATTTTACTTTAGAATAGAAGAAATTATGAAATAAATATCTATAAATATGCTCTGCAAACTAGGAAAATAAAGAAAAGTGGAATCAGCCAAATCCAGTGATCAAGTTAATAAAGTTAAAAGGGCATCACGAGATTCAAAATATGATAGTAATGGAAAAATAGAAAGACATTGGAGCAAATCTTTATACCATCAAATTTGAGACTTATAGAGGGGGCACTGAAAGTTAATAATAGACGTGAGGTTATTAATTTTATATCACTTAGGCTGCACTCAGAGATACCCAGATAGCTGGTAAAACACTGACTGTTTCTGGGGGTGTCTGTGAGATTGTTTCCAGAGGTTAGCATTTAAGTGACCTAAGAATGAAGATGGACCTCATTGCTTTGTACACTCTGTATTCAGATGCTGATTTCTGTTCTCAGAGATCTGGTTTCAGTGTGGACATCAGCATTATCAAGCATCTCCTGTTTTAATGTTGTGTAAAGTAAAAGTTGTTTTCCATCACCTCTGATTGGTTAATAAACAGCTGATCAGCCAATAGCTGGGCAGAAGAAGAGGAGGCGGGACTTCTGATCCCAGTGAGAGGGTCACAGGTAAGGAGCAGAAGGAGAGGATTTGTAGGTGATTCACAGGAGAGGGTCTCAGTGGGAGGATGGATGGAGCACAGGGGCAGCCATCACAAGACTAAGATGGCAGGTAATGGGGCACATGGCTGGGAACATGGCTTGGTAGCAGGCCAGACTAGCACAGTCATATTAGAATAGATATGAACCCTACCCTGGTGTAGAAGCTTATTAATAATACCAAGTCTCAATGTCATTATTCAAGAACAAGGAGGCATAGAAGAGATCCATATTTCCATACCTTATAAATGGGCCTGAATGATAAAAAAAAGGCAGAAGAAAGTCAACATTTGCTCTCTGTTAAAGCTGGACATCTATTTTATTACATATCTGCACTGTTGGGTGTCAGTCCTTTGCACTTAGGCTAGGACTTGTGAGATTTTAAAAATATAATTTTAATTGAAAATTGTTTCATGCAGTCATTTCGCCTCCCTCAATTCCTTCCTAGGTCTTTACCACCTTCCCATGCACCCAACTTCATCTCCTTGTGCCCCCTCTCAGCGTCACCTACTTTGCTGGGTCATAAACACACTGTGGTGCATCCATCCAGTGGGATAGTACCAGAAGCAAGCAGGGACAGACTATGCATGTGTACAGTGCCATAGTTAAAGTGAAGAAGTGCCCTGTGCCTATGGAAGAGTCAGATTCACATAGTTAAATCCATGTGAATCCATCTGTACAACTTACTGGAAAAGCCAATTAATAATGCCTGGGAGTAGATCATGTTTGTGGTGACTTGGAGGAAGAGAGACCTTGATTAGAAATAGGCAACTTGAGAGACAGTTCAGACTGATGGATACCACATCCCTTTGTGGGAAAGATGGGGCACAATACTCTGCATTTTTTTTCAAAATTTTTATTAGATATTTTCTTCATTTACATTTCAAATGCTATCCCAAAAGTTCCCTATGCCCATGCCCACCCCTGCTCCCCAACCTATCCACTCCAACTTCTTGGCCCTGGCATTCCCCTGTACTAGGGCATATAAAGTTTGCATGAACAAGGGACCTCTCTTCCCAATGATGGCCGATTGGCAATCTTCTGCTACAAATGCAGCTAGAGACACAAACTCTGGGGGTACTGGTTAGTTCATATTGTTGTTCCAACTATAGGGTTGCAGACCCCTTCAGCTCCTTGGGTACTTTCTCTAGCTCCTCCATTGGGGGCCCTTTCTTCCATCCAATAGGTGATTGTGAGTATCCACTTCTGTATTTGCCAGTCACTGGCATAGCCGCGCAAGAGACAGTTATATCAGGGCCCTTTCAGCAAAATCATGCTGGCATATGCCATAGTGTCTGCATTTGGTGGCTGATTATGAGATGGATCCCTGGGTGGGACAGTCTCTAGATGGTTCATCCTTTCGTCTCAGCTCCAAACTTTGTCTCTGTAACGCCTTCCATGGGTATTTTGTTCCCTATTCTAAGGAGGAATGAAGTATCCACACGTTGGTCTTCCTTCTTAATTTTCTTGTGTTTTGCAAATTGTATCTTGTGTAGTCTAAGTTTCTGGGCTAAAATCCACATATCAGTGAGTGCATATCAAGTGTGTTCTTTTGTGATTCGGTTACCTCACTCAGGATGATATTCTCCAGATACATCCATTTGCCAAAGAATTTCATAAATTCATTGTATTTAATAGGTGATTAGTACTCCATTGTGTAAATGTACCACATTTTCTGTATCCATTCCTCTGTTGAGGGACATCTGGGTTCTTTCCAGCTCCTGGCTATTATAATTAAGGCTACTATGAACATAGTGGAGCATATGTTCTTATTACCAGTTAGAACATCTTCTGGGTATATGCCCAGTAGAGGTATTGCTGAATCTTCTGGTAGTTCTATGTCCAATTTTCTGAGGAAGTGCCAGACTAATTTCCAGAGTGGTTGTACAAGCTTGCCATCCCACCAAAAATGGAAGTGTGTTCCTCTTTTTCCACATCCTCACCAGTATCTGCTGTCACCTGAATTTTTGATCTTAGCCATTCAGACTGGAGTGAGGTGGAATCTCAGGGTTGTTTTGATTTGCATTTTCCTGATGATTAAGGATGTTGGTGGCGCACACCTTTAATCCCAGCACTTGGGGGGCAGAGGCAGGCGGATTTCTGAGTTCAAGGCCAGCCTGGTCTACAAAGTGAGTTCCAGGACAGCCAGGGCTATACAGAGAAATCCTGTCTCGAAAAACAAACAAACAAAAAAACAACAAAAAAAAGGATGTTGAACATTTTTTCAAGCGCTTCTCAGCCCTTCCGTATTCCTCAGTTGAGAATTCTTTGTTTAGCTCTGTACCCCATTTTTTAATGGGGTTATTTGAATTTCTGGAGTCCAGCTTCTTGAGCTCTTTGTATATATTAGATATTAGTCTCCTCTCATATTTAGGATTGCTAAAAATCCTTTCCCAATCTGTTGGTGTCCTTTTTGTCCTATTGACAGTATCTTTTGCCTTACAGAAGCTTTGCAACTTTATGAGGTCCCATTTGTTGATTCTTGATCTTACAACACAAGCCATTGCTGTTCGGTTCAGGAATTTTTCCCCTGTGCCCATACCTTCGAGTCTTTTCCCCACTTTCTCCTCTATAAATTTCAGTGTCTCTGCTTTTATGTGGAGGTCTTTGATCCACTTAGACTTGAGCTTTGTACAAGGAGATAAGTGGGAGTGGGTGGGTAGGGGATCAGGGCAAAGAGGCTATAGGGAACTTTCAGGATAGCATTTGAAATGTAAAATAATAATAATAATAATAATAATAATAATAATAATAATAATAATAATGAAAGAATTTCAATTTGCATTCTTCTACATGATAACTGCCAGTTGTGCCAGCACCGTTTGTTGAAAATGCTGTCTTTTTTCTACTGGATGGTTTTAGCTCCCTTGTCAAAGATCAAATGACCATAGGAGTGTGGGTGCATTTCTGGGTCTTCAATCCTATTCCATTGATCTACCTGTCTGTTGCTGTATCAGTACCATGCAGTTTTTATCACAATTGCTCTGTAGAACAGATTGAGGTCAGGCCTGGTGATTCCACCAGAGGTTTTTCTATTGTTGAGAATAGTTTTTGCTATCCTAGGTTTTTTTTTTTTTGTTAATCCAGATGAATTTGCAAATTGCCCTTTCTAACTCAGTGAAGAATTGAGTTAGAATTTTGTTGGGGATTGCATTGAATCTGTAGATTGCTTTCGGCATGATAGCCATTTTGACTATATTAATTCTGCTTATCCAAGAGCATGGGAGATCTTTCCATCTTCTGAGTTCTTCTTTGATTTCTTTCTTCAGAGACTTGAAGTTCTTGTCATATAGATTTTTCACTTCCTTAGTTAGAGTCACACCAAGGTATTTTATATTATTTGTGACTATTGTGAAGGGTGTTGTTTCCCTAATTTCTTTCACAGCCTGTTTATCCTTTGTGTAGAGAAAGGTCACTGATTTGTTTGAGTTAATTTTATATCCAGGTACTGCACTGAAGCTGTTTATGAGGCTTAGGAGTTCTCTGTTGGAATTTTTAGGGTCACTTACATATACTATCATATCATCTGCAAATAGTGAAGTTTTGACTTCTTCCTTTCAAATTTGTATCCCCTTGATCTCCTCTTGTCAAATTGCTCTGGCTAGGATTTCAAGTACTATATTGAATAGGTAGGGAGAAAGTGGGCAGTCTTGTCTAGTCCCTGTATTTAGTGGAATTGCTTCGAGTTTCTCTCCATTTAGTTTGATGTTGGCTACTGGCTTGCTGTATATTGCCTTTAATATGTTTAAGTATGGGTTTTGAATTCTTAATCTTTTCAAGACTTTTATCATGAAGGGGTGTTAGATTTTTGTCAAATGCTTTCTCAGCATCTAACGAGATGATCATGTGGTTTTTGTCTTTGAGTTTGTTTATGTAGTGGATTACATTGATGGATTTCCATATATTAAACCATCTCTGCATCCCTGGGATGAAGCCTACTTGGTCATGATGGATGATCCTTTTGATGTGTTCTTACATTCGGTTTGTGAGGATTTTACTGAGTATTTTTGCATCGATATTCATAAGGGAAATTGGTCTGAAGTTCTCTTTCTTTGTTGGATCTCTGTGTGTTTTAGGTATCAGAGTAATTGTGGCTTTATAGAATGAATTGGGTAGAGTACCTTCTGTTTCTATTTTGTGGAATAGTTTGAGGAGAGTTGGAATTAGGTCTTCTTTGAAGGTCTGATAGAACTCAGCACTAAACCCATCTTTTCCTGGGCTGTTTTGGTTGGGAGACTATTAATGACTGCTTATATTTCTTTAGGGGAAATGGGACTGTTAAGATCATTAATCTGTTCTATAAGTACTGCATGCTAACCGATTGCACCACTGGAACAATATGATCTAACCAGAACCCCCAGAGCTCTTGTCTCTAGCTGCATATGTAATAGAATATGGCCTACTTGGCCATCATTGAGAAGAGAGGCCCCTTGGTATTACAAACTTTATATGTTCCAGGGAAGCAGAGGAATGCCAGGGCCAAAAAGTGGGAGTGGGTGGATAGGGGAGCAGGGAGGGGGAGGGTAGAGGGAACTTTCGGGATAGCATTTAAAATGTAAATTAAGAAAATATCTAATTTAAAAAAAGAATAATAAGTTATTCAATGGAAAAAAAAAGTTTATTAATCTGATCCTGATTTAACTTTGGTACCTAGTATCTGTCTAGGAAGTTGTCCATTTAATACATGTTTTCCAGTTTTGTTGAGTATAACCTTTTGTAGTAGGATCTGATGATGTTTTGGATTTCCTCAGGTTCTGTTGTTATGTCTCCTTTTTCATTTCTGATTTTGTTAATTAGGATACTGTCCTGGTGCCCTCTAGTTAGTCTGGCTAAGGGTTTATCTATCTTGTTGATTTTCTCAAAGAACCAGCTCCTGGTTTGGTTGATTCTTTGAATAGTTCTTTTTGTTTCCACTTGGTTGATTTCAGTGCTAAGTTTGAATATTTCCTGCCATCTACTCCTCTTGGGTGAATTTGCTTCCTTTCGTTCTAGAGCTTCTAGGTGTGCTGTCAGGCTACTAGTGTATGCTCTCTCTCATTTCTTTTTGGAGGTACTCAGAGATATGAGTTTTTCTCTTAGGACTGCTTTTATTGTGCCCCATAAGTTTGGGTATATTGTGGCTTCATTTTTATTAAACTCTAGAAAGTCTTTATTTTTTTTTATTTCTTCCTTGACCAAGGTATCATTGAGTAGAATGTTGTTCAGTTTCAACGTGAATGCTGGCTTTCTATTATTCATGCTGTTATTGAAGATCAGCCTTAGTGCGTGGTGATCTGATAGGATGCATGAGATAATTTCAATAGTTTTGTATCTGTTGAGGCCTATTTTGTGACCAATTATATGGTCAATTTTGGAGGAGGTACCATGTGGTGCTGAGAAGAAGGTATATCCTTTTGTTTTAGGATAAAATGTTTTGTAGATATCTGTTAAATCCATTTGTTTCATGACTTCTGTTAGTGTCCATGTGTCTCTCTTTAGTTTCTGTTTCCAGGATCTGTCCAATGGTGAGAGTGGAGTGTTGAAGTCTCCCACTATTATTTTGTGAGACACAATGTGTGCTTTGAGCTTTACTAAAGTTTCTTTAATGAATGTGGCTACCCTTGCACTTGGAGCATAGATACTCAGAATTGAAAGTTCTTCTTGGTAGATTTTATCTTTGATGATTATGAAGTGCCCCTCGTCTTTTTTGATAACTTTGGGTTGGAAGTTGATTTTATTAGATAGTAGAATGGCTACTCCAGCTTGTTTCTTCAGACCATTTGCTTGGAAAATTGTTTTCCAGTTTTTTACTCTGAGGTAGTGTCTGTCTTTGTCCCTGAGGTGGGTTTCCTGTAAGCAGCAAAATGTTGGGTCCTGTTTGCCTAGCCAGTCTATTAGTCTATGTCTTTTTATTGGGGAATTGAGTCCATTGATGTTAAGAGAAATTAAAGAAAAGTAATTGTAATTGTTGCTTCTTGTTATTTTTGTTGTTAATGTAGGGATTCTGTTCTTGTGGCTGTCTGCTTTTAGGTTTATTGAAGGATTACTTGCTTTTTCTAGGGTGTAGTTTCCATCTTTGTGTTGGTGTTTTCCCTTTATTATTCTTTGAAAGGCTGGATTCATGGAAAGATATTGTGTGAATTTTGTTTTGTCATGGAATACTTTGGTTTTTCCATCTATGGTAAATAAGAGTTTTGCTAGGTATAGTACCCTGGGCTGTCATTTGTGTTCTCTTAGTGTCTGTATAACATCTTTCCAGGATCTTCTGGCTTTCATAGTCTCTGGTGAGAAGTCTGGAGTAATTCTAATAGGCCTGCCTTTATATGTCTCTTGACCCTTACTGCTTTTAATATTTTGTCCTTATTTAGTATATTTTTTGTTCTGATTATTATGTGTCAGGGGAATTTGTTTTTTGGTCTAGTCTATTTGGAGTTCTATAGGCCTCCTGTATGTTCATGTTCATCTCTTTCTTTAGGTATGGAAAGTTTTCTTCTATAATTTTGTTGAAGATATTTTCTGGCCCTTTAAGTTGAAAATGTTCATTCTCATCTACTCCTATTATCCGTATGTTTGGTCTTCTCATTGTGTCCTGGGTTTCCAAGCTGTTTTGAGTTAGGATCTTTTGGCATTTTGCATTTTCTTTGATTGTTGTGTCCATGTTCCCTATGGATTCTTCTGTACCTGAGATTCTCTCTTCCATCTCTTGTATTCTGTTGCTGATGCTTACATCTATGGTTCCTGATTTCTTTCCTAGGGTTTCTATCTCCAGAGTTGTCTACCTTTAGGTTTTCTGTGTTTCTACTTACATTTTTAGGTCTTAGGTGGTTTTGTTCAATTCCATCACCTGTTTGGTTTTGTTTTCCTGTAAGTCTTTAAGGGATTTTTGTGTTTCTTCTTTAAGGACTTCTACCTGTTTAGCAGTGTTCTCCTGTAATTCCTTGATGGATTTTTTTGTTTCCTCTTTAAGGGCTTCTACTTGATTAGCAGATGTCTCCTGTATTTCTTTAAGTGAGTTATTAATGCCCTTCTTAAAATTTCCTTCCACCATCTGAGATATGATTTTAAATCTGAGTCTTGCTTTTCAGGTGTGTTGGGGTATCCAGGACTCATTGTGTGAGTATACTGGGTTCTGATGATGCCCAGTGTTCTTGGTTTCTGTTAGTAAGATTCTTACATTTGCCTTTTGCCATCTGGTAATCTCTGGTGTTAATGTTCAAGCTGTCTCTGGCTGGAGCTTGATCCTCCTGTGATTCTGTTAGCCTCTGTCAGCACTCCTGGAAATCCAACTCTCACCTGAGTTCCAGTAGTCAGAGCACTCTCTGCAGGCAAGCTCTCCTCTTGCAGGGCAGGTGTCCAGAAGTCTGGAGCTCTGATCCACCTCCTGAGTCCTGAGGTCAGAGGCTTCCCTGTAGGCAGACTCTCTTCTGGCAAGAAATGTGCACAGGGGTCTGGGTCTCTGTTCTGCCTCCTGGCTGAGGATGAAGGCCTGAAGGGACCCTGTCCAAGAAGCTCTGTTGTCTCTGTTGCCCACATGCTCTCCCGTGATCAGGAGGTCCTGGGTGTGCTACGGGTCCATTGGCGTGGAGATTCCTCTGAGGTCCTCGACGCCCTCGGCGGGGTTCAGGCAGAAAATGGCGGGGCTGGCCCAGACAAGAATGGATCCCAGGCTCTGGTTTGGCAGGGTTCCTTTGTCCCTGTTCCTGCTGGCACAATCCCCTCTGAGATTCTTTGCAGCTGGTGTTGCATTCCACTCACCTGTGATCTCAAGGTGATCCTGAGGTCCTATGGTGTGGAGAGTACTCTAGGACCCTTGTCAGCCTCTGATGGGTTCAGGCAGAAGTTATACTCTGCATTTTTAAGTCCTATAAATAAACTATATTCTAAGAAGATTAAATTAAAATAAGGTAAAAGGTAGATGGGCAGATTTGCAGAGTGGAGAAGAAAACAAAACAAATCAGAGAGAGGTTCAAGGAGAGTTCTGATGTGGTCAAAACTGCCATAGAGATAAGGTTCCAGGAAAAAAGAATTTGAGAAACATGTTTCCAAAGACCCCTGGAATGCAGGGCAATATAATATAATATGTATTTAGGAGGGGATAAATTTTACATTTTGGTTATAAAGTAACCAGAGACCTAAATAAATTCTAGTTTGGGGGTGTCTCTTTTGTAATGACAGCTACTCTCAGATGAGGTCTCACAAATTAAGTACTGGAATGTTGTCTGATACAAGCTGGGTCTCATACAGCATAGCTGAGCATATATACCACTAAAATAAACATATTTTCAAAGTTTGTTGGCCACACAATTTAGACAATTTCAAACAAAATTAAACACGTAAGTAGCAAATTAAAAAATGTTGAGATTTTAAATGTCTACAGATGTCTTAAGAACTAAATGTGATTTTTCAACTCACTTAAGAGATGTCATAAAATCTGAAACTACACTTTGGTTTGTTAATATAAATGTTTTCTGATTTATTTGACTTCATAAACAATGGACATTAAAATATATTTGTGCATTAGTGGGTTTTTAACTAGGTCTTGCATCTTTTAACTAGGTCTTTCAGTCTTTAAGAGAAGTCATTAAGTCTTTGAGACTCTCTGATATATCATATTTTAATCATATTCCTCACTTCCTGCCTCTCCTACCAGATCCACCCCATCCCATTGCCTATCCCCTCTTCTCCCAGATCTACCTCTATTCCGTTTCCCCCTCTCCTACCATATACACCCCTATTCTGCTGCTCCCCCATCTCCTACCAGACTTTTCTCACCCAACTTTGCATTCTTATTAATAAAAATATCAAGCAGTCAATTTATGCTTCTCATATACTCTTGGATGTGTGAACCTCCACTGGCTTCTGTTAGACACTACAATGATTACACCCTTAAGGAAGCCCTTTCTTCCTCTTCCAGTGCTGTCAGTAACACTAGGTCCTCAGCCTTCTTGCCAAGGACTTTCACAGTTTTAGAAAGGCTCTTATGAGATTCCTAGTCATGACAAAATCTTTCATTCTTACTAACAAAAATCCATGGTATGCAGGACAGAAAACATCTAGGGATAAAAATATAGGGATAATAAATAGAGGATCAAAGAAACATTTTCCAGTCTCCTTGTAGCCAGGAGTGGCTCTGAAAGTGCTTGACAAGAAATTGGATGGAACTCAGTTTTACAGACAGCAACAACTTTCTTCCCCTTGTTTCTCTCCACGCCCTTTCTTCTATCTTCCTCTTTCTCTTCCTCTTCTCCCTTCTCATCTTCTTCTCCCACTTACTCCTCATTCTCCTCACCCTTAGCTTTCCTTGGAATATCAACAGAGGCAGCAGGGGCAGCCATGTCTGGGATGCTGAGCACATCCTCATGTTGTGGGATCATCCTAATTTTGGATGACAGAACAGAGACTGAAGAAGGGCTCAGAGACTGGAAATGACCCTTGGGAGCTATATCCCCACTTCCTGTGATGTGAGAACACCAAGTCCCAGGTCTGTACGGTCAATCTGGACAGTGTTCTATTTCAAGTAACTCAACCTAGTTGCTTATAATGTTTATGAAAGCATAAATAGCCAGGCATGGTGGCACATGCCTTTAATCCCAGCACTTGGGAGGCAGAGGCAGGCAGGAAAAAAAAAAAAAAGAAAAGAAAAAAGAAAGCACAAATGCATAAATAAAATCATTAATTAAATTATAAGTAAAATACATTCTGAACAAAATAAGGAAGATTAAAACGGCAAAATCCCGATGTAGTCTCTGTAACAAGACTAATGCTAATAATAGCAGAAAACATTAAAGAATGACAAAAAATAAGCCTATGTGTGTTATATTCAAGAAAGGACAAAGACGAACATGAGATAAAATTCCACAATGATCTCATAAAAATAACTTACCCACAAAGGACCCAAAAGAAAAAGAGTAAAAAAATAAAGTTTGTCAAACATTTAATTGGAAAAAAACAAAGAGCAGCATGTAGGATGGAATATCAGGCAAGACAGAAATGAAGGCAGCATCATTAATTCAAAGATCTTTCATTTGATAAAAGGTAACTATGAAGAAAATCTTTTCAGAGCCATCTACCAGAAATAAATTACCAACCAAAATGTCTTAGAAGAAAGGTAAATTTTTGAAGGTCAGCTGTAAGACCTAGATGTGATCTAAGTCTTCAAAGATCAGAAAGATGTAAGATATAAAGGCATAGACTTTTGGAATGGTACACTGTACTTACTGTGTTCACAATGGCATTTAGGTCGATCACAGAACACCTTTTTAGGGTTGATTCTCTTTTCCTTGCTTTCTTCATTATCTTGCTCCTTTTGCTCTTTCTTTTCTCCTTTCTCTTTCACTCTCTCATCTCCCCTCCTTCCACACCCTTTTGCTTTTCTTTGTTATTTTCTTTTCATCTTGCTATGTAAACTAGGCTAGTTGCCAATGTGTAATTTCTCCAACCACAGTCTCCAGAGTTCTAAGCTCACATGTATATGCCATTACACTTATATAAACATATTATTTTTGATAGTTGAGTACACTTTCTAAAGTATGTATGAATTTATGTACATACATCCAGAGAGAGAGAGAGAGAGAGAGAGAGAGAGAGAGAGATTTACAGTGTAGAGTGATGACAAGGCAGCCTGTAGTCCCCCAAATAAGTAGAATATTCAGTCTGAGGTTTGGCTGAGGATTTATAGTGTGTTGGAAATATCTTTAAAACATGCTTCTATGACATGGCTCTTTTTTGCATACATAACACAAAGGAACTTAACTTTTGAACCCATGGTAAGAAGGAGCAGGATACTAACATGACCTCATGGGTAGAGACCTGGAATGTGAGGAGTGGCTAGTCAAACAGCAAGCTGGATTGCTATGCCTCTCCTGTATAGCCCTTCCTTTAACCCCAGAGACTTCTCAGCTCAACTTGTCTACCTTCTCTTTGGGGTGTCCTAATCTAGGTATAGAGGAATCTCATTGCCAGTTCTCAATGATTTTGGTGGAATTCTCCAGAACTAGGGACCCTTAGATAGGTGACAGACCCCTTGTATGCCTTGACTCCATATTTGATGGTTCAGAAGATGAATATGAAAACTGTTAACGCATTACATAGCACAGAATGTGGGCAGCTGTCTGCCACCTTAAGCAAGGACCAAGCAAGAAGGAACATGTTTAATTATCCCTAAGAATCCTAGTTAGTCTGTCAGTAACAGATTTTTTTTACTATGAAAATTACTACAGTATATTAAATTACTAATGAGAGGTTATGTAATAAAGGCTCACAAACAAATAGTCATATGCCAATCAGCATTCTGGGGGACGGGGATGCAGACATATCTAAGAATAAATCAGATGAATTCGTGGTGATTGTTAGTTTTGGCCCATGTGAGCATATGTTTGTCTCAATTCCTTATTATTGGCATTTAGGGTTAGATGACTTGATTGTGAGGCATGTCCTCTAAGCAGGACCCTGATCTCTAACTTCCTGTAACAGTAGCCTCTTCAAACAACTAAAGCTCTTCAGGCAACTAAACATGTCTTTCATCATTGCCTAATTTCCCTTCAGGGTGTGGGTGTAAGTGGTGGCAAAATTGCCCAGGACTGAGAACCATCAGTCAATGAATGGATTAATAACACTGAGTCCCAACACACANATATATATATATATATATATATATATATATATATATATATATATCCATTAGTTTATAACCCTTCTGCTCCTGCTTCCTGAGTGGTAGAATTACAGGTTTGTGCAGGCATATTTGATTTTTATTATACTAATAATCAAACTCAGTTTCGTCTATACTCTAGATAAGAATTCTACCAATTGAACAACATACCCAGCCCTAAGTTTTTTTTTTTTTTTTCACTCAACGTATTAGGTAAGAATTAATAATCTCTATAGAGTATGACTTCATAATGAACTAATCAACTGATGAGTAATGCGAAACACAGAGCAAGTGGGGAGCTGGCAGAGTTCTAAAGTTCTAGTCCCACTAGGCAGTCTTGGATCTGTCCTGAAATTAAGAAGAGGAAAAGTTTAACACGTCTGTTGGTGTCATTCTTGTGCTGATCTTTTTATGCAGCCATGTTGATGAGACTGAATGGATGTAGGTTCTCTGATATATCTAGAAGTTGAAATCTCACAGAAAATGTCCTATACTTCTGTCTCTTACAATCTTCTCAAGCCTCCTCTGTTATGATTCCCTAGTTAGGGGCAGGAGTTGTTTTGTCCATGTATCAGCTGGGATTAGGCACTGAATGGTCTCTGCATTTCAGTTGGTTGGTTGTGGTACTTGTCCTTGTCTGAGGAGACTTTTGGTGGGGGAGAGTGGGAAAAATAGTCTTCCTAAGAAGAACCCCAAAATTGATTATCCAATACTGAGTGACCAGTCCTGAAATCATAATATTCACAAATAACATTATATAGACTGAGCAGGATGTATGTGTGCGTATATTATTTATATTTAAAGAAATACAGGACATGGATTAAAAAGAAAGCAAGTTAAGAGGGTTTAGGGGAGGAATTTGAGGGAGAAAAGGAAGGGGATAAATGTGAGCATATATTTAATTTCAAAAAATATTTAAAAATGCATAGAAATAACTTGGGTAAGTCCATAGAAGAGAAGAAAAAACAGGAGGAAAGAATAAAAAGAGGAGGAAGGAGAAAAGGAGGAGAAGATAGATGAAAGCTCATACTTGCTGGGATTGAAGCAAAGCCAAGTTTGATCAACTGCAGCCAAGGTAGTAGGGAGGCCCAAGAAGGTGCACTGTGAAAAGAGGTCCTAACTGGCATGAAATAAAAGGGTTTTAACCACACAGAGCAGATCAGTCACCAGGCTGTGCCAAGGAGGAATCTGGAAGGGGCACAATTATGGAGATTAGGGCTAGAGAGGTGATTAGTGACTCTGGGAGTTCCTGGTTCAAGGACTTGCTGAGGAAATGGAGCTATAATTAGAACAGGGAGGAGGCTTCTCTCTCCCCTCTCTCCTTTTCAGGCCATCTAAAAAGCTTCAGTAAATACATAACAAGCATCTATGAAACTTCCAAATCAGGGGGAAACTGTTCTAACTTCAAAAGTCTCTAATGACTACGTCCTAAAGCAAACTGAAGCTGCATTTGAAAACCAGTCTCCTTGTTACCTATAAAGTCTGGGAGCTTCAGGAGTTTTAGGTATGTCCTGAAGCAGGAGCTGACAAGCCATTGAAATGAAAATTCTGAATAAAATGAGGACAGCCCATTAGCCCAAGTATGGAAGGTGCTCATCAGGCTTGTGAACAGAGTCTTTCCCCTTTTATTTTGCAGCTGATATTCTTACTTTGAGAAGGATTAAAAAGTAATTTTTTTTTCCTTTTTGGCAAGAGAATAAAAACCTAATCTGAGATCTGAGGTTTTTATAGTTTGGCAAATTTCTGAGATACAAAAGAAGCATTTCTGGCACTTAGAAAGGAGAGGCAAATGACATCATATAGCTTAAGGGAGAGAGAGCTAAAAGAATATACTTGGGCAACTTCAGAAGCTGGCTGCTACTGAAAGCATTTTTATTTTTTCCCCCTGTGCATTTATCTGTCACAAAAGGCACTAGATTGAGGACAGTCCCAAGAAGATGGCAAGTCCCAGGAGATGAGAGGCCAGGTCTGTATTGAGTGAAACTAGGTTAGGAGGCCAGCAGTTGCTTCTGGTATGTGTGTGTGTGTGTGTGTGTGTGTGTGTGTCTATGAATGTGTATACCCAAGGATCTGCCTGGTCCCACTTTGTCAGTGCTGACAACACATGCCTCTCTGCTCAGCTATTCTCATATAGGGGTCAAAGTCAGATTCTTGAGCTGGTGAAGTAAGCATATTACCAGCTAAACTATCACCCCAGAATACTTGTGTCTTCTCGTTGACTTATGCTTGGGGTCATCAACAAGACCCCATCCTGCTTCTGTCCCACTCCCACCTTATTCCTTTTTCACTGAAATAGCTCCAGGAGATAAGTTGGATGATGGCACTGCATTCTCAGTGAAAGCTCTCAGATTCTTGGGGCATCTTAGCATCCCAAGTCATTATCGGGATGGTTTGGCAAATCATGTATTTGAAAGATTAAAGTAGATAACCCTAAATATCTCCGTTCTTATGTGTCTTCCTGACAGGACTTCATAGAAACTGCAGTAAATGATGGACAACTTTAAAGATGGTAGACAAAGAAGCTGAGGAAAGATGAATGAGAAAAATATTCATCCTTCAGACAGATTTGGACCACTTCAGTGTCTTTAGGTGGGTTATGGTGGTACATCTAGAGCAAAGAATAAAGGGAGATAGGGATTGTTTATGGTTCCATTCTTTGTCCTTTCTGAGCCTGTTGCTTTCAATGGCCATCATGAAGTATATGGCTTTACCCTATAGTGTATGCTGAGAGGGTAAGCGAAAAGTTATATTAAAGACTTTTAATAGAGACAAATGGTCTTTTAAGGTCTTATCTGTGGTGGTGATTGTTGTTGTTGTTGTTTTCTTTGTCTCACCATGTAGCCCTGGCCAGCCTGACTATGTAGACCAGGGTCATTGTGAGCTCATAGAGATCTTCCCAACTCTGCCTCTGAGTGCTGCGGATCACAGGTGTACAACCACAGCGAGCACTTTGTGTGTTCTGATGTCAGTTATTCAACCTGTCAGGTCAGCTTTGGACTGCTTGCTGTTGAGTCTTGAACTGGGAACATAACATGCAGACACAGGGTATGTCCATCCATATATGAATGTCCAGTTCATTGACTGCTGATTTTAAGTTTTGATATAATTTGTGTGGTGCTGGATGACTCATGTGCCTTCTGAATATAGGATCCTCTATGACCTTTCTTGCTAGTCTTCCTATTTCTTTCCCTCTTGCTCAGGATATTATTCAACATAGGGGAAAAGGAGAGCTTGTTGCTCTGTTCTTCCTCTACTCTACGACTGAAAATTCTAGTGAAAATTCGGTCCACTTCAGTCTCTTTGATTCACTTGTCAGTCCTTCCCTACCTCCTCACCTCCCCACCTCCCCACCTTGTCTCTTCTCATCTAGCTGTATGAGTACTGTGCATGGATGCATCCAATTTTACATAGGGTCTGGGATTGTGAACTCAGGTTCTCATCCATGCATGAGAAGAACTTTGATGCTCTGAGCCATCTCCCTGGTCCTCTTTCTAGTCTCTTGGTGGGGCGGAATGAACACGTTCTACAGGTTGAAGCTCAGTCTCTTGGTGGGGAGGGATGAACACGTTCTACAAGTTGAAGCTCTGTAATCTTACTGTGGAGGCTGCAGAGGGGCAGAGCCATCTTCTAAGACTACTCTGGACCAATCGCTTGGTATAATATTTTTTATTCAAATCATTTTAGTTGAGATCCATCATCTCCCCTCTGCTAGAGACTGACAATTCAGCCTCCAGTTAAAATATTGGAAAGTATACAGGGATCTTCTGTCGGGGGGGGGGGGGTAGTTTGGTGTTATCAGACACAATCCAGCATGCAGAGTGATAGAAAGCTGTCAGAGGGGAGGGAGGATTAAAGTTACCAGATAACCTAATTCTCCTGTGGAATAGAGATGTCCTTATTACACAAGTTGTAGTATAAGCTGTTGTTTCTTTGTACTAAAAGTTTTGACAGTGCTCAGTTGACAACAGTTGAAGCATTTTCTAGTTTCTCCATGGAAATGAGTGATAACTGATTGAAAGGGGAATCAAGACAGATATGAGTCATTGAGGGACGTAAGACAAACATGGCCACGATGTTTTCCTAGGCTCAGAAAACTCAGTCCAGGTTTTCTTAATCTTTACTGCGGTCCTATTAGCAGCAAAGAGAGAAAGCATCAGTAGAGAGGTTTTCCCTCACCCCAAAAGCACTACTTTCTATTTGAGAAGTGTAATGCTTAAAACAGTCAAAGGATTTTTGCATTTACTGTTTCTTTGGTTTAAACATGATTGTAGATAGCGTTTCCAGTAGGTCTTTCTCTTGGATTTTTATGGAGCCTACTGTGTGACTCTGGATGGCTCACCTGGGTGGAAGTAGATGTTGGAGTCATTCTAAGAATGCAGAGATCTGCCTGACTTCATGGGAAGATAATTAAGCCAGATAAAACATGACATGATTGGTGACCTAAATTCTGTCTTTGATTTGCATATGTGTGCCTGGGCCATGATGTGAAGTGTGGAGATCAAAGGACAAGCTGAGATGTCCTCCAACCTTATTTGAAACAGTTTCTTGTTTGTTTTCAGTGTGCTTCCACAAGGCTCCGTGATCTACCAGCTCCAGGGGTCATCCTGCCTCCACCTCTTCTCACTGTTCTAGCTCTGGGATTGCAGAGGTCTGTTGTCCTGCTTGGGTTCTAGGGATTCAAACTCCAGCTCTTCATGCTTGCCTGGCAAGTGCTTCATCCACTGAGTCATCTCCCTAGAGCTTGCCTTTGATGTTTTTATCCAGACCTGCATTTGAAGATATTTTTAAGTAGATTAATGGAATCAGATGGAGACCATGCCTCTGTGAATCTGGAGAGGAGACTGAAAGGGATGTGTGCTGTCTTCACATACTGGAAGACACTCTGTAATAGGATATAGGGAGCCTTGTCAATCCTGCAGGCTTTCTGCCTGGATGCTCGGAGGTCCTTTGAACCAAGGCTTTTATCTTACATTGACTTAGTCAATGGAGATGAGAAACTCCCATGGGACAGTCATGTCACCATAGCACTCTGTCCTGAACTCATACTGTTCTAATTGGATCTGGAAGGCCTTGGAATTGACACAGCCCAATCAATACTAGCCACTTTTAAGTGAGGAACCATTCTTGGGAGACGCATCTTAGTGTTTCAGATTTTCGGATATTTTCACATTCAATTAAGGAGATGGAGACCATTCAACCATTACTGGTCAGAGGCCTAGAATTCCTGTAACAAACTTCTCTCCAACTGAATGTGGCTGCAGAATTACTTTATAAGAGGAAATTTGGGCCTTTTCCCCTGATTTGATGCCCAGTGCTTGAAATATGCAAGGCAACAGCATGTGGTGGAGAACACAGTGTCCTTCCTGTGTACTGGGAAGAGGCTCCTCGCCCAAATTCTTAAATTTTGCTTTCATTGGGGAAGTGGCTGGCCAGCTTCTGTCCACCACTAAGGGGAAATGATCATCAGAGACATATCATGCCTGAGAGCAGTCTCAGGGTGAACAGCAGCCACTGTGAACAGATCAGCTTTTAGTAGCATCCAGGCCATAGTCCAGGGGCCACTAACATACCTAGGACTTACAGGTACTGTCCTAGTTCCATCACTGTGATAAAATATGCTGTCAACAAACAAGTTAAGGGGTAAATGGTTTATTTGCCTTATACATTGGCATCAGAGTCCATGTATCCAGGGAAGTCAGGCAGAAGCTCAAGGAGGAAGCTGGAGTTAAAAACTGACACAGAGGCACTGGAGGAATGCTATTTACTACCTTGACCCAGGCTCAGATTCAGCTCCTTTCATTATAGCTTCAGGACTACCTGCCTAGGAATGGCACCACCTACAGTGGGCCAGACCCTCCCATATCAATCATTAATAAAGAAAATGCTCCAGAGACTTGCTTATGGGACAATCTGATGGATACATTTTCTCAGTTAAGGTTCCTTGTTCCCAAATGACCTTTGAATGTGTCAAGTTGACAAAGAACCAACCAACACAAGGACTAAGCAATTGGAATCTTGTTTCAATAATGACTGATCTGTTTAATAAAGTACATAGTGGTTAAACAGATATCTCTATGAGCCTTTATGGGTCTATGCACACACAAATCAAGCTCTAGGCTGTTAAATGCAGTACCTCAGAAGGCTAAAACCCCTCTTATCTGCCAGAAGATGCCCACTAACGCTTATCATTGTTTTGCTCTTTTCAATGTAGATTAGCTTTGATTCTTTTGCCTCCCCTTCTCTTTTCTGGATCAATATTGTGTTTGTGGGACCAATTATGGTGCTGTCTTCAGGTACTTGTTCATTTTTAATCATTGTTCACTCCAGAGTCTACTGTGTGGATGCAGGAGGTGTATTTACCCATTCAGACTATTGATGAGCAAGCATTTCAAGTCCAGAAAGGATTGCTCCCATCGCACTGCCATTCTTGGTCATACCCCAGAATGATTTCTCCTGTCCATAATATACTTCCCCTCTGCCATGCCTTACTATTTTCAGTTTTAGCTTTCAGTGTGAGTCCTGTGTTCCTGATGAACATAGTCATCCTGCCTCAAAGTATCTCTTCATGTTCACACTATACACTTGAGTGGTCCTTTATGAAGCACCTGTTTAAGAGTTTGTTTATTTTGAGAGTGGAGGTCAGTAGGGGTTTGCAGCAATGGTGTGCACATGCTAAGACTGCTTTGTCAAACTGACATTGTAAATGCATCTTCCAGACTGTCACCTGTCTCTGTCTCAAAAGTAAGAATTCTTTGTATTACGTATGTATGTATGTATGTATGTATGTATGTATGTATGTATGCATGTATGTATTGTGTGTGTGTGTGTGTGTGTGTGTGTGTATGTGTCATGTGTTTATATGCAGAGGCACAAGGTCAGTGTTATGTATTTACCCCAATTGCCCTTCACCTTAATTTATTTGAGACATGGTTTCTCAAGGAACCTACAGCTATTCAACTTAGCTAGGCTTGTGAGCCACGAGCTCCAGATAGCCACCTGTGCCCTTTTTACTTGGATATTGGGATATCTGGTCCTTTCGTTATTGTGGCAAACACTTAACCCACTGAGCCATCTCCCAACTTTGCAACTTGTTTTTTATTGACATTGGAAATTATGTCTTTTATCAACCTTCTAGCACCAAGGTCTAAAGGAATTAATGGGACTCCAAGGACAATAGCAGTTCTGACCACCTAGGGTTACCCAGTGGGAAGGTAAGCCTCCTCTAATTTCCCAGGACTTTGGCTCCTTCTCATCTTGGGGTGTCTTGCACTTGCTTCTGTTATGCCCAAATCACACTTTATTGCAGCTGATGTTATGCCTACCTCTGGAATTAAATGAGTGTTTTAAAGAGTGATATGTCTTCCCAGCATCTTTAACAAAAAACCTCAGGACTGGGCACAATTCCATTTAGTCCTTACTCAAAAAATATGTAGTAAACAAATAAATGATTGAATGATATTATACAAAGAAGTGACATGACTATATTCATAATCTAAAGGAGATAATTCTAGCAATAGTATGGGGAGAGAGAGAGAGAGAGAGAGAGAGAGAGAGAGAGAGAGAGAAACACTGGAGGTCTCAAATATCAAGTGGCAATTTAGATGACGCTGGTTTAGACAGCAAATCCAGGCAAAATATGCTGAACAATAACAGCAAAAGTCGCCTGTGTTTTTCTTCTGTAGCCAAGGGGTGCTCAATCAACCCCAAGGCAATGGCGATGTCAAGTTTTGTTAGCGAATTTACTGAATCTGACTCATGATAGATGACAATACAAGAGAACAAAAAAGATATGTCATACAGTGCAGATGACAAATGCCAGTCAAGTGGGGACACATAGGAGGTGCTAAGGGTTTGGAGAATCTGCCAATTACCATGAGTCACAGGATTCAGACTTTCACTGCAAAGGGTTTCTCTCATATTAAGATGTTAACACATCATGGTTTCTTTTTTTTATTTTTATGATAGAAATGTTATTACAAATGAAAAAATTGAGTAAATCAAGTGAGAACACATAAAAGATAAAGTGTGCTAAATCTGCTGTCTCTTGGGCTTCATGGCAGCATGAAGAAGAAAAAGCTTGAAGCCCCACAGCTGAGCTCAGAATGGAGGCAGCTATGTCGGGAACAGCATGTTTCAGGCCAAACCCACAATGAGCCATCTAGCTGCCTTTAGGTTGGGCCACACACCTACCAAGAGGACCCTTATGGAACTGGGTCTTAGGATTTTGTAGATGGGGCTTTCAAACTTTCAATTTGAAATTTGGAATGTTTGGAGATACCATAAAGTTTAATTTTATATTTGTGTGTGTGTGTGTGTGTGTGTGTGTGTGTGTGTGTGTGTGTGTGTGTGTTTGCACATGCACATCCACATAACTGCTTATTATGGCATGTGTTTGATGGTCAGAGGACTTTTGGAACTCAGTCCTTGCCATCTGTCTTGTTGAAGCAGGGTCTCTCACTGTTTATGCTGCTGCATTGGGTATGACAGACAAGCTGGTCCTGAAGTTTTGGGGAGATGGTCCTGTGTCTGGCATCCATCTCCCTAAGACTGCCTTTGAACACTCCACATCTTTTTAATGTAGCTTCTGAGGATCAAAGTTAGGATGGCAGACGTTTATGGCTGGTGCCTTTATCTCCAAGTGTACCTTTTCTAGATGGGTACGGTACTATTTATTGCAGTAAGAGGTACAGGATGTAAAAGTCACCATTTTAAGCCCATAAACATTGCTGGGAACCCCTCACCATCATCTGTCTCCCAACTCTTCAAGTCTCTCAAACTAAAATTCTCTAATCAATACCCTATAGTTTTCTGTTCTCTCCTCTCCTAGCCCTTGAAAAGCACCATCTTACTATCAGTCTCTATGTGTCTTCTGACTCCAGGACCCCTGTGTCAGTGGAATTCTGCCATATTGACATTGGCCATTTTGTGTTTAGCTTACATCACATAGCAGGAATTTCATCAAGGTTCTTCTATGTTGAGTCGTGTGTCAGAATTTCTTTCCTTTTTAAGGCTGCAAACTCTCAATGGTATATATACATTGCTTTCTCTTTATCCATTCATAAAAGTTAGTTAAAGTTTATCCCTGTCTTCCCAAGCTAAATCAAGGACCAGTCTCTTTATTTTCTGTTTGACAATTTCAGACCTTCATGTAATATATTTTCATTACATTTCATGTCCCTCTACCACACCCTCTGAAATGCTTCTTCCCTCCCTGGAGTTAATGCCTTCTCTCTAGTATGTGGCCCACTGAGTCTAATTAGAGTTTCTCATCTGAGCTTGGGTAAGAGGCTATTTACTGGAGCAAGGACAATTTACTAGTGGTTACAACACTGAAGAAAGTGACCCACCCCTGCAACAATCTGTAACATCCAATAGTCCCTTATGGAAGGGTGGGGTCTTATGAATCCCTTCCAATGGAGATGTTTTTTATTTTGTTGATTTTCCTATTTATGTATTATCAGAAGCATAAAAAGAGTAGGAAGGGGCTGGAACTAACCTTCAATGAGAAATCACTAGTGTGCCTAGTTCTGCTGGTGGCCTTTAGTTACCATAATTACATGACAGTAACATTCTATGAATGTCTGCTGTCCTGGTACTTCCACCTGAGTTCCTTTCCCCACAGAGATGATTCACCTGGGGAGATGAGATGAGAACATCCAGGGTAAGTTGCCTCTACAGTTTTGTAATCTGATCAGTCCATCTTTGTTATTCCTTATGCCTTTACCATCTCCCTGCTTCCAGTGCCTCCCTACCTTCATTCAGGGGTACACATCATTTAAATCATCACTAGGCTAGCATAATTAATGGAAATCTATTGAAGAGTGGCATAGTAGAAGAAAAGCCATCTGAGAATTTCAACGGATACTAGGAAGCATTTTAATTCTTCACAGTCATTGTTTAAAAATAATAATAAAAAAAGAGCTTAGACACTTAGTCAACAAGGAAGTGATCATAGACAACTCCATCAAAAGCCAACACAGACTCTTTATCTTGAAATCTAACCCTCTTAAATTTTAAACATTCCCCCTCCCTGTCTAGTCAGCACAATATTTGATATTTATGAATTACGTTGTGTTTCTATTGCATTTTATAGTTCTGGAAAATAGTTCAAAGGCACTCAATCTGAGAATTGTGGGACGAAGTATCCGCATCTGAACCTTGTTTTATACACTGCTGTGTATTTAATACTTTGTATATTTACCTAGTATGTTTGGGTATATCCTAATATATTAAATATATGTAAGATGTTGATTATAATCAATAAACAATGGAAGCAAAATATCTGTAAAAAGTAAAATTTAGACATTCTGAATTGTATAGATGTTTAAAATCCTATTTTTGTTCCATTCCTTGCTTATTGATGTTAAAGTTCTATAAAATGTGTCTTAGATGATCTACAGTGTTCAATTAACAAAAAAGTTTATACTTTATACACTTTTCACTTTTTAATTTTTTTTTTTTTGAGTCATGGTCTCATTATCTAGCTTTGGCTGTTCTGAAACTCATTGCTTACAACAGGCTAGATTCTAACTTGTGTTGATACTCCTGATTTAGTAGGAATGTAACATTATATTTGAACTTTTGAATTCAGTTTTTTTTTTTTTTTTTGAGACAGGATTTCTCTGTATAGCCCTGGCTGTCCTGGAATTCACTCTGTAGACCAGGCTGGCCTTGAACTCAGAAATCCGCCTGCCTCTGCCTCCCGAGTGCTGGGATTAAAGGCGTGCGCCACCACGCCCGGCTCTTGAATTCAGTTTTTTAAAAAGTTATATTTATTTATTTTAATGTGTTGCACACATCATG
This sequence comes from Mus minutoides, assembly GCA_902729485.2. NCBI lineage: Eukaryota > Metazoa > Chordata > Mammalia > Rodentia > Muridae > Mus > Mus minutoides. The sequence goes on from LR750255.1 coordinate 131,049, forward strand.
AATGTGTATGTGTGCATATACACGTGCACAAGAGTGTGTACCATGCATGCAGACATACATGTGAATACTTGTACAAATACTGTTGCAAACATCGAGATCATAGAACAACTTTTGGCAGTTGGGTTCTCTCATGCCACCATGTTCAATTCTCATTCCTGGAATTGAACTCAGATCATGAGTTCAGTGGCTTATACTCTTACCCACTAAGTTATTTCAATTCAATTCTTGAACTCAGCTCTTAACTGGAAAGCTGAGCTCTGGGAAAATTGCTGACAAAAATCAACTTTGACTGAGAAGTCTTATAGTGGACAAAGAGCTTGTTTAATAGCCTGCCCTGTGCTTGCTTCAGTTTTTAATTAAAAACAAACAAACAAACAAATCTTGGATATCTGCTAACTAAATGATGGAATTTAGAGGAGACTTGAGCTGAAAAGCACAACAAAATCAAGATCTTCAGGTTTTTTTTGTTTTTGTTTTTGTTTTAAATCTGGAGATATGAACAGCATCACTGGTCTTTGAAGACATACTCATTGCGGCCCTAGTAGAGACATAGTTTAGTGAGAACTCCCAGAGTTGCAAGTGAGGGAGGCCCAACCTTCATAGTTTGGGCAACATAAGGAGGAGGTTTGGACTCATGAGAAAATCATGGATGGCTTTTAACTTGATACTTACTGTGCTTGGCACTTGGCCCATTTATGATTCTCCTGGTTTTTCTACAAAGGAGGAAATCTGGCCTCTAATCATCACTGGCATTTAAAGTATAGGAAATAATTCTTTTCCCTCCATGAACAAAGTTCACAGGAAGGATTAAAATTGTCCCTGGTCAAGTACCACTGGAAGCAAAATGCTAAAGACTAGGAGGTGAGCAAATAAAAGGTCAGTGTTTTATGCATGTTTTAATGTACGTGTGTATATTCACATCCATGTAAATGTGTATATGGAAGCCAGCTGTTACCACCAGGCAGTTTCTTCTGCCAAGGGTCATCCTATTGATTTATAAGACTAGCTAGCAAGCTTCAGATGTCTTCCTGTCTCTGTCTCTGCTTCCTTAGCACAGAGACTACAGGTACACATGTTATTAAAAATATTATGTTGTTATGTTATTAAAAAGTGGATACTTTTTTTTTTTTTTTTTGGTTTTTCGAGACAGGGTTTCTCTGTATAGCCCTGGCTGTCCTGGAACTCACTCTGTAGACCAGGCTGGCCTCGAACTCAGAAATCCGCCTGCCTCTGCCTCCCAAGTGCTGGGATTAAAGGCGTGCGCCACCACGCCCGGCTTAAAAAGTGGATACTTTTTAATGGAGTTCTGGAGATCAGAACTCAGGTCTTCATGCTCACATGCCAAGCACTGACTGAGCCATCTTCTCAGGCCCTGGTAATAATTTGTCTAGGACCAAAGTATGTAAAACAATACAAACTAGGAGAGGGGAGGTCTGGATTCTAAAGATGATAGAAGCAAAAGTCTTCCATGATGGAAGGCAAATGTGCAGAGAGAGGGCAGGTGGATGCCATCTCCTCCTCACTTTTGAGTTCAGTCCCCATTCCATTTGCTTGCTATCATCTTGCTGGAACCTGACATTAACAACTTAGAAATCAGAGCTATCTGGTTGGAATGAAGAGATGTGCACAAAATAAGGAAGCCTGGGGAATATTTATGCTGCACGAGACAGTATTCATGGAGACACATAAGGTGTTTAAGATGTAAACTGAGGAGGCCCCATCTCACCCTGTGGCACTACTATCATCCATAGCTTGTCACCAGCAAGCCCAGATGCTGTGCAGGGGAAGGAGCACAGTGTTAGTGACAGACTGGCCTATGGATAAACCTCACCAGGACAGACACCTAGTTTAATGTCCTATGCAAATATGTAAATATTTCACAAGACTGCAACAATGATTTCATGAGATAAACAACTATGGGATGCTGTTAAGTAGAGTCTCCTACAAATGGCGGTGGATCCACACAAGGAAGCCTTGATATTAGCAGATTTTTGAGTAACAATAAGGAAGGTATTGTCAATGCAAAGAGTGATCAACTGCAAAAAATAAAAAATGCCTGCCTAAGAAGTGCACATACCATCATTAGGGGTGTTTAAGTGAAGGCTTAAAAAAACCCTTGGGTTATGTACTTACCTGGAGAAGGTGGCTCTTGGAGTCCAGGCAGCAGTGAATATAGATTCTTGCTCATTTCTAAAGACCTGAAGATTTTTCTTTGCATTCATAATTTATCTGTTTTTGAAAACTTAACAAGTAGCAGTTCTAGTGATAATTATTGCATTTCTATATTTATAGATAACGGGCACATATGGAGGTGGAGTAGCACAATTTGATATTTTTGCATGTGCCAGATTTTTTTAATAAATGTAGAAGAATCCTATAGTTATGAAAAACTATTTGTTAAAATCAAATGTATATGCAACTGGGCATCTGTTCTGATATACCACATCTCAAGAAGATGCTCCCTTCTGCTATTAGATGGAACCCAGTATCCACCCAAGCTTAGGGGCCTGTATATCTCAGAGTTGCCAAATAAAAAATGGAAAACTAAAATAAAAACCTTTACTAATTCCTGTACAGAATGAACTTTTACTTATTCTGACTAAAATTAAACTTTCTATCTATAAACTGAAAATGATCTTCTCTTTCCCTACCCCCGCCCTCAGAAAGTGATTGCAGATTTTTTTTCCTCAATGCTAAGAATTTCAAGTAGATTGTATGGTACAGAAAGACTAGATTTTAGAGCCAACTGTATTTGAGAGAGAAGCTCCAGCTCTCTATCTTTTTACTTGTGTGATCATGACCATGTTGCTAGGAATCTAAGAAATCTCCTATCCATCTTTAAAGGCAGAAGGTAGGGCTACTTTTCAGGTGTGTCAAAGGGTTAAAATAACCCACGCAGGGATGTGTGCATCTAGAAATGCAGACTGGCCCTGTGAAGCTGCATAGCTAGAACTGTCAATGGGCTCACATGATTGACAGGAATGCCTGTCAAAATAATATGCATGCTGTGACTGAGTACTTTCTTATATGCTGGGTACCAGATCAACATATCCTCTCTGTTCCATCCACAACTACACAGGATGCAGGCAGTGAGTGAGGAAGACATATTCTGGGATGGCAACCTTTCAATGTCTATATTGGAATCAGCTAATATTCCATGTCTACAAGTACTGCTTATTTTTGAGCATTCAAATCTCCTTTCAGATAAATTAGGTTAAATCATGATGAGGGTATAAATGGCTTGATGGTCAATCACTTCCTTCCTTCCTTCCTTCCTTCCTTCCTTCCTTCCTTCCTTCCTTCCTTCCTTCCTTCCTTCCTTTCTCTTTCTTTTTTCTCTCTCTCTCTCTCCCTCTCCCTCCCCCTCCCCTTTCTCTTTCTCTCTTTCTCCTTGAAAGAGAGACGCCAAAAGAGTTGACAACTAAGACTTAACACACCAGGAGAAACCATAAGGAGTCTCAAGTGCAGATCTGTAGAACAGGAAAGGAGTACAGAAGTCAGAGGCAGGTGGTACAGTTTTGAGAACAGATCCACACTCTGATGACTTTTATCTATTGCCATGCAAATGTCACTACATACAGTTTTGTTTTCTTTTCTTTTTTTTTTTATTTATTTATTATATGTAAGTACACTGTAGCTGTCTTCAGACACTCCAGAAGAGGGCGCCAGATCTCGTTACGGATGGTTGTGAGCCACCATGTGGATACTGGGATTTGAACTCATCACCTTCGGAAGAGCAGTCGGGTGCTCTTACCCGCTGAGCCATCTCACCAGCCCTACAGTTTTGTTTTCTAACGATTACACATTGTTTGATATTTACCAGATTCCAAATAAAATTTATATTAGAGAAGCATGAAAAGTATGAACAGAAATTCAAGACCATCAAGTTTATTGTTTAACTCATAATATGATCATGTATCTTTTATGTTTTGGTTCAATGAAAGTATCCCACTTATCTTCTGATAAAAGTCTGTCCTCAGACACACAGTTCCCTTGTCTCCAGTGTTCCCAGATGGTCTATAAGAATCACTTTGTATTTTGTTCTCAAATTATAGACAGATTAGATTACAAGCTAATAGGGAGACACAACTTAAAAGGAATGCAAGCTTGATAGCCATATAGGGCAGTAGTCCTCGGGTTAAACCCATACCAGGGTCACCTGTAGGTCTTATTAAAGAGGACTATGTGGACTCACTGTGTCCCCTTCAGAATTCTTGAGAGAACTGGATCTAGGCCCCCTCTCCTGCTCCATGAGCAACCATGTATGTGAATACTTGAATCCTTTGATAGTATGGCACAGATTTGTGTGAACTCTCTGTATGGCCCCAGGATACTTCAGATCACCTTTGGCTCATACCATATAGATGCTCTGTGAACAGCTATAGAGTGAGGACGAGAGAGAGCTATGCACACATTCAGGGAAGAGCCAATCTTCTCGAATAGTTTTGTTGCTCCTCAAGTTGAGTCTGCAGGTGTGGTGATGCAGACATGGAGATGTTAGGCTTAAAGAACCATCTACCTAGAGATTGGATATAGTGACACCTGCCATTCTACCAAGAGAAGAAGGGGCAAGAGGTTTGCAATTTTGAAAGCATCTGGAGCTACCCACTGAGACTTTATTTAAAACAAAACAGAAACAATAGCAATCTCACCCAATACCCTAAAGATTAAAAATTAAAACCAAACAAGCAGACATTGATCTACAGTAGTAATGACTAATTGGAATTGATCATGAAGCACATCATAGTTTGAATTTTTCTGTTAGCTCATATAGAAGTAAGCCAACCAAGCAACCACATGGGTATAAGAGATGGCACAGTGGGTAAAGCAACTGCCATGAAAGCCTGAGTAGCAGAGTTTAGGTCCCTTAGCACCCAAGTAAAAGCCTGGAGTGCTAACACGCTCCTATACCGAGTGCTAACACGCTCCTATACAGAGTGCTAACACGCTCCTATACCGTCCCCAGAGTTCGGGGGTGCAGACAGGAAGATCCCTGGGATCTGTTGGCCAGTTCCTCATGCCAAATCTTTGAGCATGACCCTGCTTCGAAAAATAAGATAGAGAGCAACTGAGGAAGCTTCCAGTCATTGACCTTTGGCCTCCACAAATACATACACTTGCGAGCATACATATACACATACATAGATTTTCCCCAAAGAAAGACATAAGTTATAATAGTACATTTTATTTAGAATATCTAAAATATTTTGCATTTGATATTATCCAAAGGCTAAAATATATTTAATTCAAAACAATTTATTATTATTATATTAGAGTTATTAGGATACTTAAAGTAAATATTATTACTAAGCTATTCAAAATATTTTCAGTAATAATTTTATGTAATATGTAAAAAATTTAATGAGATCCTTGGTATTCTTAGGTCTGATCTTCAAAGTCTAGAGAATCTATTATGCTTATATGCATTCTCCTTTAGAAACCAGTTACATTCTAAGCACTTCCGGGCTACATGTAGCTACTGGCTGTGTTTTAGACAATAAGCCTCAAACACTTCAATGCATTTTCACACACACACACACACACACACACACACACACACACACACACATACACAGGGGAATTGTCAGTGGAGTCATACCTTGGCTGTGATTTACATCCACTTTGAGACTTTTAGAAACATATGAATGCCTCAGTCCTTCTCCAAGAGAATTTCCTTTAATAGGATTGCAATTTAGTAGTCTGCTGTTGGGACAAAGATATTGTTAAAGATTTTCCCAAGTTGTTCTAATGTGAATGGTTGAGGATCAGTGGGGTGGACAGGAGCAAGCCAAAGGAACACTCACATATGTTTATATGGTCATGTGTATATGTTTTATGCTGTGTGTCATATGTGTTTATGCAATATCCTACCATGTGCATGTTCACAGGCATATATAATGTATACTTTCATGTGTTTTATATATATATATATATATATATATATATATATATATATATATATACAATCATGTGTACATATACTGCCATGTGAATGCACACAGTTTTATTTATATATAATGTCTTTTGAGTGTGCATGTATACTCTCATGTACATGTATTCTATTGTGTACATCCACATAGTCATGTATACTGTCATGTGCATTTGTGGTGTCATGTATTTTTTATACAGTCATATGCCTATAGACTGTCATGTGAATGTGCCCAGTAACATGTACACAGTAGCATATGTACATAATTTTGTCTATGTTCCATTACATGAATTCATTACCTATGCCATGTAATGAATGTGTGGTAAATGCAGGAGCATACATACAACATTAGCTATAATCCCCTAAGACCATGTTGCACATTGCCACTATAGTAGTTAAGTTTTATTAGCACATGCTTGGTGTCTACACAGTGACTGGCACCTCACCATGCATTTCTAAGACTATGTTCTGTCAATAATCAGACATGAATGATGATCCTTGCACACATGTTCCCTCGGCTCACGTAAAAAACAAAGCAATGTGCTACCTCGAACTGAGCTCCACTCTCCACTCAATTGTAACACAATTTTTCCACAGGTGGAGAAAAGTTGAGTCACAATTTTCACTAGAACTAAGCAAATTAAGTCACTGACTTTGTTCCATAAAGGGTATAGGTAATTTTCCAAATGCCTGAGGATCCTCAAAGACAAGGCAATTAAAACTTTACAGACAGGCTCACCCATCTTCTCTGCTTTACAGGGAGTTTATCAGGTGTGTCATTTATATTTGAGCTTCTGAGTAGGAGACATTGAGTAAGAACTTTTCTATCTTAGAGCTTTTAGATTCTTGTGAAGTTGGAATCTTAGTGTGGTACCAAATGCATCAGAAGGCACTGGGCTCACTGAGAATGCCACTTCCACATTTTCCTGTGTACTGGTGATGGGGGCTCACTAATTGAGATGTTTCTATAAAGTCTCTTCTGGTATTCTGTTGTACAGAGTTTAGTATACTTACTGGGTTTTGCTTTTTGTATTTTTAAAAAATTATCCCATTTACTTACTTTGTATCTGCACAGCTTGTATATTGATGTCAGAGGACAATGATTAGGAGTCAGTTCCTAACTTCTACCATGTGGGTCTAAGGGATCAAACCGGAGGGTCATCGGGTTTGGCAGTAAGAGTCTTTGCCTGATGAGTCATCTCACCAGCTATGCATTTAATACATGGTCCGACCTTGTATCAAGTATCAAAACACTTAAGCTTTAATTGTTGCTACTCAATTCTGTTCTCCTTACTAACTTGAAATCTAGGACTTGTAATTATCTTCTGCTATCTTCCCTACAGTGTTCTGTTCTGGCCCACTTTTTATATGCTTCAAACTCATTAAAAAAAAGAAAACAAAAACTGAGAATTTGGATCTCACTTATATAATGTTAATGGTATCAGATCTATCTAACCTGTTCATTTGTATATTCTTGCTGTATAGATCATTAGGTTGATCTTAGAGGCCTGATACTAAGAGTCTTGGCCTTAAAGCACTTCCTTGCAAACTTCTATTTTTGAATGCCTGGATTAAATGAAGTATTCTAGAAAAAGTCTGTTCAAATTCATCAAATTCTTGAGTTGGTTAAGTCTTTCCTGGCCAATCCGAGCATCTGGCAGGGAGGTAGGAATTTTGAAGGATACTAGTAGGGGTCTCTGGTCAGCTTATATTAGTTTCAGCTCAACAACAACAAAAATAAGCCCCTATATTACAAAGAATATTTCTGAAGATGAATGTATAGATCTGGTTTTAACAGGTTTGTGGGGCATTGGGAAGACTGGTTTCCAGTTGAGCTGAGGTCTGAACCCCGGAATGGTGATAATTCACCTACATGACATGGTAGGTGTTCCCTCATGCTCCTGGAACTCTGGCTCCTGTCTAAGTTACCGCCCTCCTCAGTCCCCACAAGGGAAGCATGACTAGTAGTCATGTAGGCAAAGTTCCAAGCTTCTGACCTTCAGGCTAAACTCCTCCCCAGTTACCTAGCAACAGAAAAGATACCAGCTCACTTTAAAAGGGGCTGTTTGGCCCCTCCTTGCTCTCTCACTCCTTTGTTCTCTTGCTCTTACTCTCCTCTCCTCTCCTCTCCTCTCCTCTCCTCTCCTCTCCTCTCCTCTCCCTCTCTCCCTCCTACTCTCTCTTACTCTCTCGCCTTTCCCCTTTTGTCTCCACTTGACCATGGCTGGCCTCTTTCTCTCTTTTACCTTCTCTCTTTCCCCCTGCCTAAAACCATAGACAGTCTCTGCTCATCAAGGCAGCACTCACTCTCACATGTGTGGGAACTTCTCTTCCCTCAGCCCTCTCTCCCATAATCCCAGGCTACAGGGTGTACCCCGGGGCTCCTCTTGGTTTGGGGGGCTACCCCTTGTCCACCCCCCTGTCGAGTGGGTCAGAGGCTTGGATGCCCACCTGAGTGGAAAGCGTCTGGCAGCCCTCCCACATCTGCCTGTCCAGAGCATAAGTAGAACTCTGAGAGGACATGGGCTATCCTCCCTTCCCCCTCCTTCCCCTGCTCCCTTTTTAGATCACAGGTTGTCCTATGATGTTGTCCTACAACCTAGTCCTACCAAAGTTACTCAAAATAATAAGCTCATATGCAAGGCTATGAGGTCTAATCTGGCTAGATTAGACATAATCTTATATAATTGAATATTGGATATGAAGGTTCTGGCTTTCATTTAGGTTAAGATTAAAACCTAAGGATATTGTGACATGTGTGTCTCAATTAGGAGTCATGTGCATGACCATATCATGCATGTGATGCATCATCCTGGATCCTGGCAGAAAAGACATGTGTACCTCTTTATGAAGCTAACTGGCAGATAAGCTTAAATGAAAGCACAGAACAGAACATGCTATAACACACTATGCCCCCTGAGGTTTGGGATGCTGCAGAAGGACCTGCTGGATAGTGATAGAAAAGGTGTCCCTGGGAATAAGTATACTACAGTACCAGGGCGAAGACTGGACTCCAGATAAAATGAGGGGCCAACCTGAGTGAACCAACCTATAGTATGTTTGAAAGGTGTCTTTCTCAACAACACTGCTTGAATGTTATCCAAGGAGAAATAAATATTTTGTTTAGGGCTAGCAAGCCCAGAGAGCTTGTTTGACTGGAACATGGTAGAGGAGGCAAGAATGACTTCCACTTGCATTACACAAAATGGAGTTTCTCCAGTGTGAAGACAAAGCAAAAATGTGCTTCATGTTGCCTGCCAATAAAGGCACAGTGAGTGTGATGATCAGGTGAGTTACACAGTGCCGCAGTTTCACCCAAATGGATAGTTTCCAAGAACCCTCAGGGTTGTCACCTTAGTGCTGTCACAATAAGCTGTGTCTTTTTAGAGACGTGAAGGTATGTGACAAAAGTGAGAAAGGTAACTTTTTGCATCTTTATGGGCTTTGCCTTTTACCTTTCTCCATGAACATCTGTGGGTATTGTTCTAATAATAATTCCCCAATTGAATCTTTGTGGTACAGTAGAAAGGGCTCTTCAGTCACTAGAGGACAATTGATCACCTCTACTGGACCCACCCTCAGCCTTGACTGGTCAGGGGAGCACATTGCTCATTGCATTCTCAGCACTGCGGTAGCTCCTGTCCCACCAGTTCATAATCAAATGTTTCATTATATGGACTAATGGACACCAGTTCTGCAGTGGAGAGGGTTGGGCCATTTTTTGAAAATTGACTCTATGTGGACTGATGTGTGTGTGTGTGTGTGTGTGTGTGTGTGTGTGTGTGTGTGTGTGTGTATACTATATATATATATGTGCAGGCAGAGGAGATCATGGGCCTATGAAATATCATTTTCATGCCATAAATTGGACTGATGTGTCATCTATATTGGCTTATGAAATATCATTTTCATGCTATAAATTGGACTGATGTGTCATCTAATAGAAGACAGATTTTAGAGTTTCAAAACTGTGTATATATATATATATATATATATATGTATATATATATATATATATTCTTTCCAGGTGTAAGTTTCTGCTGTAGTTAAGTTCAAGAAGGGAACAGTCAACTTTCAGACAGAATTAAAGTTGTTACCAGTGGTTGTATGGTTTGAGAGAAAGCTTTGAGAAAACAATGGAAGAATAAATTTCAGTTAGGAATGATACTTGGAAGACTTGAGAGGAATGTCCTGGAAACATGTTATATGAGATTGAGGCAACATGTGCAATCTAAGCACAGTCTGAGTGTTAGGTATAAGTTGGAATATTGGGGATTGTCTGCACCCAAGTGATAAAATGTAGATAATGAGTTCGCATTGAGAGAGTAAAATGATGTATTAGAGAAAGGGTTTGAAGTTGGTGAGGAGGAAGGAGGAGTTCTTGAAGGAGCTTACAGACAGGGATAAGGCCATGTAAGAAAGCAAGAATCCCCTGGATGTGTGCAGTGACCAAATCTGGTAGTGCAGTTAAAGGTAAGAAGCTTTACATCTGCCAAGTTATTCACAAAGCACAGCTCAGTGCAACCCCGTTGTCACTCTTACCCTCACAGAGCTATTGACACAAGTCCTAGCTGGTGTTTCCTTTTGTTTTTCCAGACAGGGTCTCATGTAGCCGAGACTCATCTCAAAGTTATTATTTAGTTGAGAGTGACCTCAAACTTCTGATCTCTCAAATGCTGGTATTACAGGATTGCACCACCATGTCCAGTTTATATGGTGCTGGGGATGGAACCTGGGTCATTGTACAGGTTGGGCAAGCACTTTTGCAGCTAATCTGGCTTACTTTTAACTTCTGTAAAACATATGCTAAATACCTCAAGCAGAGTTCTTAATAAATTATTTCTAGGGCAGGACAAAAACCAAACAAACAAACAAGCAAAAAAACAAAAAACAAAAAAAGAAACAAACAAATAAACAAGAAAAAAAACCAAACAATCAAACATCAAAAGGAGACTAAGAAAACATTGTCCCAAATCAAGGACATATCCATTGCTGCTGGATGTATTGCCATGTAGGTGGGTTAGGACAGGGATTATAAACTGACATCCAGCCACTCGTCTCCAAGTTTGATGAGCCACATTAGCTCCCACTGGAGATCAGATAAGTGTTGTTGAAGGAAAACTAGAAATTTGGAAGGAATTTGTAAGATGTCTTCAGTTCCATTCAATGGATGTTCAGGAACTTGTAACTCTCTTTCAAGCCCAGCCATCTGTACATTTCAAGGCTTGCCATACTGACCTAGGAAACACGCCTAGCTGCTTCTTTTCCTTCTCTTCAGGAAGGGACCCCTTATATCCACAAACCATTCAAGACACACACAGAGAGAAAGATGATCTGTGGGATGAAACACCTTTGTACACAGTGCGAAGCACAATGTGGAGAAATCCAGGGACAGTCTGAGAATTGCTCTAAAAGCCGGGTGTGCCCTCTTCTGCACAGTCTCAGAAGTAAGAATTCAAAAGGACTCCTTTTAAAAAGGGAAAACACATGCCAGCAAAGAACACCTCAGACAAATCAACATGGGTGAAGGAGCTGATCTAATGGCGCTACAGGAACAAATGTTAAACATGCTTCCTTCAACTCAGGTGGCCTATTATCCCCGTGAATGGCCTGGCTGACAATGCCTTCAGCACCCTCCCTCCTGGTTCAGTTGTGTCAGGCAAAGAGACACAGTGCCAGCAGAAAGCCTTCCCGAGTTCTTGTTAGCTAACTGTGGTGTTTTGTTCTGCGCCTGCATGTCTGCACAAGCCGACACCGTGTCAGTCATAATTACCACCTGTTCGAATTCTCCCTTCAGGTCCCATCGCCTCAGAGACATTAAGCAGCCAGCTCAGGAAGCAGTGTTGGAAGCGTGACTGTCAGGCTCTCGGTTTCAGAGCATAATTACTGCCGGTGCACAAATAGCCTGGGCCCCTTCTCTGCTTTCCCCTCACCCTGAATCTGGCAGGAAAAGATCCCAGATGCAAGTTCTCCCTGACACTGACTCACACTCTGCAGGCAGAGGAGATCATGGACCTATGAAATATCATTTTCATGCCATAAATTGGACTGATGTGTCATCTAATAGAAGACAGATTTTAGAGTTTCAAAACTGCGTGTGCCACAGCTTCCTGCTGCTCCTGTTGGATGCCAGACTATTTTTCTCTCTTCAATAGCATCAATCTCAAAACAAACAAACAAACAAACAAACAAACAATCATTTCAGGCTTTCATTTCTATGATTTCTGGATAAGACAGTTGCTTATTTCCCCACACATGCTAATATCATGCATGCAAGAGGCATCCATGGAGAGACCTGATTTCTCCTTACTAGTTTTCGGGTAAGTTCTACTGCTGTCTCTTCATCAAGCTGTGTAGACCAAAAATCATTTTAAGCATCAATTGCCTGGGGGCATAACCCCTGAGCCTGTGGGCCAAGACACAGAATCCACATTTAATCAGCTTCTGAAACAGCTGTTTTCTGATGCAGGATCGTTTAGTAGTTTTATAGCGATTCACTAGCAAAGTACAAGGGAGGGGACATCATATTTCTTTTCTTTTTTTTTTATTAGATATTTTCTTAATTTACATTTCAACTGCTATCCCGAAAATCCCCTCCCCCTCCCCCCTCCCTGCTCCCCTGCCCACCCACTCCCACTTCTTGGCCCTGGCGTTCCCCTGTATTGGGGCATATAAAGATTGCAATACCAAGGGGCCTCTCTTCCCAATGATGGCCAACTAGGCCATCGTCTGCTACATACGGAGTTAGAGACACGAGTTCTGGGGGTTCTGGTTAGTTCATATTGTTGTTCCTCTTCTAGGGTTGCAGACCCCTTCAGCTCCTGGGGTTCTATCTCTAGCTTCTCCAATGTGGGCCCCGTGCTCCCTCTTATGGATGACTGTGAGCATCCACTTCTGTACAAGACAGCTTTATCAGGGTCCCTTAAGTAGACACTTTCTGTCCTATGCAATAGTGTCTGAGTTTAGTGACTGATTATGGGATGGTTCTTTACTGCTAGGTGTTTGCCCCAATCACGGCTTTTCAACTTTATAGTTCCCATAATGCCCTGCTCATTCTGAAGGTGTTTGCTAGGGATGAGATTGTTCAGGAGAATACAACTTAGGCTTTTGTTTCGTTTTTCTTTTAATAACTAAAGAGTCATGTGAAGGAAGTCTGTAGGTCCCAATCTCTGATGTTAGACATTCCCAGAGTTAGAATTACTTGACCTTCTAGCCATTTCCACATCATGAAAATGGACCCTGTTGGGTGAGCCAGTGGTTCTAAAACTTGGTGCTCATTACATTCACCAAGAAAGCTCTGGGCAGAAACAACAACAACAAATGAACAAATAAGACAAAAAATAAAGCTCCAATTCAAGCAAATTTTATCCCTAGGTACCACTCTGCCATTGACCTATTAGTTCATGATGTTTGAAACTGAAGCTCAGAAACAGCATTTTTCAACGTAATATTTTCTTTTATTTTGGGGATTAATGGTATTCATAAGCAATATTGAAACTACTACAATGGTTTAAAACTTTTGGTTTAAGTTATGAGTAGAAACATGGAACTGCTACCTTCAGCTGTGTGGACAGAAGAACACAAGATCAAGAAGAACACAGACTCAATTCAAATAACCTGGGAGAGTCAGTGTGGTGTTGGGGAGACTAGTTGTTTGTGCGTGTGTGTGCCCACGTTTCTGTGTGGGTGGGTGACTGTAGAGGTTAGAGGACAACCTTGTGACTGACGCACATGCTGCATGGAAAGACCTGTGCCAACCTGTCACGATTTAACACAGTAGTGTTCATGGAAATTTTTTAGTTTGGAGCCACAACTAGCTTTCTCAGGTCACTGACTTCTTGCTTCATGCTCATTCATAGAACACTTGCTGACCTCCTTCAAAGCCCCAGCAACAGTGATTCAAGGTCAAAGGGATGAGTGCTGGGTGTGGCAGAGGCTACTTATTGGTGTCAAGGGGAGAATGATCTAGAACTCAGAGTCATAGTTTGATATTTTTGTTTTTGCAAAGGTAGATTGCATAAGATTGAGGATGTCAAGCTTTCATTGGGATGAGTGAGTGTTCTTTGTTCAGTAACAGTTTTGTTTATTAGATTACATTTACCTTCAGTGGACCTCACAAACTTCCTTTCCTCACATTCAAGGAAATATAGGTCACTGGTATTGGTGTGAAATCCCTACTGAATATGGTGTATGGCCATTAACTTATTCTGGTCATTGAGTTCAAGTTCATGTATTCAGTCCAAGCAGTTGTCCCTAATGTCCTGGTGTGGCTTCTCTCCATATCACCCATCCTCTGTCTTCCCTGAGAACAACACAGCCCTGGGGGCAGCTGCCCATTCAGCATGCTCAGTGGAGCCCGTGCAGTTCTAATGTGACATGGGAAAGATTCAAATGCTTTGAGTAAACCAAAGAGGCTTTGGTGTATTTTATCACAATCAAATGTAATCTATAAACCTCATTCATCTCCTGATTCAAAGAAAACCCCCAATTAGAGATAATCAACAGAATTTATATACAGGCATTAAGAGTTCGCATCATATTTGTGGGATAGAATAGAACTGCTTCTCAATAAATAATCACTTTCTTTAATGCCCCACACTGAAATGCTTACACATGAATTCATAATATCTGTGGACAGGGAAAGGGGTAAGGCTACATATGAAGCAAGGACATCTAGAATTTGGACTTTTTTAGAGCCACATAATAAAATAATTGGGGTTCAATGTGTTCTTTTGTATCTATTTGAATTTTTCCCTAAAATAAAGGGAAATTGAAAGGCCAACATTTCCTTTTTCGGTTGAAAATGGGTTGGATTACCTTTTTAGGATTATTATAATCTTCTAATTGGCTAGCAGCAGCAGTGAGCTATCCCTTATATAAAGAATTACTTGTCTCCTACAGGGGCTAATATCACTATTCAGTCCATGGAAGCTCCCACCCATCTGCAGTCAGAAGACTCAGAAATGAAAATGCAGAGAGCTCAAAGGATAATTATTCATTTTTAATATTGACACACATATTGTTCCAGACATATGTAGACAAAAAAAAACCTATTTGATTATAAAAGATCCTGTTTCTCCAAAATTTGTAGTTTTTTTTAAACTTGATTAATTAGCTTCAAGGAGAATGGAGCATCTGTTACTTTTTTGTCAACAGATTTTAATAATATTGAACAGTGCTAATTGGAAAGAACTGAGATATAGTTCTTTGTATGTTAAATTAAGATGCTAGCCTCTGTTGTTTCCCACCACCACCACCACATTTTATCTAAACGATGGCAAGTCTTCAGAGTTTTTCCTCAGCCACTCAAACTGATATGATTCTGAATACTTACAGGCAAAAAGGATTCATGTGGAAAGATGCCATTATTATTTTTGTGATTGTTACTGTACCTCAGAAGGAGAAGAAAGCTGATTGAAGTTGTTGGTGTTGCAGCTCAAGGCTCTTTCCTGTAGGCAGAAGATGAAACACAAAGCTTTCACAGGCTTGATGAGAAACTGCAGGGAAGCCAAGGCTGCCACAGGAGCAAAGGGAACCAGAGACGGTGAATGTTTGCATCTTCAAAGATTCTCCATTTCTTGCCAGCAGATGGTGAATTGACCATTAAGAGCTGACAGTAAACTTTGGGTTCAATTTAGCCTCAGCTCTGATTAATGAGTCAAAATCAGAGGCACTGTTAAGTGAATCAGAATGCTGGTTTGCTGGATAAGGGGGGGTATAGGAGCCCAGTGGATAGAAAGGTGAGAAGCAGAGTCAAGTAGACAAAGGCACAAATCAGACTTCTATGGATCTAACTGTGTGCCTTTGAGCAGGTGACTCAAAGGCCACAATTTCTTCCCTTGTGTTCTGATGGAGAGAAGACCTCACAAAAGGATGGAGGAGACTCCACAATAGTGGTTACACTCTACCTCCTTGCCGAAGATCATTGGAGCCTTTCTTCTTACAGAGGATGCCTTCTAGGTTTTCATACATTGCCTTTCCCATTCAATATCTTTCCATACCACATGGTAGGTCAGGCTCCTGCAAGGAGGCTATCTATCCATGAAAAGTTCATTTCTAAGTCCTTCTAAGACTTCTAAAGGAATCTAAAACTCCCTACCTCAAGTGACTTAACTTCCCTGTGATCCACATGGAGGTACTAAAGAACAAAGAGAAGTTCCACTTAGTACAATCTATCTCCTCTAATGTCCTGACACTTTGTACGTGGCCAACTCTTCCCGGAAATAGACTCAAAGCTTCCCTGTTCAGGTACATAAGCTTCTAGAAGATGCCATCAATGTGAGCAGTACTCACAGGTATTATCATCAGTACTGACTTAGGATAACACCTTGCTATGTGAATTCGTAATCCTTCCTCTGACTTTTGGATCCTAAAACTTTTCAAGCAGCTGAGACCTGCCAGGGCTATGTGTCTCAGGAGGCCTCACTCCTGCAAGGACAGCTCAGATGCTTTGAACTCTACCTGTTTCGTGAACTCTACAAATGAGGTCTGGGCTCCCTCCTCCTGTAGATGCCTGCATTTCCATCCACTTGGTGGTTGGCAGAATCTCCTCTGCATTTCCAAAGAAAGAGTTGTCATGTGGATGATTTAGCAAGTTACCTGTACCTGTGAGCACCAATGCCATGACCTTGACAAGTAGATTCCTTGGCACTTTACTTGATTATCCCATCCAGGGACTTGCTGCCCAATCCTCTGGGTGAAGAATTTAGGGTCTCAGACCTCCCTTCCCTAGGGTAGGTAGAACAAGTCACACTCCTGCATCTTTAGCTGGAGAATTCTGCCTCCTCAATCTTCAAGGAACACTTATCAAATCTCTAAATTCTTCTGTTTTCATTTATGAACCCTCAAAACTTGTCTGTATTTTTTTTCCTTAAAAAAGTAAGAGTGTGAGATTATATACCTGCTGTAAAAATTACACCGTCTCTATGCTTTTCCTCAGAGGGCAGTTGCTGTTATATATATGTAGGCATGCACATGAGATGCCGTGCACACACAGAGACACGCAGATAATCAGACACACTCACACAGACACACAGACACACACACACACACACACACACACACACATCCTACACACACACACACACACACACACACACACACACTTGTGCTTAACAGTCTAGGCTACAAAATTATCAGAAAAAAATCACTACTTTGTTTTTGTTTGATTTGCTTAGTTATTGTTAGTCCTTAAATTTATTTCTTTATTTAGGGGGTTATAGAATTTTATTTCAAGACTCTGAAACAGTTGTCATTATTTTTGGAACTTCTTTTTTGTAATAGATGCTTATAGACATTCAAAAAAGTTTAAGATATGATCATCCCTCTTATCGGGATAAACAGCTTTAAATATAAGTGTGGTCTATGGAAATTTGCACCTCCTACTTCCTTCAGTAAAAGGGTCACTTCTGAAGCTCCAGGAACACCCTTTCATCTAGCGCTTTTATGACCACACAGGAATGAGTCAACCCCTTGCTTCTGCCTATAGAATATGTTGTGTGTCTATTAGGTACTGGGAGTGGGGTTAAATGAATGGCAGAACTCCTACACAGTCTCCACACAGTTCAGTGGAAGAGCAAGAAGACAAATCCAACAATTCCAGCAGTGTGGGATATTAGAGATTAAAATCCAGTTTTATTGGAAAAATTGGTCTTTACAAGTTCAAGCTCATAAAAACAATCAAAGTCAAATCTGGTGAGTGAAAAAGGCAAAATGGCAGCACAACAAAAGGAAGATCTAGAATCGGTGTTTATGATTCAATTCTGAACTTCAGTTATGAACTGTATAGCTTTTGAAAAATTACATGGAGAGGAGCAGAATGTGGAGAGGTCACAGAGTTCACGTAGGTCAATACTTAGAGAGGTGCTCTTGAGATCATACTGTGCCTTGTCCTAAGTTACTCCACATTGTGCAAAACTGTGTTCCCCGCCCCCCCCCCCCGACTTTATAAGACTGGTGTCTTTGCCTGTCTGCAGGCTACCATCAATGTTCTGAGCATGTTAAGGTAGATCAGGATAAACTGTGACTTCCTCTGTGTATCACATTTACTCTATATACATTTTATGAGTCATGATATTTTCAACTTAGAATGTTCATAAGGATATAACCCTAGTTGAGGAGCTTTGACAGACAATGCTCTGCCAGAGATTCCATTTCACAAGCAACATTTGTCTCTAGTTCCAGGTTAGGAGGTGACTATGTACTTGGGTATTCCTATGAATAACACTATTTGTCTAGAATCAGCCACACAGGACAGACTGATAAATGATTTGTTCCTGGGAATAGAAATGGTACTGGCAGGTAAATTTATCATGGTGAATTGGGACATTAGAGGATTGTTAAATCATATTAAGTAAACTGAGCTCTGAGAACTTACTGGACACAACAGACCAAAGAAACAGCATAACTCATTGATTCAGGCTCCATAAAGTGGAGGACACCTAAGCACCAAGCTAGCAACAGACCTCCTCGACTCTTATCAAATCACCATGAGAACTGGCAGGCAGAGAACTCCTGCCTTTCCCAGGGTCTTCAACTTGGCTTGACAACTTCACAACTGTTGATGTGATGTCCTTGAATTGCCATCTGCCCATCCTCTTGTTTACCGGTTTAGACTTGCTACCCATCCATGCAAACATGCATTCATCTGCTGTCCATCCTGCCTTTTGACTCGCCACACTCCTGCAGTGCAACTTTGAACCTGCAACCTGAGTCCATCTATGACAAACAGCTAACAGCTTCAGCAGTTCTCCGGATTCTCAGCAGCTGGCTTGTGTTGTTTATTAATGAAAACTCCATATACATTTCTTTTCGCTTCTCTGCTTCTCAGACCCACACTTGCAAAAGCTCTTCAATTCTTCTGCAGCTTCAAAACCCTTCATAGGCATTCTGTAACCCACAAAGATCTATGTATTGTGTGAGTATCACATGTGATCTGAGAATGAATATTAGTAATTAAGATAGAAAAACTGTATTTGCTTGACTAGGGTTATCAAAGAAAGCAAGAGTATCTAGCATATTGCTGCATGGAGACTATTGTAGTTTGTGAATTTTTGTTTTTCAGTACATTCTGAGATTGTGGTAAGACATAAACATGTTTGCTTCTGTTTCTGGCATAATACATTCATGAAATGTGCAGTGGAGGCTAGATCTTGCCGTGCAAGCCTGGGGGCTCAATAGAGTTGAGCAGAAGTGTATTGTGGATACTCTCTGGGGGCTGGAATGTGGCTTTAGTGTATGTAGAGTATTGAGTTAGTGAGGCTGGTTGGCGCTGAGGCTAAAGTATTGCAAGCCAAACTCAGAGAACCCCTATTTTAGCCACAGCAGACTGCTTGTAGGTACAACCATTCCATAATGGGCCTGAGTGGGTGACTGAGTGAACCTGGAAGCTGGGGCCCTGTTGAGAAGCTGCCAAAATGTTTATGGCAGAAATGATGAAGAGCTAGACTACTTTGGGAATGGATAGCAAGAGTGGAAGGGAGAGCATTCCACTAGAAAAACTAGTGTCCTCAGCAAGGGCGTGTACTTGATATACACACATAGACCTTTTTTCCAGTGCCTTTCCTACACCAGCTTTTTTTACCTTTGCCTATTCTGAACCCCCAAATAATTTCCCCAAGACCATATAGTTAGTACATAAAATTAAAAATTGAACCTTTATATGCTTCTATTTCCAACCCTTTGTGATGTTTATATGTTATTTTGCTTCTTTTTATACACCACAATAGATTTTGATTGGTTTTACACATCTCTGATTTCTATTTCTGAAGCACAGAAGAGGCTGAACTAAGAACAATTTTCTCTAGAAAACCATTTTGTTTTGTTTTGTTTTAACCAGGGATGGTCCCAGTTAATAATCTTTTGACTTTGATAGCATGACAGCATACTGCATTTAGTCAAAGCCACACTTTGAGGTTTTAATTTGGATTTTTATTTTCTTGTGTTGATGTGGTTTTAGTGTGTATTTCTTGTGTATTTAGTATGCTCTTTTCCCATGTTGTTGGACAAAGGTAGAAAGCCACAGCCTTCATTCATCTCCATGATCATAAGGGGAAACAACAGTCTCCTCTGTAGTGGGTTAACAACTCATTTTTCATATCTCATTGTCCATAATATGCCAGTCAAAGGTATCCATCGTGGTGTGCAAATTCCACTTCAGACTGGTGTCTGTGCCTGTCTGCAGGCTACCATCAATGTTCCGAGCCTGTTAAGGTAGGCTAGGATAATCTGTGACTTGCTCAGTATATTAGATTAAACCAATGCATTTTATGAGTCGTCATATTTTCAATTTAGAATGTTTATAAGGATATAACTCTAGGTGAGGAGCAGTTTTGGTTTTTTTTGTTTAATATATTACTTAACTTTCAAACTAAAATTGGGAACAAAATGAGCCAAGAGTTAGGGTGCAAATAATCTACATACAACTGCATAGAGAGATAAATGTATGTCTGCTAGAGGTGGGAATATCTTTGGAGAAGACGGCATCACTTGCAACCCACCCCATTTTAGGAGCTCTCAGTGCTAGCCAGTTCACATGGCCGGATGGGCATATTTCAACTTTTAAAAAATTGTCTATTTATTGTTAGGGGACATACACCACAGTAGGGGGCTCAGAGAACAATTTGTGCGAGATGGTTCTGTCCTTCCACCATGTGGTTCCTGGGTTGTCAGGCTTGGCAGCAAGCACCTTTACCCACGGAGAAGTCTTGTCAATCCAGATTTCAACTCTTACTTGCTTCTCTGGCTGGATGTCCTTGTGTAGTGCCAAACCATACTATATGTCTGACAGCCTTTCTAACGAGGACCTAAAGGGCCGCATGTGCTCATTAATTAGTTTGTCCTAACTGACCATAAAGGGGAGAGGCAGATTTTAAAACATCAGCATCTTTGTCATAGACATGGTTGGCATCATTAAACAGATTTTGACTGATAAGGAAACTTGAGCTTAGAGAATCAAAACCAATTTATCCATCCCAGAAAAATTAAGGGTCATGGGGAAGGGGGGTGTGGAGAAAATTAAACTTAAGTCATCTTCTTCAATCTCACTCTTCTATCAAAAGTCCATGTTCAATTTAGTCATTTCAGATGACAAAAAATATAAAAGACCAAAGAAGGATGGGGCAGTCATTTAGGAACTAAACAGAGGTGAAACCACCAACAGGATGTTTCAGCATATGTTATTAAAGAAATTGAAAGTCATAAGAGTTCTTAGGAATATGTTTTGAATGCTGGATGGGGAGGTAAGAATCTTTACCCATAAAATAGAAAGTGTTTTTTGCATTATTTACAAGTAACAACATCATAACAACAAGTAACAATTATCATAGTGCAACATATTTGAATATGATAAGCATGGTCATGTAATTTTAAGTGTCCCCTGTGGTACTGAGATTTCCCATGACCTGTGCCCCATGACCGTTAACTCATTTCCAAAACACTTGTGCTGCCATGTGCCATGGGATGTGTTGCCCACAGGCACCAGGGATTCAGGCATATTCAGCTTCAGAACATATACAGCCATGATTCCATAGTCACAGACACCAGGTGTTTCTGTGTCCTTCTAGACAGTGTTAAAGATACTTTTCCCATCAGCTCTCTGGGGAAAAGAGCTCGCCTCTGATGTATGATGAGACTGACATTTGGACTAATTGTGAGCCCTTTACTATATGAAATATGGGGGTGTGAATGAAGAAGTCCCCATGTGGTTCTCAGTGAATGGAAGAGATGCATGCCTCTGTTTTTTCCAATACTAACCAGGACCTTGTGTGGTAAGAATAAGGTGCTTTCCTTGTTGTGTGAACTATAGATCATTTACTTCTCCACTATCTTTCTAGGAAATATCTAGTATATGACCACTTCTGGCCCAGGATAGTCAAAGCAGCCAAGACCAGGGCTTCTCAAAGCACTGTCTGGTTTGTTCTCTTGTCATTTGCCTTCTAAATCTGCTTAAGCTGCTATAACAAGACTGAGAGATGAAACAACATGCATTTATGGTCCCTTCATTGTAAAAGAACCATAATTATAGCTGGTATAATAATCATATACAATTCATAATACTAATAATCTTGGACCTTTCTGCTTCATCTTCCCCGCCTAGTCTTCACCAGTGGCCTCTTGAATACATTAATAGGAATATATTTTATCTTCTTTTTTTAAAATCCAGCTTTTACTATGACACTCAAGATCAAGTTGCCCTAGTGTTGGTTTCCCCTGAGTCCCCCCTCCTTCCCATCTTCTCCACAAGTCCTCTGTAATTACACATTCCTGAGACTTAAATGCACCTAGTTTCCTCTTATAAGGACAATAACCAGGTTGGATTAGGGTCCATGGAATCATATTAGTTTTCCCATTTTTTTAAAAGGTCCTTTCTTCAAACATGGTCATGGTGTGAGGAACTGGGATTTGAGGCTTCAGCCTCTGAATGTCAGCTGAGTTTGTGTCGTTCATTCAAAGTGATATGAATGGCTGGTGGTCAGGTCATGATTGACTTTGGTTTCTCTGACACATCACCAAAACAAACCATCTGTCTTCCACCCAGCAGACTTGACCAGAAGCAGAAGCAGCATGGCATGCATGTATGCGTGCATGCATGCGTGCATGCATGTATGTAGGTGTGTGTTTGGTGTGTTTATGTGTTGCTATGGCCAAACTTCTTAAAGAAAGGATGAGTCTGTACTTTGTGGACATAGAGAGTAACTTAGTGATTGTTCATTTACACAGTACTCAAGCCAGACCAAGTATCTAGGCTCCTTTTGCTTTCATCTCTGAACTCATTGGTTTCTTCCATTGCTCTTGCAATGATTTCAAAATGGACTCCATCTAAAGGTAGTAGCTTCAAATGTAGTAGCTTCTAGTCTTCTTCAAACTAGAGCCGTTTTCCTTTCCTTTCCTTTCCTTTCCTTTCCTTTCCTTTCTTTCTTTCTTTCTTTCTTTCTTTCTTTCTTTCTTTCTTTCTTTCTTTCTTTCTTTTACATCAAGAGTTTCTGCTTTCATAACTTCACATCCCCCCACCCCACGAGTACTTAATGTTAACCAATAGCTTCTTGGATGCATTAACAGCAATATATTTTCAGTTTATCCTTTTTTTTTTTAAAAAATCCAGCTTTTACTATGCATTTCTGTCTGTTGTGCTGGGATAAAGAAGGCAATTAACTCAATAATATTTTTTTAAAGAAAACTTCTTAAGTCTTATTGCCTTCTCTTCCAGTGTTGCTTCGAAGCACAGGGAAATGTGTAAAATGCAATTTCCATCCTGTGTTCTCTGTTTTGTGAGTGGCAAATAAATAAAAAGCATCCTTTGCATCAGTAACCTTGACATCCTCAGAGTGGATTTACCTCCCAGGCAGAGAGGGCAGGGAGATAGCAAATAATTTCAAGTGACTTAAGGAGACAAGGGTGAGGGTGAGCATGCGCAGGGAATAAGATTGACATGAAAGATCAACACATTCACATCTGAATAAGTCAGCAGAAGTGAAGAGAGGGAAAACAGGAATAATTTTAAAAGTTGAGATGCAGACAATGTAGGGCTTTGGTACTGGAGGAAGACATTGTATTTTCACTTTTCTTCTGGAATGGGGAAAGCTGACTTTGTGTCTGCTCTTTCTTATCCTGCCCTTTCATGTAGTATTTCTCTCTCAAGGGTAGCATGGAACCATAATTCAGCAGGCAGTCATCGGGCTTCTCCACTAATGGATGATGGAAGGACATCAGGAACCCAGTTGAGAGAGCGAAAACAGTCATCCATGCAAATAAATTCTGGCCTTGTTAATATTGCTATTTAAAGAAAATCACTTTTTTTTATGTCTTTAACTCTGTTCTTATAAAGACAAAAATAGTAACCAGAGCATACAGGGCTGACTTTTCTCCTATAAATATGCACCTTCTTCATATGCCTAGTCACTCGGAGGCTTGGAGGTTTTCAGGGCAGTAATGCTATGGTGTCCTGTTTTTCCCTAGGGTGGAAAAATTCTTGTTAGCCTCTCCCAGTGACCTTTTGCTGTCTAAATATTAAGCAGACATTAGTGTAACTTCCTGAACCAAATGGCATGGAAGTGTTAGAAGACAAGTGAGGGTCAGCAAACATTTTCTATTAAAAGGCCAGAGAGTGGCTATTTCAGGCTCTGAGTTGTCTTGGCTCACCTCTGCAGTCAGAGTACAAATGCAGCAAGGAATAGCTATACTGAATTCCAATGGGACTTATTTATGGAGACTGAAATTTGAATTGTAATTGAAATTTAATTTCAGTGTGTCATACGATATTACTCTTCTTTTGATTTTTTTCCCCCAACAGCTCAAAAAATGTAAAAGCTAGTCCTTGTTTAAGGACTGCCCTCAGACAGGTTGTGCCCCTTTCTTGCTGTCCTCTTGAATAAATCTTGTGTGACATTAATGGTTGAATCATGGTACTGGGGAATAGTACATTATGGTGTGAACTGATGAGGTTGAGGTGGACAGCCCTGATGCTACTGAAGTATTAATATTGTTGAACCATCTAGATAATCAGGCTGTCTTGTTAGTAGGATCTTAATTTCCTGTCACGGGCAGGCAAAATTTATGAAGTTGCCCATGGTCCGTAGTAGCTTATAGTTCTAGCTATCTGTATAGTACTGTACTAGTCTACCTTGTGCCACTTTAACAGAACTCCACAGATAGGATGATTTAGAAAGAAAACTACTCATTTGGCCCAGGTTCTATGACATGAGAAGTTCAAGGACATGGCACTAAAATTTGGCAAAAGCAAAACTTGTCAGATGTGGAGAAGAAATGGGCAGTGGTAAAAGAGGTGTGGGAGGAGGAAATTCAGTCTTAAAACCCCACTCCTGGAACCACAATGTTAAACATATTATTAACCTCTTAAATGACCTTTCTCAAAAACACTGCTACAATATAGTTTATGTTTTCAACTATGAGCCATAGGAGATACCCATGCCAAGTAAGAATGCAAATTTTCCCACACTCCACTTCTAGCCCCTCCTTGGCCTGAATCCTGAGTAATTCATGGCATTGAATTAGGGAAAAGATAGAATCATAGAGACCTCACAGAGTAAAAGAAATGAAAAGCCATGAAAGCTTCTGAAATTAGAGGGCATGAAATGGAGTGTGTGTGTGTGTGTGTGTATACACATGCTACCATGGATGTGTTAAGGTCACTAGACAGTTTGTGAGAATCAGTTCTTTTCTTTTGCCTTATGCATCCTAGGGATTTATCTAGGCATGTATAAAGTGCTTTTATATGCAAAGCCATCTTCCTTGCCCTAAACTTACTATATAGCTGGCAGACTATATTTCTTTAAGGTTCCATACACTGCGCATTTGCTAAGAGGTTTCAGACTTACTAATCATATAGCTTTCTAAATCATCAAAGAATAACACCAGAAGTGCAAGGTAACTATATCTATCTATCTATCTATCTATCTATCTATCTATCTATCTATCTAGTTACCTTGCACTATATATGTGTATATATATATATATATATATATATATATATATATATATATATATTATGCTGGATTTCATGAAATTTTAATTTTGTGGATTTTGGCAAGGGTAAATTTTATTCACCAATGTTGGAGTTGCAGAAATTTGAGAGAATTACTATTTAAACTTTGGGTTTTGGTGTTAAGGATACCTACATCTTACAAAAAGGAGGGCTGAAACCTTGTTTGGGCTCCTACAATGCTCCACCAATCCTAGTTAGCTTCCATGTTGACTCGCATATTCTTCTACCAAACTAACAAGAACTTTAAGACAGCAATTTATTTTAAATGGCAAGTGTCATATTATAAATTATCTATGTGAATATGTAGAAAGCCATAGCAGCATCTCATGACCAGATGGCATAAAAAGCTAGAAAAGAAAGAGTCTTCATAGAATGATAGCAGCGTAGAATTCTGGGTCATAACTGACATCTATAGATAGCCAGGGTAAATTGCTTAAGAGAAGCCATCAAATGTATAACCTATATTTGAAATGAAGTCAATGGAATGAATGCTTATATGCCTAAAAATAATTTTCTCTCCTTATTATGTCTTTGACTTGAAGTCAAGGTCCAGCATTTACCCAAAACACATAAATGCCCTTGCTAAGAAGCTCTGTTTCTTCCCCACAGGTTTCTCTGCTGACACCTTCTATGTGCATGTGGATTTCTGATAGCATCACAACACAGAAATACCTCTTCAGCATGCAATTCATTTAAAAAATATTTAGAATTACATGGAAAGGGCTGTAGTTGATATGTTCAATTGTTTCTAACTTTAGGAAGCACGTCATTATCAAGATCCTTACCAATAAAAAAAAATAAGAAATGGCTTTTAATAATCTAACACCTTGCCAGAGCAGGGGGCTATGTTCCCCAGATCTTTGGCTATCAAGGGATGGCAGAGGATTTTGATGAAAAAGTCCATGATCATTTTGCTACTCTAGAGTTGCTTTGCCCACTCAAAATGCTGTCAGTAGTTTTTTAAGTAGAGTTGACAATAGTAGAATATTTCTTAGTCATAAATCAGATTAACAGCTCCAGACAGAACAGTGTATTTGTATTTTCTCTTTGAGTATACAAAATTCTTAATTATAAACTATATATGAGGCAATTTAGCTTCTGATCACATATGGAAATCTTCATAAATACCACAGAACTTGTTCAGCCCTTTGGACTCTATTTAAATTTGAATGCATATCATATTTTGAGCATTTTTTAATCCTGTGTATTTCTTGTCCTCCACTTCCAATACTGCTGGAGAGTTTGCAAACAGAAGGCACTGAGCCACAAGAGGCAGGAACTGGGCTGCAGTTTCTAGCTACTTTGACCTTCAGTAAGGCTTACTCTTCCAGAGTTGATGCTTCCTGTGCAGGGGTTCCCCGAAATATTTCTGTCACATGATCCTTATCTTGTTTGCCATGCCAGGCACTTAGGTAGTTCTTTCGCTCCTTTATTTTCATGAGATAAGATGCTCATTCTGGGCTCAGATCCTGCTTCACAGGGCACAGACCATTTTGGGAAAAGGAAAGTGCAGCTTTCCTAAATGCAGAAAAAATGACCAGCCTAACACTTGGTGTTCAATGGTAATGTCTTTCAAGGTATTTATTGTTTGTTTGTTTGGTGTGTGTGCATGTATCCATGGAGGCCCGAGAAGATATAAGATCCCATGAAGCCAGAGTTAAAGGCAGTTGGGATATTCACAATGTGGAATTGTGAATTAAACTCAGGTCCTCCGGAAGAGCAGTGTGCTGTTAAGAGCTAAGCAATCTCTCCCTCCTTGAAAATATCTTTCAAAATCAAAATCAAGACCATTTTATGTGTATAAAACCTAAAGATGTTTGTCACCATCAGAAACACCCATATCAGAAGAATGACATTGAATGATATATTGATTCAAAACTATGAAAATTACACAAAAGACTAACTACATTGATAAGCATAAAGTTTAAAAAACTGGTTATTTCAACCACCTTAATATGTAACATAATGCTTATTTAAAAAAATTCATCCATGATATTTATGGTGATAGAAATGAAGGAAAGTTTGATTATTAAAAGAATTTTATAAAATATTGGGGTAAGACTATAACTTTACATCAGTGGTTCTCAACCTATGGGCCATGACCCCTTTATGTGTCAAAAGACCCATCCACAGGGCTCTTGTATCAGGCAACCTGCATATCAGATAGTAACATTATGAGTCCAAGCAGCAGGAAAATCACAGTTATAAAGTAGCAATGAAATAATTTAATGGTTGGAGATCACTACATGAGGAACTGCTTTAAAGGGTCACAGCACTAGGAAGGTTGAGAACCACTGCTTTCTAAAACTCATGATGAACTGAGTGATATAAACCATTGGCACTATTAAAACATCTATCAGAAGTAAATCAATAAGATGATAAAATTAGTGTGAAGGAAAGAAAGAATAGAAGTCAGATAGAAAAAATATAAAGCAAATAGCAAAGAGGTAGACTATATTCTGTGGAAAATGATAGTGCACTCTGGTGGGCTAAACATCACACACATAGTGTCAAATTCGATGAGAAATGAAGATGGTACCTGCAATAAACATTTTTCAATAAACTCACAAAGTAGATAAAATATCAAATACACAAACATTAAAGAAAATACATAGCAAGATAGTAAGGAAAACAAGGAGTGACTCTTGTTACCAGATGAAATTTGACAGAGCAAAGATGTTTCCCAGGGCCAAAGACAATTATTGCATAATAGCAAATGGACCAATTAATAAAGAGGACACAGTGTGCTGGATGCTTATGCACAATAACAGAGTTTCAGAAAACGTTGTGCAAACCCTGGCAGCTTTAGACAAGAATAGACAGATCTCTATGTAAAGGTGGAAAGTTCAAAGCCCCTCTCTCCATAACTCAGGAACTAAATAGAAAATATGTGAGGCTGTAGAAGAGTTGGAAACCTCCACCAGCCAACTTTGTCAAATTAGTGTTTACAGAATTCCACCAAAAAAACAACGTTGTGATCACTGTCTTCAAGTGTATATTGAAGATGTAACCAAGGGAGAACTTATTCTTGGCTACAAGACAAACCTTCATACATCTGATCAGACACAAGTCATACAAAGCAGGTTCACTTTGCATACTTGACTTACTCTGGAAAGGAGTAACAGACAGAGCTCTGGAAAAATCCTCAAATATTTGGAAACCAAATAGCACATTTCTAAACAAACTGTGGTTTAGTGATGAAAACAGAAGTGAAATTAGAGAGAATTAGAAAGTTGTTTGATTTAAAAATATTTAAGATGTAGTATCAATAGTGGTGGGCTGTATTTAGATAGCAGCTTACTGCAACATTGAGGAAAAACCTCCAATCAATAGGCTCCACTTTCATCCTCAGAGATGAGAGAAAGGAAATGTGATGGTTAGTTTTGCTTGTCAACATAGGCTAGATTAAGAGCCATCCATTGACGTGATAGAACATTGCTTCTGAGCATGTATGGGGTTGGGGGGGTTGGGGGGGTTGGGGGGTTGTATCTAGATGGGGCTGGTTTGATTGTGAGCTGAATGACAGATCCCCTCAGCATGCATGGATGCCATCTAACTGTCTGTGGGCCTAAATGGGAAACATTTTTAAAAAGTGGAAAATGATAATTTTTCTTTCTCACTCTTTGAGATAGGAAGCTGTTCTTTTCCTCCAGGAAATCATAGTTCAGGACTCTGTAGTCATTGGACAACATTTATATCAGAAGTTTCCTGGATTCTGGGTGTTGAGATGGCTTGTCATGAAACTTTTCATGACCATTTATCTAGCAAATTGCCTTTCGTCTATCATCTGTCTATCTGTCTGTCTGTCCGTCATATGGATCTATCTGTCATCTATCTATCTATCTATCTATCTATCTATCTATCTATCTATCTATCTATCTATCTACTCATTTATATTTATCTGTATATATTATCTATCTGTCATCTATCATCTATCTATAATTTATATCTATCACCTATCATCTATCATTTATATCTATCACTTCTATCTACCTATTTATCAACTATCATCTATCTATCTAATCATCCAACCATCTTTTCTATTGCTTCTTTGTTTCTGGAGAACCCTGCTTAGTACCACAACCCAATGCATATGCATCACAACGACCAACTTTGAAAAGACTGAATATGAATGATTTGAAACTCTAGTGAGATGCTTTTGTAAAATATAAAATAATGATGATCTATACATAAAAACATGAATATATACTTATGCTCTGACTTGACCATTCTACTACAAGATCTTTACCTAAGAGAAAGGAAACATAGGAATGCTTGTACAAGACTACTGTCGTAGCATCATTTTTAAATAGCCAAGACTATAACCTGGGGAATGATGAACAAATACATGGTATTTTTTACTCGGCCTTGAAAGCAATCAATTAGATACTTAGAATGACATGATTGAATGCCCATGTAAATATGCAAGGTGAAAAATACCAAATACCATGTACTTATTTTATTATTTAATTTGTTGGAATTTATAGAATTGTAGTGATGAGAGGCATACCAATGGTTTCTTGAGAAACAGAAAGGACAGTAGAGAAAGGAAGTATGAAATGGATGGGTGGGGGACTTAGGTGACAATGACTTTGTGCACATCTTGATAGAGGTGATGACTTCCTAGTGTGATGGTTAGTTTTAATTTGATAGAAGTCAAAATCATCTGAAAAGTGAGCCTCTTGGCATGCCTAGGAATATTATCTAGATTAGCTTACGTAAAGTGGGGAAATCTGCCTACTGTGGACCACACGAATCTCTAGGCAGGAAATCATGATTTGCAAAATGATAGAGAAAGCAGGCCAAGTACTAGCATGCATGCATTCAAGCTCTCTGCTTTCCAGTGGTGGATATGACATGATCATTTCCCCCAATATTCTACCAGCATGACCTCCCATCTATGATGGCCTGTAACCTGGAAACCTGAGCCAAAGTAAACCATCTCTCTCTTAGGTTGCTTTTATCAGTATCTTATCACACCAACAGAAGAGTAACAAAGACACATAGTGGTGGGCACAGAACCAATGTATGTAACTCTACACTTAAAACAAGTAGCGTATTTTTTATTTGTACTTAACACCACTCTGCTCTTCCTCGGCAGTCTTTCTGAAACATCCATTATAATGTAAAATATTTAATTTATGGAGAGTACTGGGTTCAATGGATAGGGCAACAAATTGGATGTTGCTTTTGCCTTCAGTACTCTTTCAGCTCAGGAAAAGCTTATGGGAGTGACTTGTATGCCCTACTTGGTTATCTGAAAAATGTTATGTTTTCAAGGTATTGCTTCCTCTGAGAATGAATGATGTAACTGAGAGATAAAGCAGGGATTGAACTCCAAGACTGGGTTTTAAATATCTGCATTTAGTCAGCACAGTATGCAGTAAAATAAAATTAAAAAGCAAAAGTAATTACATGCATATTTACTATATACTACTATGTATTTAATATATATGAATTTGCAGTAAATATCACACACATAGACAGTGCACAAGCACGCGTGCACACACACACACACACACACACACACACACACACACACACACACACACACAGAGTAAATTACCCCAACACATCTAAGTAGCCATTTAAAGAACTCTAAAAACATGCAATGCTAAACAAACAGAAACTCCTCAGAGATAAATAACTGCTCAGATCGTATTTTGAAGATTTTACTCTCAACTATGTAGGACTCTCCTCAATTTTCACTGAATACACATGCTCCTAAAATATATGCCAACAACATGCAAATGTTTACCGACTTTTGTTTACATCAACAGCAAAGAAAAAACGAGGACCCAGAATAACCCTGTGAATCAGACACAGGCTGGTGGGTGGGAAGGGAGGGAGTTTGACAAAGAGGAGGAAAAAGCAAGAGAGAGAGACTGAAAGGTACTGGGGGTGAAGCAGGAGGCCTGAAGCAGAGGGAGAGATATGCAAATGCACATCGACTCTGTAATGAAAAATCTCCTTATTAAAGTGTGCTTTATCTGAGAACAGCCTTCCTTTTAGGAACATATCCAAGCAAAGATAAAGGCATCTTACTACCCTCATTAAACTGTGCATGGCTTGATGCAATCAGGCTTGTATAATTTGCATATGGAGCAGTTTAATCTAGCTCATCCTGCCTTGCACCTATTGTTAATCACGCCTGGCTTCCCATCCTCCCCCTCCCCTTCCACTAACCCTTTGATTCAGCAGATAAATGAATAGACATCAGGACATCGACATCTTTGTGAGTGATCAGCAGCCTTGTTCGTGCAGAATATCCCCTGGCTCAGTGCAGAACATCCCCTGGTTCAGTGATTATGGCTTTTTTTTTTTTTTTGACATCCCATATGTTTCTGATAGTGTCCGTCTTAGTTGATTAAATTTAGAAAAAAATGTATACAGATATATGAACATGATAGAGTAAGATGGTAAGAAATCATTATGAATGTCACCTCTGGCCCATGTCTCTGTTCTCTTTTAACCACAAATTATACAAGGATATGCCTACTTCATGGGATGAGATCTGCTGCTCTCCACAAAGTTCCTTAGAGTCCACATGGGGAATTTCACTGGAGAAAAAGGCCACTGAGAGTAGATGGGTTTTTTTTTTTTTTTTAGACTTACTCTTGGCTGTGAAGTAGTGTGCAGTTCTGAGGGTGGTTGCATTGGTATTGAGTGTGCTGGTGTCTAACAAGTGCAGAAAGATTAGTTGAAAGGCTTGGCATGCGAGGGGGGCAATCCTAAGCAAGATAAGGGTCTTCCAAAGTTTGCTTCCCAAGTGTTTGTCAGCTATTCATAATCTCTATGTTCATATATTCTCCTCACATTAGAGATAGGAAGGACGTATAGGAACAAAAGTGATGATGGGAATGTCTTTCTGGAGTCAAGTATAACCATCAAAGTGTCCACGACCAATCCATCCCCATCCCGTCCAACCAAAGGACATCCTCAGGCTGCTGCAATGTGAATATCCTACCCTACTCTCATGAGTGGAGAACACATGTGTGTGTGTGTCACAAGGGTGGGACTCTAAAATTCAAAGGGGTCAGGGAAAATATTCTCAAATATTTAAGCTAAATATGCACACCTAGTCTGTGTTGTGTTGGCTGGGATGCTGGTTCAACCCACATTCGAAATGGCTGGCTAGAGGCTAAGAATGGAGTGTTTAAATGGCATGGAGATGAGCTCTTAGGGCCTGCTCTAGAAAAACCTCCCAAGGATAAATAGCTGGCCTGCTCTTTGAAGAGGAGATGAGAAAACAACCAAAAAAAAAATTGTTTTCCTGGTAGTTTGGGGACTAGTGAGCTGGTGTTAGGGTTTTTATTAAAGGGGCTGAAAGAGCCACAGGCAGAAGGACAGAACAGAGGACTGAGGGCTGACTTAGAATGAGTCAGCCATATTTTCTCTATAAGGTTCACAGATTCCCTGTTCACCTTTCCTTCTCTTCTGCACATCTCAGGGTAAAGAACTAAGTGTAGACTGCACCTGCAGTCTAAAGTTTGAGTATTCAAATCCTGTCCCTCAGATCTAGCTCCATTATAGAATCATACAAGTACGATTGCAAGGACCATAAGAGAGAGTTTTTACAAATCCCAAAGTGATGAGTTTTCCTCAAATTCTAAGCTATTATTCTCATGTCAATTTTTAGAGATGAGATCCCTCCTCTGCTGCCCCCATCACTATGGCTTCCACATTTCTTATTTCTGGGTGCCCCACGCAGCTGGACCAGCAGGAAACCTGATCCTATTCAGTGAGTGTTTGCTGTCTCAAGATCTTGAGCCCCAGTCACAGAGAGTAGATTTCCAGAAGGGCTCTGTCCTAACAGTGGGGAAGCTTTGACAGTAGCCTAAGCAGGAAGCTGCTGGTTCCCAGCGTCTCCGTGTACATGGATCTTTTCCTGCTGTGATTCACTGTATCCAGGTAGGCTCAGCACAACATCTTTGCCCTGCTTCACCCATACCCATTTCTTCTCATTCATCCGTTTGTTTAATTCACAGTATTATCATGGGGCAGAAGTCTATAGATTGCTCTCTACCAGTAGGGAAATGAAAGCATCTTTTCCCAAAGAATGAGCAAAGGCCATAGGAAAATGTGCCTAGAACTTCACACTCAGCCGGGAATGTGGAGGTCCCAGGAAGGATGGCAACCTCCAAAATGGAGTAGGCTTATATTCATGCTTGAAGGTTTTATAACTATCTCCAGAGTCTCTAATGGGGGTATGACTCCCCCAAATGTGAGGAACTAGAATCCATCTGCATTTCCCCTCCGTTCTTAATCAGTCAAGTCTTTCAGAGTGAGGAAACTCATTCTTCACAGTTCTTGTCTATTGCCCTGGTACCTTGGTCCATCAATAGTAAGCAGCTAGTGGGCCCTAAGCACATTCCTATTAACTACTGGTACCCCGAGACAGTAAAAAAGAATATATACCTCAAAACATAGGGTCAAAGTCTCCCTTTGGGCCATAGATTTTTCTAAGGTTCAAGTCTAACCACCATGAATGTTATTCAAAATCATCTCCTTCAGAACTGAGCTGCCTAAGACAGATGCCTGAAAGGGAGTAAAAAGATTCGCTACTTAGCACTTGATCATAAATCTCCTCCTCATAGCATGGGGTGACCCACCTCTCAGATGCCAGGCCATGGCTGGCCCACACTTTCTGTGTTCCTCGCAAGGTGAGATTCAGTTCCAGCCCAGCCTTAGTCTGTAACTAGTCCAGCTCCATCTCTCTGCTAGCAAGCAGAGGAGAATACAAAATGCCTTTTCTCATTCATAATGATTGCTATCAGACCTCTGGGAGATCTGATTGAAAAAACCGAGTCCTTCTAGCCAAGCTGGAATCTGGAAATGAGCTTTTTATAGTTTCCAGAAGTCTTGGAATGAAAGAAGATGTTAGGAGAACAAGTGGCAACCAGGTCAGAATCAATATTTATTGGCTTATTAAAGGAAGGGGGATGTCAGGAGCAAGCTCCTCTCCACGTGTGTGGGCTGGGGAATAGGAGTCTGTGAATGCCAACTGCTGCCTGCCTGTGAGTCCCAACTGTTAGGGTCAAGCAATCCCATCATTCTTCTATTTACCAGCTTTGAAACTTCTCATTTAACACGCCACCGGGCATGCATGTTAGCCATTCAGGTATTAATACAGCAATTATTACAGCAGAAGGGATGGCTAGTTTTTGTTTCATCTCTTTCTCTTCACCCTGCCCTTCCCCTGCCTGCTTGTCTTTTTCTTCTCCCTTTTGGCATTTATCTCCATGGGGAGCCTGCTATTAGGATTTTAATCTTCAAAGACAGTCTGCCTCTGTGCTATAGAAGTCACGGATGGTCTCTTGAGTGAGTCTCTCACTCTATTAAGGCACCTAGACACGTGGACATGTGGGGTTCTAATGAGACTGGATTCCCACAGAGTGTAGGGAGTCCTGGGAGATGCCCTCCCCACCTTATTCCTATCCTTTGCCTTTCCTTCCATCGATGGTGAAAATACCCTTCATTATTGCTGATGCTAAAAATTCTCCTACAAGGCTTTCTCCTCTGGATCAAAGTGCTCTCTTGGGAAGAGAGGGGTTAAGTACTAAACCTTACATGAGCCTTAGCACTCTTGATTAATTCACGCAATTCAAACATTCAAAACAACTTGTATCAAGAAGCCAGTCTGTACCTGACACTCTACTACATGCTCTGTAGAAATTGGAGCATATCATTTTCTCCAAAGCCTTGAGTGGGAGCAGGCTCCCTCATTATAACAATTTCATAGTTGGCTATGAAATTTTTCTGAAGACTTTTTAGGTGACAAGTGACATGACCAGAATTTGACATCAGTCTTACCTGGCTTCAAATTTAGGGCTTTTCCACCATTCACAATGAAATTAAATCCTAATCGCTGTAACAAAAATACTGAGCTAAAGGTGGTGGTCTCTTCTCTGGTTAGTCCCCAGCTACTAGTAGATGCAATTGGACACAGTCAGGGTAGTATGGCCACCGACATTCCCCAACTTATATTAGAGAAGATCATTATGCAAAATAGTACTTAAATATTAGTGGAAAATAGAAGAGTAGAGATTCATTCATTGACTAATATTGAATGTCTAGTATGTGCCAGGAAATTTCCTATTTGCTGGAGATAGAGCAAGATAAGTAAATCCGCCTCCCCCCAAACCAAAGCAATCTTCACAAAACCTCAATGATCCAAAGTCTCTATAAACCTTGTATTCCAGTGAAGCTGAGTAGAGCAGTATGTACCGCTGTAATGTAGTATTTAGTGTGTCAAAAGGATGCTGATCTACAGGTCAAATGAATCAAGGATTGGTAGGCAACAGAGCAAGCAAGATGGGTGGGTTGTAACTATAACATAGAAGTAGAAAGTTGTGCAGCCCTGTCCCTGTGCAGGTAAAAGTTGGCTAAAATGTGGAAAGCAGTAAAAAGGAAAGCCATGGACAGAGCTCCAGGCCAAGGGAATAGCTGCCACCAGACTGAAAAGTGACAATATATTGAACATGTTGACGGAGCAAACAGGCCTGAAAGATGAATGACCAGAGGTGATTGGGCAGGGTGGATGAGAGCGAGGAGGAAGGTATGTAGCTACTTATAGCCACGAAGAAAATTCTAGCTTCTAATGAGTGGGGAAAAATTATGATAGGCGCTCCTGAAGAGGAATGACCTCATATGAGATACTGCATCAGAGAGCCACTATGTCGCAATAATAGCTAATGGAAAGTAAAGATAACAAACAGGCAAACCTGTCAGAAGACTCAGTTAGCATGCTTGAGGTAGAGATGTTGAGAGGTAGAGATGTTGAGAAATGATATTATTCAAGACATATTTGGAAAGCGAAAACCAGTGTCATTTGTTCACTGACTATTTACAGGGTAAGGAAGGGAGTAGTCAATAGTAAGTTCATTATTTTAGCTAAACATCTGGAAGGAGCAAGTAGCTCTTACTGAGATGTGACAAACGTAAGTCAGGGTATCAAGAGTTTAATTTTGAATATTTCCAATCAGTAATTCTGCTAGGTATTCAGAAATGAATAAGCAACTAAATATTTGTGTGTGGAATACAGCATGACTATCTTAGCTGGGAATATCAATTAGGGGTTACTCACCTTTGTACAGTGTTTAGGGGGTGGATCAGGAAAACCTCAAGGACTAAGCCTTGTAGTACAGCCCTAATAAGAATTGAAGTGGGAGCTGGAAAGATGCTGAAGAATGGTAGGCTATGAAAAGAGAGTGGGCAAGGGAACCAGGAGCTGCGTGAGGTAGGCTCTAAGTGAAGCTGTCATTTAAGCGGAGGACACGTATTAAAGAGGATAAGCCAAGAAATCCACAATTATAGGAATGAGGGAGAATGACCAGCACTGGGAAGTATAGATACGTCTTTCAGGGGACTTGGATGCAGAGAAGATCATCCAAATAACAGACAGAAAAATGAAGTTTGTTTCCCTTTTCTGTAGGACAGTAGAAATGATAACTTGTTTGTTCTTTAATGACAAGTAACCAAGGAGGAGAGAAGACTGTTGCAAGAAGGTGAGGGATGAGAACTGCTCAAGAAAGGCCTTGATGTGGATGACAAGAGTTGGGGCCTGGTAGAGAACATGGAGGCACGAGTCTTTGCTCAGAGCTCTCTACCTATGTGATGAAGTGAAGCAGTTTAAAGTCACCTTGAAAGGAATCTCAACGAAGGTTTGTCTGCTTTGGATGCTGTAAGCATGCCTGTGAGGGATTCTCTTTGCTAAGCTAGTTAAGGTGAGCAGATCTAGCTTAAGAGTGAGCTTCTTCATTTCAATGGATGGGCCCTGGACTGTATGTAAAGGAGAGAGTTACTGAGCTCTGGCATGTATGTATCTGTTGCTCACTTTTTCTCACTCTGGGAATAATGATATCATTTTTCTCAAGTTCCTGTCACTGTGACTCCCCAGCCATGGTGGACTATAACCAAGGACTGTCCACTGAATAAACTCTTCCTGAATTAGGTTGGCTTTTGACAGGGTATTTTAATCGCATCAACAGCAAGACACTGAGACAAAGGCCACAGCTTTCTGCAGCTCTCAGCAAGTGACTTCCACCTTGGGTAGGGAGCAATGTTATTAGATCAAGAAAAAAACAAGTTGGGGAGGGTTAGCAGTTTGAGAAGGTAGGAGATATTTGTCTAGGGCTGATTCAACCATCTGGTCAAATAAGTTGATTTCGGGGCAGTGTTTATGATTGACTTGAAATCAGTGATCATGAATTTGAAGTGAAAATACCATAGAAGATTAATATAGAAAAGTGAATATGACAAGTCTATTCTGTTTCAAATGCCTTTCAACTCTAAGGGTCTGGAAGACTGGAGATGGTGGGTGGACCTGCTATCTCTTGGCTTGGTATACATTCTTTACATTTCCATCCTCAACAGTCCTGGCCTTTCTCTTCCAACTTTCATCCGTGAGCATCACTCTGATACCCTTCCGATACCCCTTCTTTGCTTGTATCTATTTGGAAAAGATGAAAAATAAAACCCAATGGGTTTTCCTGAAGCATCATGGGTCAGTATCACAGAATGCTAACCGCAATGTAGACCTTTAAGGTTGGAAGAGGATTAGCAAATGTCTGTCCTCTTGTTGCCAGTATGACAACAGAAGCCAAGAGAAAAGAAGTGATTTACATAAACTCATCTAATTTGGAATAAGGATGTAGCTGGTACTGGCATCTAAGTCTCCTTCCCAGTGCCCCTTCTGGCACATTCCGTCATTGGTTTCCTGGACTCAACACAACTGCATGAGGTCTCTCAAGAGTGAGGGGAAAGTGGTTCTTGTAATGAATTTTGCAGTGTCACTATGTGCCAGATTTGAAATTAATTTCATTGGATGGTCAATGTCCTAATAATAAGTCATTTAAATAATGAAACCTGGGACAACTACCAGAGGTGTCAGATTTTAATTTTATCACTGAGCAGCAAGAATCTTCAAAGTCCTCTCCTGCTCTCCATGCTATGTCAGACTCTATAGCTACTGCCTAAAATTAAGGGTAGTACTTCTCAGTATGCCCAGTGCTCACTCACATCTAGTTAGCAATGTCAATTCTAAACCTTCCATTAGGCCAGTTGTTATTAAATGTGAAAACAGGGGAGTAGCATACTATTGTGTATTATATAATTAGGGAGACAAGCCACAAAAAATTACTGTTTGGTTGTTCATAATTATATAGTCTATTTTTATCTCCCCTAAGACAAAATGGGATGAATGGATGCACACATTTTGTGATATGTTTCCTCCTCATTCCACAAGAGGAACTTAATTGGTTGAAGCAGTTAGAATTTGGAGTGTGTGTATGGAGGAGGGGATCATGGCAAAACTGAAGGCATGGGTTGCTCCCTGAATGTTCTGTCCAATTGCTTGACATGGCTCAACAGCTCCAGTGATCATTCTGAAGTGGCCCCTGGATGAGCCAATAGGGTGCAAGGTTTTCAGAAGAGAACAAATATGGCTGAATCAGAATGAATGAGAGAGGCAACAGTGGCTCTTCTAGACACGGGAAATGCCAATGAGGATTTTTTTTCTCAAGTCCAACCTTTATCTAATGTGGATATGGAGAGCTATGAGCTTCTCTGTTATGACAGAGCTCCATCCCAAGCTTTTCATGACTTTGTGGATGTACATGCGTGCAGGCCATGATCTTCTGGTATGGAGAGAGTGAAGGGAAGAAAGGCTATCATTTGAAGTGTTATGTGGAGACACTTACAGTGTAGAGCAGAAGTTAGAGAATAATTGTTTTTCCACTACAAAACCTCTGGGATGTATTTACAGACTAGGTCACAACAGCTCTTGGAAGTACCTAAAGGATTCTTGGAAGTCTGCTAATATAAACCTTTTTTACCATCTTGCCTGACTTTTCATATCTAAAGGACTGGTGGGTGCTTGAAAATTGTGTTCTACACTCTGAACCCAAGTCTTTTCTCCAAATCATTCTAACTTTGTGTAGAATACTCATCATAGATGTCACTGTTCTCTCTGTGCTACTGGAAAATATGCAGACATGTGGATGATACCATGGATGTAGTGTCAGATAGCTTTAATTTTCCAAACACTTGTGATATGAAAACCTAGCTAATGAGTCAGTAATAGCAAAATGTCCATAGAAGTGTGGTAAGGCTTTCAAAGTTGTATAAGGATGGGAGAGATTGCTCAGTGGTTATGCCCCAGTACAGGGGAATGCCAGGGCTAAGATGTGGGAGTGGGTGGGTAGGGGAGCAGGACGGGGGATGGGGGAGGGTTTAGAGGACTTTAGGGGTAATATTTGAAATGTAAATGAAGAAAATAACTAATAAAAATTGGGGAAAAAAAGCACATGCTGTTTCTGCAGAGGTTCCTGGGCTAGTTCCCAGTACCTACATGGAAGCTCATGATAATCCTAGTTCCAGTTTCAAGGGATCAGATACCCTCTCTGACCTTCATGGATATTAGACATACATGCAGTACATATATACACATGTAAACAAACACTCATACAAATGAATAGGGGAAACTCGCAGGGTTTTACCCTTAGATAAAGAGCAATAGGAAATGAGCATAGGTTTGATGTGTTGCTGAGATGGGCAAGGTTAGCTTTCCCCAGGGTGCCCTCCCTATCTGGTTATCCAATGCCTAGTGATCAAGTCTGAAAACATAGATTCAGCAGATCCCAGTCTCTCTCTCTCTCTCTCTCTCTCTCTCTCTCTCTCTCTCTCTCATCTATCTATTATCTATCTATCTATCTATCTATCTATCTATCTATCTATCTATCTATCTAACTGTCTATTGTGTACTGTGAATTGATAGCAAGAGTAATTGAAGAAAAAGAGGCTATGAATTTGAGAGGCAACAGAGGTAAAAGAAATATAAAAGAGGTTGGGGGAAGAAGAGAGTGGAAGGAAAATAATGTGATTATAATTTAATTAAAAGTAAAATAAATTTAATGAGAAGAATTATCCAAAACTGTTAGGCACTCAGAGGACCAAATCTCAGGCTTCAATAGATGAAATGCTATATGTGTGTGTCTCCATGTGGAAGAACGCAGTGACAGTATCCCAGGCTAAAGGATTTATACACACACACAAAAGGATTGAAGCTATTCTTCTCAGGTATAATACAAAGGCATCAACTCACCAATTAGTTCTTTAAAAAATCTTTTTGTCAAAATACTGTGCTGGGTGCTAGGAATGAACCAAGGTGCCCATGATAGGCCTTTGTGTGCAAGGTACTTACAACACGGAGATAAGAGAAGACATTCATTTTATCCCTGGTGTTTTCTTCTATGACACAAGGCATGTGCATGGTCTAGCAGGGGTGATGTGAGGCCTCAGATAGGATGCACTGAGTAGTTTAAATGGAGCTTCTGAAGTCTGTGTAGAGCCAGGTCCTGCTGCCAACAAAACAGTCCAGGAGGAGAGATGACTCACTGGTCTAAGACAACGGGGGTCATGCAGCTTTGCATGTGGATTCTTTGCAGCAGACAATGATAACAGAGCTGCCTTCCAACTGATGAGGTGTCATTACTGGGGAAAGGCTTGTGTCAGCTCATGAAGATAATGGAACAGGGGATCGCAAGCAGTGCAGAGGAAACTGTCATCGTATATTCTGAGCTCAGAGACCATCATCTCTACAAAGACTCCCCTGAAACTCTGGGGGAGCCGACCTGGAGCCCAGCTCTCTGTTCCTCAGCCAGGTCTTTACAACCCTCAAAGTAGGGATCCCACAAGGGAATAATGAGGGCTGAAAAGATAGAGATGATGGTGAGAGCAGAGGTTGCAGTGACAGTCCAAAGCTTTGGGTAAGGGCCTCTAGGCTCTCTGTTTCTAGATACCGTCTAAGGCTGTCTTCTGGTTCAGTTGACTGAAGTATTTTCATCTAGAGAGACACCAGAACACTGTTGTTGCCTTGGGAAGGTGAGGCTTTTTTGCTGGCTTCATCACATGTGTGTTTGGGGGGATACAAGCTGCTTCCTAGGCCAAGGACTCTGGTCCAGTTTTCTTAGGCTTTCCAGCCCTACCTGTAGGGTCATTTAGAGTTGCACAGAGCATCCAGAGAAAGAATACTGTTTTAGTTAGGGTTTTACTGCTGTGGAGAGACACCATGACCAAGGCAACTCTTATCAAGGACAACATTCAATTGGAGCTGGCTTACAGGTTCAGAGGTTCTATCTGTCATTATCAAGGTGGAAGCATGGCAGCATCCAGGCAGACATGATGCAAGGAGAGCTGGGAGTTCTATACTTTCATCTGAAGGCTGCTAGTGGAAGACTGATTTCCAGGCAGCTAGGGTGAGGGTCTTAAGCCCACACCCACAGTGATACACCTACTCCAATAAGGCCACTCTCTGGTCCAATCATATACAAACCATCATAGATACCC
The DNA here is from genome assembly GCA_902729485.2 of Mus minutoides. NCBI lineage: Eukaryota > Metazoa > Chordata > Mammalia > Rodentia > Muridae > Mus > Mus minutoides. The sequence goes on from LR750255.1 coordinate 172,826, forward strand.
TATTGGGTCACCCCCGGGTTTCATGACAGCAGCCAGGTAATGGGTGACACATCTTCTCATAATTCCTTCACATTTTTTTTTCTTCCTCCCTGGCCTTGTTCACTAACTCCCTTCCTTGCCTCCATCACTCCTCTTTATAATAGCACACACACAATCACTCTGAGGCACCCTACTCCATCTCTAACACAATGAATGTTGCTGTCAGTTCAGATAAGAGCTCCCGCTGCATACAACAGCAATATTTCCAGTCCTGGCAAACACGATCATAAGTTCAGTTTATTAATATTGCAGCAGTTGCACTAAATGAGATCACTTGGCTAACAAAACATTTATCAACAAAACGCTGCCACCTACTGAAGTTTTGCAAACAGCCCAGATGATTGGACGAGATCACAAATTCACTCTGTCATGAGCTTCTGGTCGCTTCTGAAATCGTTCAGAAACAAGAATGATAACCAGCCGAAGCAGACAAGACGTCCTTCTCACACAGTCTGCTTAGAGCGTGGCAGAGTAGATCCCATAGAGATGTGTCCAGAGAAGAGGGTATTGTTTACTTCATCACAGAATTTTCTAGCAGGGTTTGAGGAATGGCCCCACCCCTGCAGGAAAGAGTTGTGTCTGTTATGAATCATTTCTACAGAATGATTTGTAGCACAAGTGCTCTGTCTGCAGCAGAGGCAAGTGAGAAACAGCTGAATTTTTATTTTCATCGATGGGAAAATAAATATATTTGGTTTGAAAAGACAATCCATGAAACTTACAATGAAAAAAAAAAAAAAACACACAGCAATAACCACACAGCAATTTTTCTATGTGGCGCTAAAGTGTGGAAATACGCTTTCATTTTACGACCTGTTTTAAACTGCAGAAAGCGCTTTCAGAAGGGAGAATTAAGTCATTCATTTTGCATCTATAAAGGTCGTAAGACTTTTAAAAGTAGTGGGATAACTAATCCGTAATGCCCAGGGTGAGTATGATGGGGGAAAAGCAAAAGGTAGAGTTATTAGCTGCATCGTTTTCCTAAAGCCAATAGTCACTCTCCTCGTAAAGAAAACTATCAGGATGTAACTTTTAATACAGGACAACAAAGGGTTCTGAGGTCTACCCTCAAGTCCCTCAGCTCAATTCTGAAGCCAGTGAGGCTGGCTAACAAAGCAAAGAAGGCAGGAGGGCACTCTCTGAAGGACACCCTCACTTGAGTCATTGGTGTGTAAACGGATCCTTCCCACAGTACCACATAGGTTCCAAAGAGGAGACATTGGTTGCTAGAGTCTAGAGTAGTGCTTTGCATATGACAGGGACCCATGAAGCGGGGCAGCTACAGATCCTGGGCATTTAGATTGAGTTTCCAGGCCACAGGGATCCTTTGGCTACTCATTTTCTGCTCCTCTTGCACAATGCAGTTTTCAAGGGCTGGACTGGCTCTTTTGTTCTGGACCGTCTGTACTTCTGTACTTTGTGTAAGGAATTAACAGCAGAATGGCTCTGAATGTATGAATGGAAGAGAGCAAGAAGGAAGAACCCTGATGGCTGGTTTACGGTTAGGTTGGGAGAGTTACACTGGGATGCTCCTGTGCACGTTCACATCCGGGCTCCACCAGCTTTCTAAATTTATCCCACAAAGTAGACTGGAAAGGGGGCAGGGCGAATGGGAGAGCGAGATGAGGAGCAGGCATGATGCTGGCTCTAGAGTCAACTAACTGTGTAAGAGCACATGACACAGCTTTTCAAGGATCAAGTGTGTAGTCAGTCTGTGAGGCTCTGTGCCTATATCAGCTGTGTTTCACACGATCCTGAAAGGTGGCAATCACCGTACCCATTTTACAGACAAAATAAACCAAGGCTTAGAAAGATTCAGTGACTTGGTGAGGTTCACTTAGCTTCAACTCATGGGTATCTTCTGGCTTGAAAAACCCTGCTTCGGACTGTTTGGTTTTCTCTGGTTGCTGGGGATGAACTCAGGGTCCCATGTTAACCTCTGATCTATATCCCAGAATCCTTTCACTTTTTTTTTTTTTTAAAGACAATGTCTTGATAAATTGCCCGGGTCGGCTTTGAACTCACTCTTTAGCCCAGACTGGCCTCAAACTTGCAGTCCTCCTGCCTCAGTCTTTGGAGTAGCTGTGATTATAGCACCATGCCACATCCCAGGATTAAATGACCCTGCTGCTTTATGGGTGCACTGGGCCTAGCCAGCCAGCACTATTTTACTTTTCTTTTCTTTTTTTGGCTTGTATAGAGAGGGTTAAGCAGAGTGAGGGGGAACAGAGGAATGCTGTCACTCTCTTCTACCTAGGGAAGTAGCACTTCTCTTGCACACAGGGGAACAGTGTGCCCAGCATGCTAGTAAGTGAGATCATGGCTAGGAAGCCCTTGGATCTCCTTAGAAGTAAGTGACTTAAAAAAAAAAAAAAACCCAGCCATTTGTATTACCCTTGTAGGTGATATGGTTTCAAATGGACAGAGAGCACAGTTTGTCTTCTGTTCAAATTGGCAATCCCTTCATGCCATTCTGGGAATTAGTTCAGAACTGACTACAGGAAGCATAAATCACCTTTCATGCCCGTACCATTTCCTAGCAGGCCTGTATTTTCCCAGGAGGTTCTTTCTCTGTAGTAGATAAAAGTTTGCCTGTATTTCATGTGTTCTCACTTCATTTTGCTCCTCAGGAGATACCCAGGCTGTGTCCATCATCCCAGGCAATGTAGCATCCTGTCCCAGACGCTTCAATCCAAGGTGGTCCCCTCTAAACCCCGCTTCTTCCACTGACTACCTCCGTCACTTTTATTGTTATGAGGAGGCATATTCTCCTTCTCAGTGAAAGGAGAGGAGCATTTGTGAATATGTGACAATAACCCACATGCAGCTCTCTGATTATAAACATCAAGTGTTATGAAAGTCCCATTAGTGCTCTGATCAAAGGCAAGGGGGACTCACTGCTGAAGCAGGAGGTGACTGGGCACAACCAGAACAAAGGAAAATGCTGAGTAGACATGGGTTCCCAGGAAATTTACATGAAACACTTTTGTCTGCTGCATTTTCAGCTGAGCTTATGAAAGGACTGAACCAAAAGCAGGCAAAGCCATTGATGTTACAATGCTACCTGATAATTAACAATAAGTTCAAGATCTACTGATTGCAAACATTCCCCACATTTAGCTGCTAATGCTGACAACAGTAAGTGCTGGCTATAATAATCACCTTTGGCCATGGAGGGTGACAGTAAGCTCCTCCAAGTATTTCTGTTGACCACATCCCTCAGGAAGATATTGTGCTATGTGCTGGGGAGAGGTTCAGATCACAGAGAGAAATACAGAAGCTAATGTAGAGTATTTGCCTGAGCAGTAAAATCCTTTTTCCTTTATCGGAATAATATATTAGTTTTTCTCAGTGCTGTAGCAAAAAAAGAAAAAAGGAAAAGAAAAGAAAAACCCCAATCCTCTTCAAAGAGAGAGAGAGAGAGAGAGAGAGAGAGAGAGAGAGAGAGAGAGAGAGAGAATTTAGAATGTAGAGCCCATCATGCTGGAAGCCATGGTAGCTAGAGCTGATTGGTCTGTAGTGGTTGGAGGTTTTAACAGCTGGCCACATGACTCTGAAGACAGAGGTAGTATCAGACTGAAATGAGATGAGACAAAGCTCAGTGCAGTGCTGTGGGAAGGTTCAATCGATGGGTGGAGCTGGAGGAAGCTTGGGCATCATGGTGGAGGCCAGGATGCCTTTCCCTACATCTCTGTGTGCCTGCCATCCTCACCAGCAGCTCTGCTTCCTTCTAGAGCTGCCTCATCCTGGCTGGCCTCTTCCTTTGTGCTGAACCCAGAGTCCTGGTATTAATGATAGCCCAATTGCTCACCTGAGCCTTCTGGTTCCAGAAGTAACACTAATGTCCACTGAGCATGCCTGAGTTGACTGCTTGTTCTTCTTGTGACTTGGGGGTTCAGCTGTCCCTGGGAACCACACACCAAGTTCCACATGCCTGGTTTCACTGCCTCACTACACAGTGTAAAACTGCCTCACAACTGTCAACCCAAAGTCAGGATTGGTCAACAAACCAGTGCTTGAGCATGATTCCAAGGTACGGGTGTTATAAGCCTGTGCCTGGGAACCAGCCAGAGGAGATTAGCTATCTGGTACCACCTAGTACATCTGTGTGATAGACACAAGTTTCTCTACTTCCCCTAGCTCTTCTGCAATAAAATAAAATAAAATAAAATAAAATAAAATAAAATAAAATAAAATAAAATATGGCTATGTGCTATCACTGGTGAAATATGAGATCAGATACACATAAAAAAAGGTTCAGCATTGTTCTTGGCACAGAATTAGTTTTCCATAACAGATGGGCAGCCAGAGCCACCCCTTCTGGCTGCTTTCCACAGATTCTGTAGTTGCCATCCCTTTCCTCTTCTTTAAGCTGCTGACACCTGCCATGTTTTGCATGTGATACTTGGTGAGGCCCTGCTAATCCTAAAGTCTCCCTAGGTCCCAGATACAAATTGAAGCCTCAAAGAAGGCCTGCTGCAAAGATGCCAAGCATGGCACGTTTTAGAGGCATATTGGTCTCTTCTAGTATAAGGCTCTTGTCTGGAACTTAATGTTTCTGCCCAATATTCTAAACTCACCCTTTAACTCTACTGCCAAACTTAGGGAACATGTGTTATTCATTCAACTTATTATCTGCTAAATTGCATAAAGTTCTTGGCAAAGCAGAAGGTCGTTGTCCATTTTCTGACTAGATGTAGATGCACAGTGGACTCTGAGTTTCTGGGGAATTTCTGATGGGGAGTGTGGCCCTGTTGCTGGCCTACTCACACTGTGTCTCCTTTGCTTCTCATTGTACCTTAGGATTGGGTCTTGTATATTTCAACATGCATTAGTTATTTCTCTTGTGACCAAATAACTGACAAAAATGGGACTTGAGTGAGGAAAGGCTTATTTTAGCTCACATTTTGAAAGTATGCTATTTACCCTGGACGGGGACAGCATGGTGGAAGGCGGTAGCAGGAGCGAGTAGCTGGCACTCCTTGGTCCTCATATCTTGGTGGGCCAGGAAATCAGAGTGGATAAGAAACAGTCCCATGCTACATTAGCTCTAAACTTTCTCTTAGTGGCCCACTTCCGTGCTGCCTGCTGAGGACCATGAGTTCAAACACAAGAGCCCACAGAAAACCTTTCACATTCAAATTTCAGTGCAAGAGTTGAGGATTTATAAGATGTGTCGCTTATAAGCTATGACAGTGATCAGATGGGGCTGGGACAACCACAAGCAAGCAGATGATCCCTGATGTCCACCCATCATTGAGAGTGCATGAGGACAGGACAAACTCTCCCAAAGCTTGCAACAGGCCATTCTGCATACTGGGGGCAAGGTAGCCCCAGGGTGAGATATGAAAGGTGACAAGTTCCTAGAGACAAAATTCAGTTGTTATTTCCTTTGCAGAAGTCCAAAGTGATAGCTTCATAAGTGGGGGTGGGGGAGGGGAAAGGCCACACTTTGGTTTTATTTTCTTTTGCTTTTGTTGCTGGGATCCTTTGAAACCGAGTTGAAATAGAGTACTTTCCCTCTGATAGTGTTTCCTCCTCAATCCAATCACGTCCTCTTTCTCTCCCCTGCTTTAATGGTTTCATCTTCTAGCTATTATGATCTCTCTCTATCAGTTCAGCTTTCCCTGTACTCTTAATTGGCCAGAATCCTCTCTTCACCTGCAGGCTGAGCAGTTGCCACAGTCCTTGCTGACCTGGAGAACCAGGGTCCAGCCGAACCGGGTGTCTTTCATTTGACATCTTTTAATGCTTCTAATCCTGCACTGAGAGTATGCTCATAATGTAATTCCATTAGAGAACTCCATGTCCTTCATCCCAGCAAGGTACACTTTGCTCTAACTCTGGTCATCTTGCAATCCTACTAATAGCCTTTTTACTGTAGGGGAGACTGTCTACAGCAGCATCTAAGAGTGCCCATCCATCTGATGCCTGCCTAGCAAGGGCAAATGGGGGTGGAGGTGGGGCTAAGAGAAGAACAAACGCATTGGTCTCCCGCTATAATTGCAGTTAAGTAAAGGAACTGGTCACCAGCAGAATCGGTGGGCCTTTCACGTGGAACCATGTGATTCCACACTATACTCTCCTCCCCACTGCAGACCCTGGACATAGGTGCAAAGCTAAGTGCTCTGTATGCCCAGGACATTTGTGACACTGGATAGAGGACATTTCATCATCACCGTTGATACAATTCACCATCTGAAGTTTAAAGAGAGAGCAGAGCAGAACCACGCAATGTTGAGCAGTGTCTGTTACAATTCTTTATTTAAGCAGTGAGCCTGATGCTGTGTGAGGAGAGATTTTCATCTCAAACCGGAATGTGGCTTCTTTAATTTTTTTTCAATATGTGTCTCTTTCTGCATGTCTCATCTTACATAGTTAGAGAGAAAGCTGCCTGTAAAATGACAATGGGTTAAGATTTCCTTGAGTTCTTTCAGTTTCTTTTAGGTAAAAGACTAATGCCTGGGTTCACAGAGGGATATCCTTCTCTGGTCATCGCAGGTGAGTGAGGTCCTGTCTATGCTGCTTAGACATACTGCTATTTCCATGGAAGTAACACAGACTACTATTCCTTTGGCATGACAGACACCCTTGACCTTTGTATTGGTCAACCCTCCTTTGAATCACCATTATGCCTCCTCTCTACTTTCTAGATCAGCTGATCTCCTTGAGGCAGCTGTTACAGTTATATTCGCTGTGAACAGGTTGATTCTGTGCTTCAGCTCTTCCCACAGCACTCTCCCTGGAACAAACAGTACAATGTACAAATGAACGGTGGTTAAGCTACTAGAATGAAACACTATGTCCAGGACAAGGATTTCAAAGTAGGACCAATTCCTAGGGAGACATCACTGTCTTAGAATAACCCTGTGGCTTTATGCCGCTGTCACTCTGGGAGAAACATGAATATTGTGCCTTGTTGTATGTGTCTTTGACCTGAATAGCCAGATCCCTTTCATGTTCCATGGGGACTGGGGAGACATAGGACACTATCTCATGCTCTTCCTATGACAAGTATTTTTCTGTGTGACTGACCACTCTATAGCTGGGGCCATGAAAGATGCTTTTCATACTCAGTGCCAGATGGCACGGTATAGAGGTTCATGGCCTGGGCATCTCCCATTGCCCCCACATTTTACCCTGCCAGTCAAAGGAACAAGATTCAAGTTCCTTACCCTCTTCAGCATGTCTTCATGTCTTGTCTATTCTCTAAACTTAAGGCTACTTCTCCTCCATGCCTGATTCTACTTGCTACTGAGGCAGAGTGGCAACTCCTAAAGTGAGTGTGTAAAGTGAGTGTGGCATCTACCTGATAAGCAAGAGAGAAGCTAGAAACTAGTTTTCTGATATCAAGCCCCTGTTTCTAAGTCAATACGTTTCTTTTCACTGAAAGACGTAATTTGAAACCAAAGATGAACAATAAATGCCTTGGCACAGCTGGAGGGATCCATTTCTGAAGTCTGTTCCTTTTGTGAACTATGGAAAGATGACCCTCAACACATGGTGACTTTATGGCTTAATATAGATGCATTGATTTATTTAAGTAACAAATGTGGAATACATATATTAAAACTCATGGAAGAAAATTAATATTATTATCACTGAATAACAATACTCTATAATAAAATATCTAAGATAATCTAGTTATAAAGAGAAAAGATGTATTTCCAAAAGTTCATAGCTTTGGAAGTTTCAGTCCAAGATCCAACATCTACATTATTTTGGGCCTCTGATGTATATGTGGGATGAGGAAGCTGGGTAGCACATGCTGGAAAACACTGTTCACCCCAGGTCAGGTAAATAAAAGAGAAAGAGGGAGAGGTCAGGGTACCACCATTCCTGTTGGGGGAACACTTATAGGCCCCTCATGGTAAATGTCCCCTGCACCTCCTCGAGGACAAAGCCCTCTGAAGAGTAAGTACAGGTTTGCCTTCTTGCTGGAATGGGGTTTTGTAATATTTTGTAACCTGTGAATGTACTAGGCTTACCAGTTGACCTGAAGCTTTAATACATACATACACTTTGTGGGGACTTTCCATATCCAAACTATGATCATTGCTAGGACATTGACGTAGGAGAAGCTTTCTGAAATTAGATTGTCATATCAAGCCCCAAGGGAAGTTAGTTATGGTAGGTGTTGAGTTACAAAAGCATGAACTGTTTTGTACTTCACTAGAACCAAAACAAAAGGACAGTGGATGCTCTGTCATATTCCTCTTGGGATTTGGAGATAGGAGCCCATGGGATCAGTGTTTGAACAATGTCTGAGAAGTTGAGAGATTTGCAAAAGCTCTCATTGGACTTCAGAAGGTGGCCATGCTTTTATGAAGCTATGCTTTTCTCCTGAATAAGCCCAGATTTGCCTTCTTACTGGAATGGGGTTTTGTAACTTTTTTAACCTGTGAATTTATTAGGTTTACCAGTTGACCAGAAGCTTTAAAGTGACTCTGTCCAGGAATTGCTCCCAAACAGCAGTGTCCCAACCCACAACNCTCATTGGACTTCAGAAGGTGGCCATGCTTTTATGAAGCTATGCTTTTCTCCTGAATAAGCCCAGATTTGCCTTCTTACTGGAATGGGGTTTTGTAACTTTTTTAACCTGTGAATTTATTAGGTTTACCAGTTGACCAGAAGCTTTAAAGTGACTCTGTCCAGGAATTGCTCCCAAACAGCAGTGTCCCAACCCACAACGAAGACAACATGTGTGATTGGCCCAGGTTAAATGGACAACCACAGTTCCTGTACTTGGAAGTTTTCAGTAGGAGCTCAAAGCAGGGCCCACCAAATGGCATGATTGTAAAAAGTCACAGGAAACATTTCACAGTAGGAGACCATTACCAGATTACTCTTGTGACAGTCACTTAAAACTTTCCTGACTTTTGATGCTGCTAAAACCCTTCTGTCCTCTACTTCTAACAGGAGAGGTGTCAGAAACTGTGACTAAGGAGTTGGTGTTTAGAGAAGAGCTAGAGGAGCGGTCAGGAAAGTAAGATCAATGGTGCCAAAAATGAACTTCCCATTATACACAGAGAGGTTATCAGTGGATGTCAAATAACAGGATAAACAAACAGATAAGCCATGCCAATTCCCAAAACAATTTTTAGCAAACATGGAATAATGGAAGAAGTAAAATATTGGGGAATAAAGTTAACAGAAAGAAAAGTTGAAGGTGGTTCTCAGGAAATGGATCCTCAGACAAGATTTCTAGAACTCATGTGCATTTGGAAATGGAAAGAGACGGAGGGAGGAAAGAAAGCAGCACAAGGAAGGGAAGACAGTTGAGGTGCATCAAAGTGATTACAGCCCACAAATGGTCCACTGGAATCCAGAAACCCGGGACCAAGGTGGGACCACAGAGCTGGAGTTATCCTACCCAATGGCCATACCTACTCTCCAGAGTCATTGGCTAAGAATGCTTCAGGGCAAGTTCCTTTCTCATTAATTCCTCCCTAGGTTTTGGCCCCACAGACCAGAGAAAGCCCTCAAGCAGAGAAACACAGGCACTGACAATTGTCTTGGGAACATTTTGAGTTAAAAATAAGGAGAGAAATGGGCACAGAGAAAGAAGCCTGCCACGGAGGCATGCCCATGGACTTTTACAATAAATTAATATCCTCAGAAAGATGTGAGGAGAAATTGCATTCACTCGCTTGTGAAAAAAAATCAAATAGAGGATTTGGAAATAGCAGACAAAGGCACAAATGAACAGTAAATTAGTGCAAAATTAAATTGAACAACTCTCCCAGAGAATAATGGAAATGCATGGAGGGTTAGAAAGCATGAAATGAAAGCTGAGGTATAAAGGCTGGGTCCAAAGTTCTATTCTCTCTCTCTTCCAGAAGAGAATAGAGAGGGAAAATAAGAAAAGAGAAGGTGGTAATATAAGCCAAACTCATCGACCAGTCAATGTTATAAACACCTGGACCTAAAGGTTTCCTTCTGGGAGATTTTAATCAGAGCTCTGGAGAGAAATACCATATGATGAAGAAAAAAATTTAAGTTAGCAAAGAAAGATCATCTATGCTTCATTTACACTATTGTAACAACTAACTATATGTTTGGAAACTAATGGAACAGATCTTCAACTATCTCACAGCTTCAAAGCAATAGAGGTGTCTTCCCTGTTGGCTAACCTCCAAGCATTGGCAGGTGACTAGAGATCAAAAGTCAGCAATAGTTTTCTCCATGCTATGGCACCCACTTGCCAGACTAGAGATGCTTGATAATACAGTAGTGTTGTGGAGTAGCCAGCTGGTTTTCTGACTGGATCTAAGGCTCACTCAACAGGAAGGATTTTATGCCTGCCAGGATGTGCCTGGTCAAACGTCCCAGATAGGGTGGTCACAGGAACTATGGGTGAACTCACTGTTTTTGTCTGGCTAATTGTACATGTTGCCAAACTGCCTGTTAATTACTTGTGCTTATATTTATACATTAGTGCTGTCTTGGCATTGATCAAAGAAGTTTCTATTTGAATTAAGATGCAGTAAAGGCCGAAGCTAATGGCTAAATGAGGTGTTGAAAGTGACTGTGGATTGTTCAGCATTAAACAAGACACCCATATCACCTTCTCCAAACCTCAGGGAATATCACAGAAGACTGAAAGAGTCTAAGAGCTGAATAATTACTGAGAGACCACGTCATAAATATAGGGATGGCTAGAGTCAAAAGGCCAACTCACAGTCAGTGTTGTGAGGACTGGGAGAAACTGTGAACAAAACTCTGATGTTCTGTTGGTGAGAATGAATGACAAGCTTCAAACTGGTGTTGGTGATTTGGAAAGTTTCCTGGCAGGGTCTCAAAAAGCTTGGGTTTATGTTCCACCCATGAATTCCTTGGGCCTAGTCAAGAAGTTAAAGAGATGCCACTCTGCCAAAACATACACAAACGGTCACAGTAATGTTATGCACAACAGCAGCAAAGTGGAGAGAAGCTGATGGCTGTCTAAGGTAAATGTGGTATATCCATACAGCAGAGTGCAAACCTGTTATAAAGGCTGGAAAGGACCAGATATAGGCTATGAAGACTCAATGCAAAAGAAGCCAGGCATGATTATCCATGTTGCATGATTCTGTTTGTAAGTCAGCTCTCCTGGGTACCATGGAGACAGATAAACCAGTGTTTGCATAGACTAGCAGGATGGGAAGCTTGGGGAATGACAGCTGAATTGTTTGTTTTTAAGGTGGTTAAAGAGTTCTGAAACTGTGTTGACAACTGTAAAACTGTGAACACGGAGGCTGAATAAGCCTTATCTCAAATGTGCAGACATGTTTGGGGTTATTTTATTTTAAATGTTGGTATAGGAAAATATCTAATGAACTGTTCTACGGAGTACTAGGTACCTGGCAAAAATGTTTGACATTTTTAGTCATTACTGGAACACAAACCCCTCCAACTTGAATGGCTAGAAACAACTAGTAAATCACCCATTGCACTGGCCTGGTGTGAAGAACGCTCAAGGAGTGGACTTCATACGTGAACACAGCATTTTGTAGTGTTCTGATTGTACTGGAGCCTCATATGGCTGGAGGCAATTCTTCAAAATGTTTTTCACTATCTGCATTTTCATTGTAAGCTACCACCTAAAGTCAGGTATGGAATTTTCCAGTTGTGGCATCATGCCAGAGTGCAGAAAGTTTGAGGGTTTGGAGCATTTTAGATTAAAAAAAAAAAAAAAAACTCAAGTAACTTAATCTATATTAAAAACCTGTAAGGTGGTTCAGTAGGTAAAGTGTTTGCTGAATAAACACAAGAACCTGATTTAAGAATCCCACGACCCAGTGGTACAGCTTTGTAATTTCAGGACTAGGGAGTAAGATAGACAGATGTCAGAGGCTATCTGGTCGGCTATTGAAACTGACATGGTGAGCCCCAGCCAGACCTGAAGCCCCTGGGTGACTGTCTCAAAAACTAGGGTAAAAAGCAATATAGGATATAGAAAAAAAAGGCCAATGTTAACTTCTGTTACACACACACACACACACACACACACACACACACTCATGAGCACACTCACATGTACACATTCACACTCTCAAACATACTCTGCATATACATAAACACATACTACACACATGCACACATACACACACGATGACTGACTGTCTGAGGTTTCTAATGTATGTGAATTACATCTCAATAATGGTTTTTGCCAAAATAAAAATAGGAGTCTATTTCTGTACTCCTGAAGTATAGGAAGCTTTGCTAAGCACACAAACCACAGAAGTTAAGAACAGCTTGATAAATCAACATTCAGAACCTATATTTGGAAAAAGATATGAAGCTAAAAAAAAAGTGGACGTTTAGGACAAAATATTTGAAACACATATCATATATCTATATCATTTATATCCATAGACACATATATGTCTCCATCTTTATCTACACACACACACATACATATATCAGATCAAAAATTAATGTCTAGACTATTCAGAGAGCTTCTATAGATACTCAGTATAAAATTGTAAGCAACGCATGACTTGAGGTGACGTGAGAGGCAAGGGGACAGACAAAGGGTATCCGGGCCTTTGAGGGTTGGGGAAAATGATGGAAGATATTAGAGTAAAGGATTCTGTGCTCCTGAGTTGGAACTGAATGTCTTCATTACGAAGCATGGTTGTTCCCATGACTGCAAAAAAGATGGCTGACTTCCACCTCTTGTCACTCACTGGGAGCAAGGACTTGTTTGTTTGTTTGTTTGTTTGTTTGTTTCTAGATTTCATCCAAAACATGAGAACATAGAAGAAAATATGAAAAAGTCAGAATGCTAACTTGGGATTTGAACTTGAGGTTTGAGAATGGATAACGTTTGTTCTGCTGAGCAGTTGAACTTGTAAAAAGCTGCCTGGGGCAGAGGCACCCAACCTCAACTTCAATACTTGTAAACTAGGGCTGGGTGAGGCTGGGTCAGCTGATCCCAACAGGCATAAGAAAAATGAATTTGAATGGCAAGTAATCAATGTCAAAAATAGAATGGAAAAGATACAAAAATGGGGGGGATCTCAAAGCTCAGCAATAGTATAGATAATTTAATATTTTCATACAAGATAGCAAGATAATTTAACAAATACTTTTTGAAGGTGATTTTTCTTACTGAAATTAAAAATCCCTGTGCCTTGAGTAGTGGCATATGACTTTAATCCAGTGCTTGGCAGGCTGAGACAATCAGCCTGAGTTCAGGGCTAGCCTTGGCTATGTAGCAATTTCTAGGCTAGCCTTGGCAATATAGGGAGTCTATATTAAAAAAATAAATAAAAGAAAAAGTCAGCAGGGCAGTGGTGGCGCACACCTTTAATCATAGCACTTGGGAGGCAGAGGCAGGCAGATTTCTGAGTTCGAGGCCAGCCTGGTCTACAGAGTGAGTTTCAGGACAGCCAGGGCCACACAGAGAAACCCTGTCTCAAATAAATAAATAAATAAATAAATAAATAAATAAATAAATAAATAAATAAATAAATAGAAAGAAGGAAAAGAAAAAGAAAAAGAAAAAGTCTGTATTACCTCTGATCTTGTATTATAAGTGTACTGCATCAATGTTACTACAAAGTAAAAACTATGGAAAAATCTATATTCCATAAAAAGGATAATGTTAAGCGAGTTTTGAGCATGGTGATGTAACTTCCATGTAACCATAAAGAAGAGAGAGGTGTACCTTGTACTGACATCAAAGCATTACCTAGACTTATTTTTAGGAGAAAACAAATCCATTTTCAGCAAAAGACATAGGAAATGTTTAAAGTGTGCGCATGTGTGGTGTGTACTCCCATGTGTGTGACGGTCACTTCTTTAGCCATTCTTCGACCTTACTGATTGAGGCAAGGTCTCTCCATTAACCAGGGCTCATGCACACAGCTACTCTAGCTTGCCGGCTTGCTCAAGGATCCCCTGCCTCTCCCTTCTGAACCTTGGATCTGAGGAGCCAAACTCCAGTCTCAAGCTTGCCCAGCAAGTGCTTTTACGCCACTGAGTCATCAGCCCAGCCTGGGTTGGTTTTCATTTGTGTATATCTCAAGGAAAATCTCCAAGAACAGATAAAATGTGTCAAGTGCTTTTTTTTCCCCCCAGAAACAGACAAGCTGAAAGTAAGGGGCAACTTTCATTTTATCTCCTGATTCAACAAGATTCAGACAAAGTGTAACAAATCTAAACCACATATTTAATTTAAAGTTTTCTCATAGCCACATTAAAAAAAACAAATAAAGACAGATGGTGCTGGCTTTAATAGCGTATACTTTAATAGAATCTATATAACGCATTATCATTTCTCCATACAGTCTTTATAAAATGATTATTAACATCATATTTTTTAAATCTTACTTTTGCCTCCAGAGACTTTGAAATCCAGATGTATTAGGCTCACAGCACTGGGCAACATTCCCTGGACTAGGAAGCTACATCTTGGGCTTGTGACTATCATATTGGACACTGCTGTTCTGTTCTTTATGTACTTCTGCCTAACTTTTGAATTATTTATGAATTATTTCTGCACTTCTTTTATTAATAAAAAGATGATTTTTTAAAGGCAACCCCTGAAGGGAGTGCCTTGGGCCTGCCATTCACTGAGAGGCAGCTTCCCCTCCATGCTCTGGGATACAGCAATTGCTGCTGGGGGAGCCCTGCAGAAGGCTGCAGGGGTGGGGAAGGCAGAAGAGCAAGAATGCCCTTTTTGCCTTAGGGGACTGTGAGAGGAGACATGTGACTCCCAAGGGTTTCAAACACACCTCTCCGTGCTCAGTGGGTCAGACCTGCCATGCCAGGCAGTAATGGAATCACCTCTACCTGTGTGCTGACCTACCCAAGCCCAAGCACACAGGGAAGTGATTGCTTCTGGAAGCAGTGTAACCCTGTTCTTCCCTGCTGTCTGACTCTTCCACCTCACCCTGTCCCCTCTGCCTGGCCTTCCTCTTTATTATGCTGACACAGGTGCTTAATAATGTCTCCTAGCTGTCTTCCCACCTTGCAAAGAGCACCACTTCCTGTAGCCTGTGGAATGCTGGCACTGTGTCCTCTGGACACTTTCCAACTTCCTGACCCTTCTTTTTTCACCCCAGGCACCACCTCTGTCACCTAATTAGTGGCGTGGAGGTTCAGTTGAGGTCCCCATCCCCTGTATCCCAGCTGGTACATTAAGGCATTTATCAGCTTTGTTTTTTTTTATTACCCCCACGAGCTATACCCACACTGTATTCAGACAGCTCCACAGCCAGAATCCTTCCTCTGCTCTTAGGCTAATTGACTCCCCTGGCAGAATTGAGATAAATTGGTCGAAGTATCCCGCAGTCGTTAAACCTCCAAGCTGACTGAAATTGGGATTAAAATTTGAGAAGGGCCAAGGATAGCTATTCAGATTAGATTTTTGACTTGAGGAAGCTAGGTGATGGATATGTGGAAGGCTAAGCCCTGCTAAATTGACGCCTGAGCCTGTTCAAACCCAAGACATACCTGGATGCTGAGGATGGCCTGGGACTTCCCTGAGGCCAGCTCCTCCAGAGCACAGACATACCTGGATGCTGAGGATGGCCTGGGACTTCCCTGAGGCCAGCTCCTCCAGAGCACAGACATACCTGGATGCTGAGGATGGGCCTGGGACTTCCCTGAGGNGATATAGGTTCCTGAAACAACAATCAATGATGATCCTCCTGTCTCAGTTGCTCAACAACACTGGGGTTACAGCTCTCTCTCTCTCTCTCTCTCTCTCTCTCTCTCTCTCTCTCTCTTTCTTTCTCTTTCTCTCTCAGTATGTGTGTGTGTGTGTGTGTGTGTGAGAGAGAGAGAGAGAGAGAGAGAGAGAGAGAGAGAGAGAGAGAGAGACTATATTTAGTTTTTTTGTATGGGTGATTGGATTTAAACTCAGGGCATCAAATTCAGCCAGCTGGTGCTTACCAACTGAGTCATCTCTTCAGCCTTGTAGGAAGATTGTGGCCTAGAGACTGTTAATGATGAAAGACCTAGTAGGGTAGCCTGTTCATTGTGCTCCTTAGTGATTAATTTGCTTGTATTTTAAAAAATCATAAGCCATACTCTTTGACTTTATCAGAGTACTCTAGAAATATCTTCATCTATAAAGATGTCCAGAAATTAAATTTTGATTTTACTCATACCGATTTGAAATTTGATCACCTTTGATGGTGCTAGTTCTTCTAGTCTATCATCTACTAATAACTCATTAATCTCATGTCAGTATTCCATTCAACTCTTGGTTCCTTGAGGGTAATGGTTCTTTCAGAGTCCCTGTCCATTTGAGGGTTCCAGTATAGCATCTGGAAGGGAACAGTCAGAATCAGATTGCCGAGTAAGAGAGGTGGCTTAAATGAGATAATTGTAGGAAAGAAAACCATTGGTTTCATGTTCCTGTTTCATGGTCATTTTGATGTACTCAATGCCTTTGATAGCTTTACTCATTTGGCTGTTGTGTCCCATTTGCAGAGAGAGGACAATATGATGATCAGCACATAACATTAGTTTCCTGTTTTGCTATAATGCTAACGTGATCCATGATGCTTATGCTCATAAACTATGAACCACTCGAGGGCTTAACCATCATCAGGATACATTTTCTTGTTTTACAATGAATTTTCCTTTCCATTTGGCACACACACACACACACACACACACATATACACACACAATTTGTAGAAGACACCAGTTGGATCTTGTTCTAGTTTCCTTCTGCTGCTACAGGAAACACCATGACCAAAGCAACTTGGTGAGCAGAGGAGAATTGCTTGGTTTGCACTTCCAGTTCACAGGCTGAGTGAAGTCATGCAGCAGGAACTGAGTAGAAACCTAAAAACAAACAAACAAACAAACAAAAAGGGTAAATACCATGGAGCAATGCTGCTTGCCAGCTCACTTGTAGGCTCCTACTCAGCTAGCTTTCTTATGTAGCATAGGCTCACCTGCCAAGAGCATTGTGCCTCCCACAGTGGGCTGGGTCCTCACTCATCACAATGAAGATATTCTCGCATAGATTTGCTAACAGGCCAATTTGAGATGGTCCTCATTTGGAGCTCCCATCTGGGGTGACTCTAGGCTGTGTTAAATTGATAGTTGCCTAGGAAGAATCTCCAGTCAGTTTGCCTCCTTTTTCATTGAATACTTGTGAAGATTCAACAGCTTCCTGAGACTGACCCTGTGACCCTTAGCCCAAGGATTATTTTACATCAGGATCAGTAATTTACTTATAGGATCAGTAGAAACTCAAAGTTGGAAGAGAAGTTGCATATCTAACAGGCTCTTTTTTTGCTATGATGCTAAATCATATCAAAACATGTTTTGAATAAGGACCCTGTTGAAAGTACTTGTCTTCTCTAAAAGTTGCAATAACTTAAAATAAAAGCCACTTAAATGAGAAACAAAACAAAACAAAACAAAACAAAACAAAACAAAAAACCCACATTCATTAAGATGCTTTATTTACACAGTGCCAAAGCCAGAAACAGCTGGGGATGGGGGTGGGAATTTGGGGGGGGGGAACTAATGAGCTCAAGAATATGAAGTATTGAGCTTTCCATATCAAAGGCTTTCTTACAAGTTGAATGGCCAATAGTTATTCATATTCTCATTTTAAATTTGGGGAGATGGCCCAGTGGTTAAAAGCACATCGAATCCAAATGAGGCAGGTCTTGTTCCCAACATCCACATCAGGTGACTCACAGCTACCTAAAACTCCAACTCCAGGAGATATGATGCCCGCTTCTGGGCTCTTCTGATACTTGAATACATGTCTCACACACACACACACACACACACACACACACACACACACACACACACACCACATCTCAATCTCTAAAGTTTGGAAAACTTAATACCACCTAGCTTTTCTCAGATTTCTTGCTCTAAACTTCATCTACCTTTAGAGTATTACTCCCAGGAGGGAGTAAAAAAATAAAGTAAATTATTCAGGTGGCATATGTACCCAACAGTGATGAGAGTAAAACACTTTTATTGAGGGATTGGTATAGTTATTTACACACTTACATTGGTGTATGAATGCTTTAGAGTCTCCCACAGCCTATTTACAAAGGGTTGGTCCATAATGAATTATCTGCTTTATGAATTAGCTTGTAAAAATAATGCACTTGCTATTGAAGCTGTACTGCCTCCTGGAATTTACTTTGCTTGTTTGTTTTGACAAGCGAGGTTTAATTTTATGATGATCCTTCAGAGCACACAAGTAAATGCCCTGTAGTCTGTTTTGGAAAGGTAATGAGGTTATAGTGACCTGCCATATCATTGCTGTTCTCATATATTCAGTTTTCATCTGAGAGTGAATCGAGAGTGCATGTTCATAAAAACTCCAAGATATAGTTAGAACAGGAGGAGCCTTCTACGAATAGAGTCTCAGAAAGTCTACCCTAGTCATTATCACCAGTGGGAAAGATCACTTGAAGAGTATTAGTCAAAGGGCTGATGACCCATTGAATAACAACAAATATTATCAAGTGTGTGTCTCCCATTCCAGGCACAATCAGACCCTGGAAATTCAGCTAGGGAATGAAAACAAACAGGATCACCCTTTGGTGGAGCTTACAGTGTGGGGTCACCCAACGGATACAAGACCCGGAAGACGTACCATCTCTTTCTTGGGATGTTTCTCTCTGACTTCCCTGAGTCATGAGACACTCAGCAGCCGCAAGGACATGTTTCCTGAGATGTGACTCAGATCTTATCACTTCTCCTATTATGTAACAAAACATATGAAAACAAACAAGTAAAAGGAAGGACAGTCCCGAGGCCATGGCCAAGGCGGGGATGATACGAATCTCATGTTCTGTTGAACTGTTTGTAGTCGTCTCTGGTGTTCCACATCCATCCCTGGCTCTGCTCATGCCCTTGCTTTTGGTCACACTGTTTTCCCTTTCCATCCACTGGATAACCCACTCTTTCTCATCTTTTTACACTCGGTTTTAAGACTTGCTTCTCAAAGAAGCCTTACCTGGCAACAGTGCTTAAAGTGATTTTAAAGTGGCATTGTTGAGTATGGTAAGATTTCTTTTTTGTAACCTCTGCATATGCCAAATATTTTGTTTTTGTTTTCGCTTTACTTTGTCTTTTTGTGTGTCTTCCCAATGGGATATATCACTTTATCTCCAGTGCTTCCCACTCTCAATCCTAAGTATATGTACAATGAAATGTAATGACTGGTTCACTCTGGGTTATTGAATGCACAAATGTAAAGGAAGGGTCTGAGGACTTACTTAATATCCACTCCCCTTTCTGTTTATAATTCTCCACACTCCTTCCTGCTCAGTCTAAGAGAGTAATACCCATTCCCCTGTTACCTACCACCTTCCCAGCCCTTGTGTAGACTCTCTTGCAGCTTGCTGTTAAAGTGGCAAGCCCTTTAGAGTTTTCATTATATTCAGCATATTTTCATGTTAAAATTACATTACTATTTATTTAATTGTGATCTGACTAATAATAATAATAATAATAATAATAATAATAATAATAATAATAATAATCACCATTATGACCAAAGCCCTTCTTCCCTGGCAAAAACTGTAAGCATTCATTACACATTTATGGAATGAGTGGATGGACAAATGAAGGGAATCTACCTAATTTCCATAAAGGTGTTCTTGGTGCCCAAGTTTATAAAACAGTCTATGAGTTTGTACCAGAGCTAAATACTTCACAACTTAATCTGTTAAACATGAAAGGACAAAACACACAGGGAAAGGGTGTGTTTCTTAAATTTTCACCCAAATTAGCTAAAGGCTAAGAAGAAATCTGTCTCTGAGTTGGTAATTAATTTCAAAGATTGGTTACTCCTGTTTCTGACCCACATAATAACATGTTCACTGGAAGGCTCACTTCATGGTAAAGTCAGGAGGATATGGCTGAGGGCTGAGGACCCAGAGAAGACCTACTATGCCCAATGATGGTCAAAATGGGAATGAATAAAAAGAAAAACCTAAGGTGGGATTTAGCATCAAGTGACATGTGACCCAGGTCACATGGACAAAATGTGACAAAGACATATAATGAGATATTATATAACCTAAAATGGAAACAGATTCTGACATAGGTGGGTGTCCAGGCTGCCATGCTTAGG
Source organism: Mus minutoides (assembly GCA_902729485.2). Taxonomy (NCBI): domain Eukaryota; kingdom Metazoa; phylum Chordata; class Mammalia; order Rodentia; family Muridae; genus Mus; species Mus minutoides. Next base: position 192,930 of record LR750255.1, read on the forward strand.
TAAATGAAGTAGTGATAAAAATAAATAAATAGCACATGACTCAAATATATGTGGGATTGGTCTGAGGCCATCTTGTGGGGTATGCACAAAACTCAAAACCATAGAGATGGAAGGTTGTATGGTGGTTGTCTGGGGCAGGTAAGAGTTGGTGCTTAATGTTTAAGTACAAGTGTTTCAGTTTTGCAAGTTGAAGAAAGTTCTCACCATGGATATTGGAGATGGTCAATAGCCAGTGTTACTACAGTTAATGTATTGGCCTGTATATTTTGTCATGTTTAAAGTTGATATACACACATCTATGTGTGTGTGTGTCTGCCTTCCTGCATGTGGGTACATGCATACATACACACATACACACACACACACACACACACACACACACACACAGTGACAATTTAAACAAACAAACAAACAAACAAATATAACTATGCCTTTAAAAAGAGCACCCTAGGGAATAGGGTTATAATACTGTGAATCCATGATGGTTATGATATTTCAAGACTTAGATATGCAAAGAGGTAGAGGGAGGCCCCCATACACAGTATTCTGTAAACTTGAGAGATGAGCAGCTACAAAGAAGCTAGACAATGGGGAGCCAGAGGGAACAGAGCAGCCAGGCCTCAGTTTCCAGAATGTACATTCAAGTTGACAAACAAGCACATTAAACAAGAAAATATCTGGCAGCGGCACGATGCTTAAAAAGTTAAGTGTATCCCGCAGTTCTGGCCCATTTTGTTTTATTTTTATCTTGACTGATAAAAATATCCTCTTTCTCTCTCACACACATGTCTATCTATGTATATATGCTTGCCCTTGTTCCATTTGGATGGTGTACCAGTTAACCCACATCTTGCTATAAGAGGTTTGATTTGTGGCCATGTTGATATTTTGCAGCACATGTCTTGTTGTTTGGGTTGTGGAAAATAAGATGCATGAATAATAAATTGAAGTGTGTAATAATATAGCTAAATCACATTTATGGGATGTTCTTTGTTTTGCAAATTAAAATGCATAAACAGCAGAATCCTTTTGTCTTTATTAAACAGTTTTCTGGATTGCCTCAACTTGAAACATGTACATAAATATTCAAATTGAGTTTTTCACTCTGAGGCAATTTTGACATTTCCATACTGGATTCCTCAGTGTTTTTATCTATGAAAAATTAACCACATGTGACCAAAATGTGATCACTTATGTTTGTATTACATTTCTCCCAGTTACATACCTCACAGGTGGGTGATGTTTTTCCATGTCCTTCTAAATGAAAGTTTCCCATTACTGAATTAATAATAAAGTGTTTATAGAAAGACAAAATGACCATTCACTCAAATAGAACAATTGGTATCCCCACAGTTTTGGGTTTTTCTCTATGCGTGTGAGGTGTTTCAAGTGTGAAGCACTTATTCCCCAGGAAAGCTGTACCATCTGTCTCCTTAGCTTGAATTCCATTGAGTGCAGGCCTGGGGTGGGAGCTGTTGTAGCCTGCGATTGTAGATACAGAACATATTCCAGTCCAATCTTTCATGTCATTTACTAAAACTCCTTAGTGGCTAGATGTTGCATTCCATTCACCATGCCAAGCCTCAGCTCCTTTACGGGGTACAGAAGAAGCTATGTGTAGTATGACCAGAGCAGAGACTTCCCCATGGACAGCAGAACTGTATCGAAATGAAAACATTTCATCACTGGGAGTGGTGTGTAGGATATCTTGCAAGAAAAAAGTTTCCTTCTGGCTCTGTGCTTGGCTCTGTGCCCCGCTAGCTAGGTATGAACAAGTTCGTCATCTGGCTGAGTCTGTTTTTTTCACTTGGGGGAAAAGAGAAAGATAGGAAGTCCCTCAGAGCCACTCCCATGGCAACTGGGAGAAACAGCCTTCTTCCACTGGCTTGCTGCTCTGTGCTGGAAACCTCAGTCAGGCTTCCATCTCTCCTGGCTGTGAGCCAGATGTAGCACTGTCTCCTGCAAGTCCAAAAAGAACACAAGAACATTCTAGTACATCGAGCATACTCAGTGACACGGGCAGAGGAAGACTGGCAGAAGTTAGGGTTCTTAGCATAAGAAAAGCAGTTTTGTTCAGGAAACACACACACACACACACACACACACACAAGCCCCCTCCAACCTGTCATATATCTGTAACCTCCATATTTTAGAAGAAAAATCTGTTTAAGGGATTCCCACCTTAAGCCTGGAGCAAAGCATCTCTTGTCTTTGTTTAAGCAAATCCAAGGACAGCTTTTGGCTTCCATGATGGTCAGTTTTAATTGTTAACTTGACACAGACTGGGATCACCTGGGAGAAAAGTCTCAAAGTTGAGTTGTTTGGGTAAGGCTGGTTGATGAGCCTATCTGTAGGGGTGGCTTTGATTGTATGAATTGCTGTGGGAAGACAAGGCTGAGAGTGGTCAGCACCGCCCTCTGGAGTTAGCTCCCGGATGGCATGAGTAGACACAGCTGGGTAAGGTCTAAGTCTACATAATCATTTCTTTCTGCTCTTCACTGTGGACCGTAACCGGCCACTTCAAGTTTGCACCCTGGCTTTCTCATGGTAGAGGACTTCAAGCCAGGACTGTAAGCCGAATAACTCTGCCCCTTTAAAGTTAATCACTGTCAGGGCATTTTATGAAAACAGGACATTCACTTGCAGAAAGATTTGTAGTACAATGTTACATCGTTGTCTCTGCGTGATGTCCCTCTGTCTCTGTCTCCTTATATCTCTCTGTGTGTCTACAAACAGGCATGGAGACGAAATGATACTATTTATTTTGCCTGCCATTTACACTATATAAATTTAGCTTTCTCTCTCTCTCTCTCTCTCTCTCTCTCTCTCTCTCTCTCTCTCTCTCTCTCAGCTTCTTGTTGTCTTAAATGCATTTTGGTTTGCCTGATGAGTTATACTCAGACCCTGCATGAATCTGTTCATTAACATTTCATGAAGTCAGTGTTTGATGAATTCACAAGCCAGACCTGCAACTTCCTCCCTCCCTGGTTTTTGTTGGTTTGTTTGTCATGTTGAAAACCTCAGCACCAGCTTTTCCTACCGGTGGATGGAGGAGATAAATCGTCCTGTGGCAGCTCGTCACCTGGGAGTGACAGAATTCCAGCTGCATCTCCAGGAGTCCTCTCTTAGGAGACGTGATTTGGGTGAAGCGGGTGGGTGATTTACTGTGCAGCTGACTAAGAAGGGACTCTTTCAAAATGGTAAACATCACAGTACATCATAGCCAGAAAGATGGTTTCTTTCAGTGTGTCTGTTGGAGATTTCTGCAACTGATGTGAAAGTCAAGATTCTTAAGTATGGGGTTTCTTTGAAGGGGGAGAGTCAGAGATTGGGAAGGAATTCCAGCCCCGGGGGCTCTCAGAGGATGTGGCCCAGTACCAGTCTTGTTCCTGCTGAGAGGTTATTTTCAGACATCTCTTCACTGAGGCTCTTAAACCACAAAAATTCTATATGTAGGAACATGGAGGTATGGTTTTTGTCTTTAGCATACAGCCTTTTGAGCTAATGGGGAAGTGCATGATTTGAGAGTTGGGGAAACACATTATGCAGTAATGGTTTGTGGGGATAAAAAAATTACTTTATGGAACTGAGATTAAGAACACTGAGAAGAAAGACTTTGTCAGCATACAGACTCTCCATGCTGACATGGGAGGGTAGTACTAATGAGATAGCATTAAGTGCTTCCTGCTCAATAATATATCCCAAGTAGTGAGGAAAGACAACAGAGCAAAGAAATAAGTTGACCCAAAGGCCTCACTACCCTCTGTCTTTAATTCCCAGCATGCTTGCATTCTATCACTTCTGCTAGGCATGTTTGCATATACATGTGTGTGAAATACATGTATATGTTTATGTGAGTTCACATATGTGGGGTACCTATGTTTAGAGGCCAGAAGGCAATGTCGGTATCTTCCTGCATCATGGTTCACCTTCTATAGTGTGTCCGGGTCTCTTGCTATATCTGGATAGCATCAAACTGTCAAGTATAGCTAAGCACTTGCCCTGAGGTTTGGAATTGTAAGTGGGCTACCATATCCATCCAGGTTTTGCATGGATAAGAAGTTTGAAAACTCCATCCCGAGTGCTTACAGAGAAAGTATCTTATCAACTGAGACATCTCCTCAGCCCCATGGTAGACATTATCATGTGCCCAATATAATCAATAACACATATATCACTTGACTGAGTGAAACCAAGGATCAGACGATACAATGTGTTGTCTAAATTATATATGTATTCTCTTTGGGGGAATATGAATTATCATTTTAGGGAAACAGAATTTTGGGATCATATGCCTATTAGATGACAAGTCTGAGTTATCAAGGTCAAGACAGATTTTGAGAAGGAGTGAAGTCCATGTGTCAATAGAGTAAGGGAGGCACGGATGGGAAATGAGGTCAGAGAGCTAGTCATAAAACATTTTTGTCAAGCCAAGGCAGATACTGAGTTTCATTGAGTAAGATAAGAAGCTACTCAAATATGTTGAGCATGGGAATAAAAATGATCTAATACCATACTCTGAGGATCACTCCTTCCTGGATATTCCCTACCTCCTGTACACCATATTCTGATGCTTGTATAAATCAGGTCCTAGTAAGTGAGATGAATCTACAAAAGGACTTCAAAAAAAACAAACACACAAGCAAACAAACATTACCAGGGCTTTCTTGGAGGTGGTTCACTCTTGGTCATCTAATTTTCTTGAGAAAATTTGTTGAAGAAAATTATCCCTATGCGATTGAATTATATCATTCACTGAATCATTTTTGTCAAAATTAGCCATACATTTCTAAGTTCATTACTGGATTTTTATTTTATAACATATACCTATATATTTGCAATTTTAACAGTAACAAACTGTCCTAAAATATATTATAAAATAAGATATGTTAGAAATATGATTTTAACTGGGTGGTAGTGGCATATGCCTTTAATCCCAGCACTTGGGAGGCAGAGGTGGATTTCTGAGACATCTCTGTAGACCAGGCCAGCCTGGTCTACAGAGTGAGTTCCAGGACAGCCAGGGATGGATATATATAATATATATATTAGTTTTATTGTCCAAATCGTGAAGAATAGTTTAGATTCTTTGTACTTCTGTATACTCTTTAGAATCAGAATCTTTAAAAAACAAAAAACAAACAAAAAAACAAAAACAAAAACCCAAACCAAACCCAAAACAAAACAGTATTAGAATTTTGATGAAACTCTATATGCTAAGACTCAGGGATCATTGAGAAATTGGGGATGGAATGATTGTAACAGACAGGTGTGAGAAAGAACCCAAACAAAACAGTATCTTCTAGACATGACAGGATTGCCCAATTCATGAACTCACACTATTTTGTGCTTGTTTGCATAAGATCTGTGCAAGAGTGACGAGTCAACCTTTCTGCAAGGATCTGGGGAGAGACCAAGGGAATATCCCCCAACCAGCCGTGAGGGATATTGACAGTTGATGGCTTCTCGGGGAGGAAGAATATGTTTTAATTAAGATGTAATCACTGGTAGGTCAACCATGCTCCAATTGAAGTTCCCACACCCATGTGTGTATAGGTAGCAAAAGTAGACTCAGGAAGTTATTCAAAATAAATACAAACTAGGACATGAAGTTGAAAAGAGTGGGATGTGGATCAGGGTTGAGTTACAGGGATGAGTGGGGACTGACTATGATCAAAACACATTCTGTGCACATCTAAAATTCTCAAAGAATTAAAAAATTATAATATTAAAATTTCTAATTTTCTATTGATCTTGTATATCAATTTTAGAAAAAAAAAACAGCACATCTTAATACATTTGATCCTTCACAGCCATAAGCAGGATACAGTTGCTTAGATAGTTGTCTGTGACTCATAGCCATGTTTTTAATTTTCCAGTTAAGGCATTTGCTCATGCATGGTTCAGTTCATCCCATTTTATATTTTCCATTGTTTTATAGCGTTTTCTTTATTTGAATTTTTAATTCGGTGTTACTGACATTGAAATGAGACCAAAATTTATATTGACATTTTTACCTTGTGTTCTTGCAAATTTGCTTATTAGCTACAATCTTTCTTTTGTTCCAATTTAATACCTCTTATTTATTTTTCTTGCCTTATGCACTGACTAGGTCTCCTACCACAGTGTTCAATACATATAGTGAGAGCAGAAAATGATCTTGTACCTAGTTTCAGGGAAGAATCTACACTGCCTCCATGTAGCACACTGTCAAGTGTATGAGTTTTATTCACTTAATCTTAGCCAAAAGGCCAAGAAGCGATGTGTATGAGTTTTATAATTGCCCTATTTTTTAAGTTGAGGAAGGCTTCCCTGTACTGCTTTACTGATACTTTTTAATGTGAATGGACATTGATGTTTATTCAATATGTTGGTTGTGCTAGAAATAAATCATAGTCATTGCCACCAAGATACAGTCTCTGTCTTCTTTTTACTGCATCTATAGTAACAAATATTTCTGCAGCCATTCCTAATCAAACAGAATCCAGAAGAAACTATCAGGCCTCTGCTGAATAAGCAGGAATCAGCAGGAATAACCAGGATCAGCCACAGACACCAGAAGTTCTCTGTCATGCTTCTCTCAAGAAGTGAAGATCAGTAAAGATGCAAGACCAACAAAGCTAGCTATGCAAGCACCTCATCACTGAGGTCCTATTTATACTCTTTCCAAACATCTCGTGTTCTTCCACGGGTCTTGCCTCAGTCAAACATTACGTGAGTCTGCATCACATGACACAAACTGAAGCTTCCACTTCAAATGATCTTTAAAAGAACAAAGTTTTTTATGCTAAAGATTTATCTTAATATTTTATTATATTGCTTTTATACTGTCTTCCTCGACCTGCTCCTCCTCCTTCTTCTCCTTTTTCTTTTTCTTCTTTGTGTTTCAATTGCCTTTCTTACTTTCTTTATATATAACCTTAAATAATTGACATCATAGATTTAGAAATTTTTCTAATGGAGGGATTTAATCAAATAAATTTCCCTACAAACATTTTACTAGCAGTTATCCAAACATTTTGACATAGTGTTTGTCCATGTTTATTGAGTAAAAATATTTCTCAATTTATTTGTTGAAATTTTGAAAATTTTCATGTATTTTGAGATTTTTCAGAAATATGTCTTTTATTTTTTATAGTTTAGTTTCAGTATGTGTGAGTGACAAGATTTGTCTGTTTTTAATCTCGACTCTGTTGTACTTTAAGATCTATCTTAGTAACTGTTTCACATTCACCAGAAAAGACAATGCTGTCGTTTGTTTGAAGCAATGTCTTCTAAATACCAGTTATAGTTTTCCTTTAGGTCTTATTCAAGTAACAAATATTCCTGTTTTAATAATATCCTATGAACTACTGAATGCAGCAGACACTGTAGAAGAGAACATTAGGGACTCTGTAGGAATAGAAATAGATACTATTAAAAATGACTGTGCTGGGTTGGAGGGGAGGTGTGGTGTGGGATAGAAGAATACTTGAAATTATGTGTGAGAAATTAACTCTAGTTGATGAGAGCAAATCAGCTACAGATTTAGAAAATTCAATCCACCCTAAGAGAGGAATATACAGAAAAATACAAAGGGTACATGAGAATTGTCTTTCAGAAAACTGTATAAAAAAATCTTAAAAACAAAACAAAACTAAACAAAAACGCCAAACAACCAAACAAACAATAAAAACAACAAAAAACAGCCAGAGTTGAGAGATACATTCTGTATAGAAAACCATGGTGGTGTCTTCTCATCTGAAATCATGTAATGAAAGGGCATCTTAAAAGGCTGGTGGCTGCGGGTGGGGGCGGTGAGGGGGTGGAGGGTATAGGGGACTTTAGGGATAGCATTTGAAATGTAAATGAAGTCAATACCTAATAAAAAATTGGAAAAGAAAGAAAAAGAAAAAAGGGCCATCATGGAAAGTAAAGGGGCTATATGGGAGGGTTGGTATAAATATTATATATATATATATATAATGTGTATCTATAATAAAAATATCAAAAGCATGATTATTAAAAAAATAACAATTGCCAATAATTGTCCATGATAAATATATTCTCTGAAAATTGAAAAAAAATAAAATAAAAGGTTGGTGGCCAAAGTGATTTTCCCATAATTTTCATATATATTAATATATATTAAATATATTAAATATATTAAAATTATATTTTATAATTTTTATAATTTATGCTTTTCTTTGTTTTGTTATATTAGGAATTGAATCCAGGCCTTGTGTGTTTCACATAAAAGAACTCTTGCTTTAAGTACATCCCCAGACCTGACTCATAATTTATACATAAAAAGAAGGCCTTTTTAAAAGACAGGCAAAATAAAGACTTCAGGAGCAACTGAACCTGTGAGGATTCACCAAAGACACACACCAAAAGGATGATTAAGAAAAAACTGGGTACAAGCATGGCAGACCTTATTCCATATGGATTTATGCATTTGCCGTGTGGCTATTTTCTCCCAACTCAGTCTCTACTGAATGAATGAGAGAGGCCGACAAGACTCAAGAAACTTATGGAGTTACCAGTTACAAGACTCATACATCCTCTCCCCACCCTTACAAAAGCAGTAGGCAATTGTAGAGAAGAGACTCTTTAGTGAGACTACCTGCAAATTCCGCAGGGAGCTTTAGAAACACGGGTTTTGTGACTTGTCGCCCATGTTGGAGTGGGCTGCTAGGGAGTAATGGTCCTTTTAAGTCACCTATGCCCATGTAAGGACTCTCATGTTCCTATAAGTAAAACCAATGAACTCATTGGTTTCCCAACTCAGAAGAATTCATTCCTTTGTATTAATACTGCATCTGCTGTGAATAGATACTCGCTCATATATCCCCAGTAAAAATCACAAAAGAGTATCTACAAAAATAATGACTATTGCCCCAGAGAGCAAATACATATATAAATATAATAAATTTATTTTATTGCTTACAATTAAAAAAAACTGTTAGAGTCTTAAAAGTAAAAGGACTTATTAAGATAGAAGAATAGACTATAACTAAGCACACATGGGCCTTACAGACACACATTGCTATCACACTCTCTCCATGGAAGGATGTGATATTATTTGAAGGATGACTAGTGAATTAAAGTTATGTTGTAAACCGACCTGAGTAATTTTCAGTCTAGACATTTTACTTCTTTTTCTAGAAATTCAGTTTGAGTGCTTTCTTTTACCTACCACATTTATATTTTCTGTTATGTCTTTGAGCAATTTTACAATTAGTAAACAAAATAGCTTAACTGAGCATCCAAGGCTAGCCTTGGCCGACCCCATCTTTCCCTCTGTGGACCTCCCTTCTCCTGGGCGCTCAGCTCTGCAGTTTTAACTGCCTTAGTGGATGTCATCTCTAGTATCATTCAGCAGCGGCATTAGGGTCTAGGTCTTTTGTCCATGTGCTTTGGCTTGGATCTGTCTGGTGGCATCAGGTCAGGGCAGCCAATGAGATCCTGCTCATTTGTCTTCTCTCAGAGAACAAGGTATAATGCTGATTCTTGATCAGTGTCTGAATCCTCAATAGATTCTGCCTCTTGGTCTGGTTGTTTGTACCACGTGGAGAACTGAGTCCTATGCAGGGCCTCATTGGCTGCCACCTCTTTGGGCTCTCCTTGCTGGGTGTTTTAGCCTCTGTTACTGTACATTGATTTCTAACTTACAATTTTCAGGCCTGTGGCTTCTGGTTTCTAAACACCTTGCATGTAGTGATTCTTGCGCTGGCTTTTTACTTTCAGGATTTAGCATAATATTAGGCACATAAATATTCTTTTTTAGAGTAGGTATTCAAGTTTGCTAGCCTGGGGATGTGTTTCGTTGAGTCGTTGGAACATGGTAGATTGCAAAATTCATAGGTGTGTGGGTAGAGAGCAGAAAGGGGATACATACCTTTTCTTTACTGGCAATCCTGGCTGACATCATCAGATGCAAGGGTTCTAGGAACTTGAATCCAATTCTCGCTTTGAACTTCCTCAAAAGGCTTCAGATGTCTCCTGCCAGAACACACAAGTTCACTCTTAGACTAAAGCTTCACCCATGAATTAGAAAAATGATGTATTTCTTCAGTGGACATGCAAATGCCAAGTATTGCACACTAGTGTTACTCCAAGCATCTCAATTTAGCAACTGCTTTATCTCTATTACAGAGCATGATTTAGGAACTTTCATAATCTCTCTCTTACTGATGAGGAAATAGAAACATAGAAAGGTTAAATAAGTGTCACACAGGGATCCCACCCCAAGCATCTGGCTCCTGGATCCACATTCTTCATTGTTAACACTATGCCTCCTGTGTGGCCTATGTCAATGCAATTGTGCCTGCTTATGAGGGAACAAGTGGCAGTAAGAGACAGGCTGAAACAGATGGGGCCTAGAGTTAAAAGTGCCTTGGGCCACTTAGCACGGAGGGGAATAATACCAATCACTGTCTTGATTTATTCATTTAAACATACCCATGGTGCCTTTTCTGTGTTCCAGCCTTGGCTGGGAAGGACAAACAGACAGTAAGCCAAGCAAAGCACAAAACATTTGCCTGCTGCCAGGTGTCAGCAGTGACACAGAGACAAGAATGTTTATGAGAGGACAGGCTATCTAGGACCTGCCAGCCTCAGCAGCAGAGTGGATGCCCTAACCTGGATGCTTGGGGAAATAAGAACCCAAACACCCAGCAGCACAGCTTGGAGAGGTTGGGGTAGTCAGCAGGCCATCTGCATCTTTATCCTCCGGTAGCCACTGTTGGCTGCAGGAGCCTCTACGCATGGGGCGATCTTCTGACATCTTCTGCCTCTTTTCTAGGGCACTGAGATTGTGTCTGGTCCCCCACAGGCCAGAGATGAACAGCAGTAAGGGACAGAGGCGTTGACGAGGCCAATATCATAGGCAGCATTTTATGTTGAGCAGAATAATCAGGAAAAACACAAGCCTCCATGGCAGTCAGCAGCCGAAGCAACCCTTCTCTCTTCTCATTTCCTTGTTTGTGTTAAATGCCCAGCCTCTCCCATGCAATGGAGTCAAACACTACTGGAGGAATTGTGTCCCTCTTCTTAGAGACTATCTTGGGTTCTGTTGCAGGGCAACAGACTGCGTAGATAAAAGAACATGAATCTCTTTACCATTCAGGTCTTCAGAACTGGCCAGTCAGCCTGGCCTTGGTCCACTCTTCACCCCTGGGTGCTGCAGAGAACTCAGCACAAGTGCTGAGCATGAACTTACACCAAATGTTTAATTATTAAACATGGTGTTTACCTAGACTGGCGGTACAAGGGATGTCTTATGTGTCATTGCTCAAGGTTAGTTTTGCTGAGGGATAATGTGTATGGGGCGGGGGGTATGCTCCATCAGACACTTAAGAAAATTTTCTTTGTTTGAATTCTACTTTTCTCTTCAACACCTATTAGACTGTTTGTTTGTTTGTTTGTTTTCAGCAGCCTCAGAACAGAATATTATCAGATCACACATTTGTAATGGGATCTGACTATCTTTCATAGTTCTTGCTGGACAAGGAAAGTTGACTGTGTATATACATGCATTCTAGTTCCCTGGGAGGCTCTGTGTGGTGGGGAGTCTCTTCTAGGAGAAAAACTAGTGTAAATTCTTCCATAGAACACAAAGGGAGTCAAAGGAGACCTAGGTGGCCTCATTAAGTGTCCAGTCTGGAGTGGTACCTGTAGTTCTGAACACTGGACACAGTATGGGATATAGGAGAAGCTGCTCTTTGTTCTTTCACCTTTCAGTGGCAAGGTCAAATCTTGGTGCGAATGCACAAAATCAAGTTTATATGTACGTACACGTGGTGGAATGTTCACATCATAGAAAACAAAGCAAATGAAAAAAATGAGATGAAAAGACTCCTCTTCCATAACTCAACCTCTATTTACTGTCCTAAATTTTGGAAACAATCATTTCTGGACAACTGGTCAGTTTTATATACATATATACATAGATTGAACACACATATTTAATATATACATGTATTATACATTTATGTTATATGTATATATAACATAATATATATTTATGATTGCTTATTCCACACAATTTGGTATTGGCCTTGTTTGGGGAGAAAGAGCCAGAAACGATCACATAGGACCACTGGTTAGGCAATTCCTGTCTTTAGAAAAAAGAGACAAATCTTCCAACTGTATAATTTCATCTGAAGGAAAAGATAGTGAGCAGAAGCCTCAACTTTCTTTTGTGTCTACTCTACAATGAACACCATGCAAAGAGTTTTATGGATATAGGTAGGACTCAGTACATAACAGTATAGAATTAAAAACATGCGTCCCTTCACTCAAACCACCAGCAGTCAGAAAAGAGTGTTCCACAGCAAACGTGGGGCTTGCTGGTCCAAGTGCATGTTGTATGTGCATGAAGCCCCATGTATACCATGAAACATGGCTGTTTTTACTATGCCAATGGGAAGCTGAGATGCAGGCGAGTTGATCCCAGAGCTTACTGCCATGGCATTTTCCTGTAGGACATCACAGTCTGGCAAGAGAATCTTGCCCAAACAATCTCAGTTCCCAAAAGAAAAAAAAAAATTGACCCTGATATTGGTCATCTGGACAATGTGAATTTTATATGTCAGAGCTGTTCCAACTTCCAGCTACCAGATGTCTGTAAAAATTCATAGCAGGCTATTAAATTTAGCAGATCCTGTCTTAATTATATTAGCTTTTGCACAGCACGAGGGCAGAGCATCTCTCTGATGGAGGGTTTCTAAAGATATCTGATGGGATTTCTTTATGGAAGATGGACTCTTTTATCCATAGAGACTGATGAATAGGGGGAAAAGATTTCCTACTGTATAATAGTATAGAAATGTGATCATATTGTATCAAAGGAGAAACACAGGCTTAATTTCATTAATGTTTCCTCTTTATTTGGCTTCAAAATAGGGAGAGGGAACTAAGACAGGGGTTGTGGGGGTGGGGTTGTGGGGTGGGGACTTTCAAAATTACCAGCCAGGGAAACAGCCAAGGGGAGGTAGGAACCTGCAAGCAAATTCTTGTCTTCAAATCCTCCAATAAATCTAGAGCCAGTGTGCTGAGTCTTTAGGAGCCTGCTGCTGTCTGACTCCTGAAAGAACAGTGCACAGTTTATCTTGGGCTGGCCATGCGTAATCAACTCAGCATCTCCTCTCTGTCTGTCTAAGGTCACTAAAACAACTCACGAGACTGAAGCCAACAGCTAGAAACCCCGTTTATTTCACCTTTCTTCTTCTGCCATAGGCAGAAGACCTAACTCATTATGATTTGTGGAAACTTACTAGGTGCATATAGGATAACGGGTCTGGGAGCAGAGCAACTGGTACATGGGTCGCTCCAGGACGAAAACGCATGTGGGTGACTTTTCTTAACCTCAGATGCACCAGAAAGGTCACATTCTTGCAAAGAACTTCTTCCTTGGCCGAGGGGTCGGTGGAGAGACTGTGAGAACAGAAACAACAGAGACGGGTGTTCGGGTGTTTGCTTCCACCTCACCAATCCCCCCCCCCCCCCCCGCTCGTGGGCAGACGGGGAATTTAGACTTTTCGGGCTCTAAAGCACAAGAATACAGATAAGAAATGCTCGTAGAAAGAATGGCCTGTCGGTTGTCCCTGAGGCAGGCTGATCAGATTCACATCATACCCAGGCAGGTTACTAGGCAACTGATTAAATAAACGTGCTGGTTCTACAAGCAAGCTTGCAATTAATTAACTTAACCATTTTCATTTCGACTGTCCCTCCCCCCACCCCCCAC
>LR750255.1:206761-241865 GCA_902729485.2 Mus minutoides
AAATAAGGAAACATACATGAAAGGTCTAAAACCGTGTGGGACATTTGTCTATCTAAACTCTGAGGTTCTTCCTAATCGTGCCAGTTGCTAGGAAAAACAAGGTGGAAAAAAGTTGTACTACAGAAAATCATTTTAATAGGTTGTTTCAACATTGTGTGGCAGATGCCAAGCAAGACCGTGGACAGGCATTCCTGGAGAGGGCCTCTGGCAAATGAACAAAGAGCCAGTAATCCTGGTAAGTTTGCTACTAGTTTGGTCTTACAGCCATTGAGCTGAAGTAATCAAATAAACGGTACGGGCAGGGTCAGATAATCAAAGCCCATTTTTTTGTCAATCTGGAATTCTGATTAGGTAAGGGAAGGCTCTGCAGAGTAAAGCAAGGGGAGAAAACGGATGTGGCTTACCTTCATCACATGGAATGCTGTCACCTGATAGTAGGAAAGAAGATGTTAAGAGAGAGAAGGGGGGGGCTTTGTTTAGGGGAGAAATAAGGAAGCAAAGCAGAGTTTGAGGAAGGATGGGATAGAGGAGGTTTGAGAGCAGGTTGGCCTGTGGGATGTGGTTAGGAATTGGTGATACCAAAGGGAAGGCTAACAGCTAGCACCTGGATTGTGTAGGCAGAGGGGGCTGGTCACTGAAACAAAAGAACAGAAGGAAGAGGGGGGCAGGGGAAGGAAATCTATTTTACATTTGCTGAATTTAGGGATTCCATAGCACAGTTCCTTAGTAAATCCCTGGGAGGCAAGGGTTAGGAAGGGTCCCTTTGACAACTCTGATTCTAAACCAAACTCCTGTATCCTGCTGCATTTCCAGGGAGGGCTGTCTCTGTGACCTTTTAAATGAGCATGTATTAAAAGTATAAAATAGTGACTTTTGCTAGCATTTTCGTATAAGCATGTTGTATATCTTGACTGTATCCACCCTCCCTCCTCTCTTATTCCTCTTTCCTTCTTTCCCCCTTGGTCCTCATCTTCTTCCCTTAGGGACTCTCTTCTTTAATAGTTTTCTTTTATCTTAGACTCACCTACAAGAGAACACACATGGTATGTGTCTTATGCATCTCTGAGTCCGGCTTATTTTGCTTAATGTGTGTTTTCTTTTTTTTTATTTGTTTTTTGTTTTTGTTTTTTGCCAAAGGGAGTGGTTTTATTCCTCTTAGGGTTTTAATAATAGTGTATTCACACTATATTTTTAAAAAATATGTTCATTCATCAATGAACAACTAGGCTGACATGGGTAGTACTGTGTGATTCATAGTGTACAGGCTTCTCTGTTGCATGCAGACCCTAATTCCATTAGGGTACATACCCAGGAGTTATGTGTCTGTGTTCCTTGAGCCTGCTACTCTTAGGTTTTAGTGAGCCTCTGTATTGATCCCTATAGTGTATTCACCAGCTTATATTCCTACCCGAAGTGTACGGATTATCTCTTCCCCCCTCTATTCTTGTCAACATTTGTTCTATCTATGCTTTCTCATCAATAGCCTTCTGACTGGGAACAGAGAGAATCTCACTGTAGTTTGATTTACAGTCTCTTGATGGCTGAAGATGCTTACCATTTCCTTCACATATTTAGTGCCCATTTGTTCTCCTTTTGAAAAGTATCTATTGGGTTTGTTTGAACATTTATTGATCTCGTAATTTCTACTCTGATGTTTAAGTTTTGTGTGCTCTTTTGATATTCATCTTCTCTAAAATAAATAGTTGCCATAACTTCCCCCTTTCTATAGGCTATCCCTTCCTTTGTCAATCATTTCCTCTGCTCTGCAGAAGTGTTTAAATTTTATGCAATCTGTTTGTGGCTAGTAGAGAAAGGTGGGTCAAAATCTTCTAGCTATGAAATGCAGCTGCAATCTGCACAATTCTGGATGATGCATTGTGTCCTGTGTGCTGGATCCAATGCAGTTAACAGCCTCTACCATAGCATCACCCCCGAGGAATAGAAGGGATTCTCATATTTGGGACCACATTGGAAGCTCCTAGGTGCTGTGAGTTTTATCTAGGCTTGAGATCCTCTAGGCTTGGAATGCAAAGCTGCTTACCTTTGTAAAAATGAGATGATCTTGCTCAGTCTGGCTGTCTCTCTGTGTAGGTGCTAACTCAGAAATCTTTGGGAGAAATATCAAGGGTACTGTACAGTAAGTCTATCCAGAATGGATAGGGAAACTCTACTACACATGGCCTAACCTGTGACACAAAGCAGATACACCCAGAGCTGTGCACTCCTTCATTTTAAGGAGTATTTACATTAATAGTTATTTAAAAGAATCACTCAGGCAGGTGCTTTATAATTGACAAAAGTTTAGATCTCAGACCTAGAGGTGAAGACCAAGTGTCTAATGAGAGTTTGTGTTCAGGCCCATGGGTAATATCTCTAGCTGTGTCCTTACATAACAAAAGGGGCAAGGGATACTCATTCATAAGGGCAGAAGTCCCATTTATGAAGACTCCATCATCCTGATCTCATAACTAATAACTCCCTCACAGTTCCAGCAGCCAATGACATCACACTGATGGTAAAGTTTTAGCAGAGGAACTGAAGAGGAGGCACCCATTCAGGCTATGGCATTGTGTGTTATCCATTATTTGCTGAGTTTACTCTTTGAATGTTTCTTAGATACCTTATCCAAAAGAATCATTTGTTCATTGTAGTGAGAATTGTGGAATTTGGTTTCTTTTAAAAACACACAAATACTATAATATGTTGATCCGCGCCCCGCCCCGACCAGCAGGAAGAAGACACAGCTCAAACAGGTTCCTTCTCAAGTCAGTTTACTCAGGATACTTGATGCATGCAGTTACAGCTTAAGCTTCATGGTGAATGGCCCAGAACCCCACCGGAAGCAACCAGTTAAACCCTATCCTGGCCACTCACAGAATGCCACGTAGCTCCTGCTCATACGCCAGGAAATCTCATGCTTTAGCATCATATTCTGGGGCTTAGGATCATGTCGCTGTCAACACAGCCTAATGCCATATTAGGAGTTATTTATGCCAGCAAGGCTGATAAGGCCGAGGCAGTCAGCGCCATCTTCAAGGAGTGGCAGCTAGGCTCCAGACAATATGTTTTCATTTTAAACTCGGGTATAGGGATATGGTGCGGCTTCAGATTGTACACAGCAGCTATGATTTGCTTCACGCTCTGGCAGAGACATATTTTTTTTTTTCTAGCTGCAAATAGTTGCTGCAATTGTGTCATGTTTGGAATTCTGAGGACTTTTCAGAGGGCCTTGAGAGGCAGGGTTGGTGATTGTTGCTTGTTTAGGGAGCTGGACGCAATTTGTTAGTAGTCATGGTCAAAGAAAAAAAAACAAGAAGAAATTAGATTCAAGGTTCTCTATCTTTCTAATATCCTTTCTAAATTATCGAGTGATAGAGGGTAAAACTTGGGGATAAAGGCTGGGGAAAAGAAGGACCACAAAGTAGCAAAGAGCAACTTCAAGTGACACCCAAATGTGGGGCTTGATAAAGAAAAAATAGAAAATTGGATTTCAAACTTCATAGAGGAAATGGCTGGGGATAAAGGAATGGATATTTTCTTTTTTCAACAGACCAGCAAATGCTTATTGTGGTTGCTATCACTGGGCTAAATACCACTTTGCTCCCAGGGGAGATTTTCTGGTTTTTTCTTTTTGTTCTTCACATATTCTGTTTAAATACAGGTTGGAAGAGTTGATGAGCAATTGGAAATGGAGGGGCCTGAGAAATAAACCAACCAACCAACAAACAAAATGGCTGACATGGTAAAACAAAGGGGTCATTCTACAATCTCATTTCTGCAAGGGTTACAGTTTAGGCTGTGTAACTGGAGAGGTTGTAGCTGGAGACAGAAGGTCTTGGGAAGCAAAGAACACTGGAAAAGAGAGAACCAAAAAGTTCAGTCCTGGTGACTGTGGGCATTTCCCATAGGAGGAAAGAGGGAAAGAAACTGTGCCAGGGGATAGTCAGGTCAGAGAAAGGCTGAGAAAGCAGGAGATCAATCTGACAAAACAGTCCTATTCAAATGAAAGAGTTAATCTAGAACCAACTGCACCACCAAAGTTAGAGGAGGGGCAGCCTGGGGTTATGAGATCACCATCAGCTTTCCCAGTAGTCATACAGCAGATGCCTGCTGATAGTGTGGAACAAGGTTATGATGAGATAAGATGGTATCCTATAGAATTTATAGATCTAAGGAATTTTAAAGAAGCCATGATTTCATATGAGATGCATTTGCCTTATGTGAATCAAATTTTAAATAACTTGGCTACTCAATATTCCCCAAGACCAGAAGGGATTGGTAACAGATATAATAGAGGCTGGTCTGCATTTATAATGGTTAACATAGTAGAGGCAAGAGGCCTAGAATATTGAACAGCAATATAGAGTGAGGAGAAAGGATATAGTTGAAGACCAGTTGCTAGGTGATACTCTGATATATAAGAACAGATTCAGTTTGATGACATTACTATAGTCCAATGTTGTTTAGTGGCTTTAAGAGCTTGGGACAAATTTTGAGGAGCCTGGAAAAAAGTCCACTTCATTTACAAAGGTTGTACAAGGCTTTGGAGAAGTCTTTATTGGTGTTTTTTTGTTGTTGTTGTTTTGTTTTTTAAACCAAGAGTAGTCTCAACTGTGAACAAACGCTTTTTAGACCCTGACTCAAGACAGGTCTTGATAGAGATCTTGCATCTGAGAATGTTGAATACTGAATGTAAAAACATTACTAGACCATCAAAGGTTTGAGCAGTGCCTGTGGATGAGTGGATAAGGGATACTACTATGCTAATATAAGCTACAGCTCGAGGTCTCTGATATCAAAATGCCTGGTGTTTCAGTTGCAAGAAATACAGTCATTCCCAAAAAGACTGTGACCAAGCCATTAAAGGTCTCAGATCTCAAAATTTAATTGTGGGAATTATGGTAATTTGCAACAAAATTGTGAACAAGGTATCTCTAAGGAAAAAAAATTCTAAATATAAACCAGAAAGAAGGTCTAGGCTTTTAAGAGTGTACAGGCAATGTGACAAAGGTTCCCATTGAACCAATGAATGTAGGTTGAAAAGAGATATTAAAGATAATTTCTTAGTCTCTGGACTAAACTTGATCACAGGTAAAGTTCATCCTGTCTTCCTCCTTCTTTCCCTCCCTCCCTCCCTCCTTCCCTCTCTTTCTGCTCTCTCTTTCTTTCTCTGTCTCTCTGTCCTCTCCCCTTCCTTTATTCCCTCCCTTCTCTCCTTCTTTCTCTCCTCTCTTTTCTCTCATTAATTGCTTCTTTCCATCACAGATGCTGTTAAAATTTGCTGAGAAGAAGCCTTCTTGTACACATAACACTGTTCTTTTATAAAAGCTATTTGTGTTCAAGACCAATGATCTACCCTCTTTACCCTGGCTATTTAAATTTCACACCCACCTGCTTCTGATTTCTCTAGTAGCAGAGTTTGTGCTCTTTAAAGCTTCTTTCCATTCTGCAAGAGAAGAGAAGAGGTGACTCTCCAATGTTTGGGGGAGAAAAGCTCCCAAAGGGTGGCTAGAGGGGAAACAAAGCAGGAAAGATTTTGTTTGTTATTTTTAAATATAATATTAAATGTGTCATTGTTTTTTTAAAAAAACATTTTGAATGTCTACTTTTCTTCTATGGCATTACTTTTGAATACTGTATTATCTTTTAAAAATTCATTTGTGCATTGAGTGTATGTTCTCTCCTTCCACCACATGGGTTCCAGTGCTCCAATCCAGATCAGCAGGCATTATGGCCAGTGCCTTTATCCAGAATGCATTCAGATCTCTCCCATGTGTTTAATTCCCCCTCCTTGTCTCCCTCCTCTTCTTCCTCTCCCATCCTTTCCTCAACCCTCAGTGTTGTGGTATTTACTTAATTTCAGTTGTGGGTTTCTATCCCACCTCGATCATTCAGGTTTCAGATAAAAGACACACACCTTTATATATATAATAAGCCTTTAAAGTACCAGAGCTGGGCAGAATCTACCCTCTATGCTATTATGTCTAATCCCGAGATACGACTTGCCTTGTTCTGCCTGGGCTGCTCTTACTCTGACTAACCAGCCCTCGTGGTCAGTTCTCACAATCCCATACCCCATGACATCTCTCTCCACCTTCTTTCTCTTTCTCACCTATTTTCCTGCCTCAGACCTCAAGCCTGGCAACAGAAACACTGCCTACCTCTCTTCTGCCCAGCTATAGGTTATAGGCATTTTTATTCATTATTTTCAGTAATAGTTTTAAATTAAGGAGAAAGATTATATAGTATCATTGGTGTATGCGAGGATCTCCTCATCCCTAGGGGCATCCAGGCTTGTGGGGCAGGTACAGTATTTAGCATTACAATATGTGGCAAAAGTCCAAACCTCAACATTTCAGCTTTATATAACCCCACCAGATAAACATACTTAACTCTATCACAGACTTTCTTATGTGAACATATTACCCATTCTCTATCCATCCACAAACTTTGGTTACTAGCCATTAGTATAATTTTCTTGTTGTTTGCATAGTTTTCTTATTTCTGTAACATCATTTCAATTGTACTATGACTATAACGTATGTAACCTTAAGGAACTGAAAACCCTCTACTGAGAATTTTTTCTCTATATGTTCATCTGTTTGCATGTAATATTTCTGGCTATGTAGTGTTCTATAGCATAGGTTGTGATATTTAACTGTTCACACAATGAATAATATGTGCACATATAACATTTGGAGCTATTGTGGATGACTATGATCAGTGCCACATATTGTCAGGACACACAACTATATAGGAGTGAAATGTTACCCTACCACCAAGGCTCAAGTATTTAACTATGTGGTTTCCAGCCTGTGGCACTGTTTTAGGATTTAGTGACCTGATAGAAGAAGTGGATAGTGGGAAGAAAGGTTCAGTTTTATTTTTTAATCTATCCTTCCTTTCATTCCCTACTTTCTGACCAGCCCTGATGTGAGCCACAGCCACCACAGTCAAGAGCTGCCTCTCCTACTTCATCCCCTTGAACTCTGAGGAAAACTAACTTTTATTTTCTAAATACCTTTATCCAGGTATTTTATCACAACCCCAAGAAAGTGATTCATGAGGAATACGAGATGTCCACATGGACATGGCTTTCTCTGAGACAAAGCACAGTTCAGTGAAAAAATGTGTGTCAGTTTTGCTCAGCATCTATGTCTCTGAAATGTAGTTTAGGTGTTTGCTTTGTGCGAAATAAACATCATTTGCCATATTCTATTTTTGTCATTGTTATTAAAAGCATTTTATTTTAATTACTTTTTAAATTTAAGTAGATTCATTTTCTTCTTCTTCTGGCTCTCTGAAGATCTTTTGCTTTGATAGACTTTGGACATATTTTCTTTTCTGTCTGAAATTTTTAAATACTGATTTGTAAAATTTATTTTGTTTCTATGTCCTTGGGCTTAGATGAGTGCAAAATCAACATGTGTGTTCAGGAGCCCATGGTACCTTGAAGAAGGCATCATGGGATCTCCTGGAGATAAAATTAAAGATATTTCTGGGTCACAGTGTGGGTGCTGGAACCAAACCTAGGTCAAATCAGTAAGTGATCTTAATGGCTGAGTTGTTTTTCTAATTCCTGAAATCTCTACTTAAAGTTTTATTTATTTATTTATTTATTTATTTATTTATTTATTTATTTCTCTTTCTCTCTTTCTGTGTGTGTGTGTGTGTGTGTGTGTGTGTGATGAGAAGGTCAGAGAACAGCTTACAGGGGGTTGATTCTTTTCTTCCAGCTTATAGACCCTAAGGTCAGGGATGGAATTGAGGTCTTCCACTTGGCAGCAAGCACTTTAATTCACTAAATTGACTCGCCAGCCCTATTTGAAACCTGTACATTCTCTGCATTGTTGGATTTATTGTTTCATCATGTGTGAAAACCTGCAACCATAATCCCACTCGCTTTTATTCTTTACCATTACTATTCTCTAGAAATTTGTAAGTTCAAGCCTCTTCCCTTTGTTTTCCCTTATTTAAAAAGACGTGTTCAGACATGTTTATCTCTCTGCTTCTGTTGACTTTCTCATAATTTTCATTTAGAAATGCATCATTAGAGTCTTGTGTAGGACACCTTTCTTTGGTTGCCTACCCTTAATAGCTTGGTTATGTGGATTTTGTGTTAGATTCTGTCTGCTCTTTTTGCCGTGGCAGGTTGCGTGGTGAGTTCATGCTTTTGGGTGCCTCATTTATGTGCCTCCCTTGCTGCCTGGGTTGAAGATGTGTCCCTCCCCAGGGACTCTGCTTGCCTGAGACGGACACTCTAGGGACTAGTAGTGTGCACATGGCTTTGTACTGATTTCTTCACTTCAGTATTCCCAGGCCAATTAAATAGGGTAGACTGAAACCTGGGAGCCACACAAAAGCAGAAGCTCTTAAAAGAATAATTCCAGGGATTTATTTTTAGTTTTTAGTATATTCAGTCTGCAAAAGACAGGCTAAAACATTATTATATACACTGCATGGATGTAGTCTAGCACTTTAGCGAATTGGCACTGATAGAAATAGCTGTTTAATAAGAGGCCTTTACCTATATCTATTTCAGAACCAAAGGGTTTATTTTCTCAGCTACTAAAAAGTCTGAACTAAAAGTAGATTGCTAGGAATTGTCCTCAGCTAAAAGGCATGCCCCCTTAAAGGTCAACCTACATCCAACAAGATAAGAAAGCTGTGTCTCCTGTACTACAACACAGTGCAACTTTGAAGAACCCTCCACTGTGAGAGCAGCCTGTGAAAACTGGTAAATGTCCTGTGAAAACATCATGTTCTCTGTGATGAATGGTTTTAACTGTAGACTTGGTACAACCTGGAATCCCCTGCAAAGAGAGGCTTCATATGGAATTATCTAGAAATTTTGTAGAAAGTTTGATCTCTCTGTGGGTGGTACCATTCCCTAGGCCGGGAATGAGTGAAGAAAGTTAGCTGAGTATGTGCTCAACTAAACAGCAAACAAGAAGGTATTTATTCTCTTTGCTCTTATCTGTGATGTGACTAGCTGATTGAGTTCTTGATGTGACTTTCTGAAATGAGGGACTGTATTTTGGAACTGAAAGACAAATAAACCCTTCTTCCCCTATGTTGATTCTGATCAAGATACGTTTAACTACCAACATAAATAAAGACAGAGCACTCTGCCTTTATGATCATGCCTCTGGATGACCTCAGATATTTCTGGTTAATATGTCATACATGTTTGTATACATATATATGTGTGTATAGGTAGGTGTCCATAAGTGTTTGCATGTGTGTGGAAGTCAAATATCAAAGGTCATCACTGAGTGACTTTCTCAGTAGCTCTACCCCACACTCCTATTTCCTGAGATAGATTCACTGAATCTGGAGCCTACCAGATGGCATTGGTTTGGTCACCTCCTCCTTCTGTAGGGCAAAGGTTGCAAATCTGCCAAACTCTGGTCATAGTGCTTCTGTAATATCACTTTACCATCTGAGCCAAGGTCCCAGCACATTTCAACCTTAATTTTTAAAATAGGCTCCCTCACTGAACTTGAAACTTGCCAAATCAGCTAGATTGGCTGCCATCAAGCCCTAGAGATCCCCTCATCTCTGTGCCCCTAGTGTTAGGAATACATGTATGCACTGCTACACCTGGCTTGTTTCATGTGTATCCTGGGGATGTAAACTCAAGTCATCATGGTTGCATTGCAAACATGACTTACTGCATTACTGACTGAGCCATTCCCTAAGCCCCAATTTTCACTTCTTAACATTTTATTTATTCTGGCTATACAGCAAAGTACTGTTAAGCCCAGCTTTTCAGAAAACGAGTGTTGCTCATTGTTGGTTCCATGTTTCTCAGAGCAGTGTAATGACAGGATTTCGAAGTAACATGGGTTGCACATGTCAGCAAAAATGACTGGCATGCAGGTGTCTGATGGCACAGCTATTTATAAAACAATTGTTGTCATTGAAGGTACCAGTGGTCTTTCAGAAAAGCAGTTGTTTTAATTCTCCTTTTTGCCTATTTTGTGGGTGTGTTTTGTAGATGACTTTTATAGATACTGACCTTGGTAAACAAAACTCTCTCAGCCCAGGGAGTGAAGGATGTGGTTCGGCTCAATGTGAGATTCCAATGATAGCAGCTCCCCTACTTCTCTGGTGGTGAAATACTTGTTCTATCCCTTCAGTTTAACTCAAAGCAGCCAATTACTTTATCATTTCCAAGTACAAGAAAAGCATTAACATTTTCCTAAGGTATACTTCTGGCTATCCCCTTAAGTAGAGCATTCATTTAAAAATCTAGTTGATCAAATTTTAGTTTGAACATATTAAAACAAACTAATCTTAAATATATTTTCAGAGGTGCTTTGACAAATTCCTGGGCTCATGTAACCACTACCAAGTCAAAACATGTGGGCTTCCTTTCTCCTTAGTGGTCATTGGCCACTGGACCATGAGGGCAGAGAGAGCAGAGGCAGCAATCAGAGGTCTATGAGTATGAGGGAAGAACCTCTGGAGACAGCTTCAATGAGACAGTTCTACTCTACTTCTCCAAGTAGAGTATGTAGGATTTGGGGAATTATGAACAGGAAGAGCTGATGGGCCATAACACAGTAGCTAATTGTCATACAGAGGAAAGGACTATGTATTAGTCAGGGTTCTTTTTTTTTTTTTTTTCTCTCTGTATAGCCCTGGCTGTCCTGGAACTCACTTTGTAGACCAGACTGGCCTCAAACTCAGAAATCCACCTGCCTCTTCCTCTCGAGTGCTGAGATTAAAGGCGTGCGCCACCACGCCCAGCTGTACTCAGGGTTCTTTAGAGTTACAGAACTCATGGAATGTTCCTATATATTAAGAGAATTTATTGTAATGGCTTACAGTCTATAGTCTAACTAACCCCAAAACTGGGAAGCTATAAATGGGAAGTCCAAGAATCTAGTAGCTGCTCAGCCCCAGAGGCTAGTTGTTTAAGCTGGTCTTCTGTAGAAGTAGATTCCAACAGATGTGCTGACAAGTAAGTACAAACCTTTGAAGAAGAGTGAATTTTCCTTCTTACAATGTCCTTATGTAGACCTCTAGAAGAAGGTGTGACCCGGATTAAAGGTGTGTACCACCATGCTTGGATCTGAAACTTGCTTTGTCCCATGCTGACCTGGAACTCCAGGATCTGCTTGCCTCAGTCTCCTGGGATTAAGGGTGTATATTGTCTTGCCTGGGCTTAAGTTTTTCAGGGCTACTTGCCTCAAGATATCCATATCAAGATCCAGGTCAGAAACCTGTGTCTTCCAGCCTCAAGATCTGGATCACAGGTATGTCCTCCATTTCTGGATTATAGTTCATTCCCAATGAAGTCACGTTGACAACCAGAAATAGCCAGCACAGGCTGAGAGGAATTTATGTGCTGAATCATTCAGCACTTGCAGAAAGCTCTGTGGAGGGTCATCCTCCAGATAAGGTCAGGCACCTGTGCATAGTGGTACTCTACAGATAAGACAATTGGAGAAGGGAAAGCCGAAATGAGAAAGGGAGTCCTCCATTTTCCCCCAGTCTCAGATAGTTATCTCTACATGATAGACTGCTAACTTAACAACGGGGTCTTCCAATAGAAATAGAACACTCTATGTATGCCAATGTCCTGTGACTTTCTTGTCAGCATCCCTGACACCACTGTCACCAGGTAAGCACTGATGTGCACTGTCTGTGTCAGTTCTATATACATATATATACACATACTATCAGTTTGACCGTGCAGAAGGTGTGCTGGTGGATCTGTTTTTCTCTTGCTCCACAATGTGTTTGTTATCTGTTGGTGGTTTATCCTTCTGCATCCCTGAGGCATTCAGTGGCATCTCTGTACCACGATCCTTTGTTTTGTCCTCTCACCAACTGATAGACAATTGGGTTGTTAAAGATTTGGGATGAATAAAATGGCCGCAGATAACTTTTGGGATAGCATTTGAAATGTAAATTAAGAAAATATCTAATAAAAATATTGAAAAACATGGCTGCAAATATTTAAATTCCCCTGTAAGCTCTTTTTCTATGTAGAAAAAGGATGTTTTCTTTCTATCTAACCCCCATTAAACTTGCATATCATATTTCCCCTCAAATTTCTTTTAATTGTTTTGTTCTTATTGCTTTTGCAGTAGTTCAGAAATGATTTGGTTGTATAGCTCAGAGAGCCTTAAACTCATGATCCTCCTGACTCAGCCTCCTAATTGGAGGCCTATCACACCATATTTGGCTCTTTTAGCTTTCCATGATGAGATAGATACGTTAAGCTATGTTATACAACTGAATTTTAATTTTCTGTAAGAAAAAAAATTTCCAAGTCACATATGAGGAAAAAATAAACAAGTTTTTGTAAAGATTTTTAAAGTATTATCCTAATTATTGCTTTTAAGTTTGCATGTCATTTTCTACATACCTAATTGCATCTGTATAACCAGGTGTAGTGCCAAACAGCTTGGAAAGCATTTTCTTTCTATTTATCATTTAATTTGATTCCTCCAACAAAAAATATAAATAAAGATTTCTTACCCTTGCAGTTTCCTTCTTTCTGATGCTCCATGGCTCTTCTTTTCTGTGGAACTTGCATGATAGATTCGGGGTATTCAGGACTCCTTATCAGGAGAGGGGCAAAGGCAGCCTTGTGTAGCTGGGGGACAAGACTGAGAGAAAGAAGGGAGGGAGGAGGCAGGGGTTGTGACTGAAGAAGATGGATCCCAAACTAGAGGACACACAAAGACCTTGACTGACTGAAGGCAATAAGTATAGGGGGAAATATTATTCAGAGGTTGAAGAAGCAGAAAGCCAAGCCACTATTACATCATGAAAAGAATGTCTCTGTTCTGTTTCTTTCTCATCTCCTTATAAAATTTTGTTATTTTATTGTTTATTTTTTTCTGTTTATTTTTATACTCGACTACAGGTTATGATTCCTTGTGTAAGAAAGGGAGGGAGAAAGAGGAAGGGTAGGAGTGAAGGAAAGACAGGAGGAGCATCAATAGAGGAATGAATTTGTAAATATGATTGATTTATCTGGAATATAAATAGATATGGAATAGATAGGATGGCTTTATATGAAAATATTTTCCTAGATTAGGAGTTGAGCCATAAATGTCATTATAAATATTCTTAGAGAGTTAACAACATATAGAGGACAGGCCATGTGAAGACCAAACAGAGAAAGAGCTGAGGTTTGTCTTGAGGAAGGGAGTGGTACAGCTACAAGCCAATGAATGCTGGACTCTAACAGGAGCAGGAAGAGGGGAGAAAAGGTTTATCTCTTCCTGCTGCTAGAATAAAGAGAGTTCTGCTGCTTACCCCTTAATTTTAGCCCATGCTACTGAGCTGAGCTTCAAACAGCCAGAACTGAGAGAAAACACATCTCTATTGTTTTAAACCACCTAGCTAGCAATTTAGGGGCAATCCTTATAGCAGCCACAGGATACTGATACCGATTAACACTACCAATGAGACATTCCAGTTGTGTCCTGTTTCCATGGCTGAGTTGGATGCTATGCATGCAACTGCAAAGGGCACAGAAGCTACTGGGACTAAATTGCATGGTTGAACAAAGTGAAGGAACATTTGTTCTTTCTCCATGGGTTTCCACTCTCCCATGTGTTTAATGGAGTACTCCTTGGGACTGACTTTTAGAGAAAGAATCTAATTATAGAAGAAGCATCAATTCCTGTCCTAAACCCTCAGGCTTTCCCTGATGGGAATATGTCCTCCACTCATCCTTCCTGTTGCCTGGTCCTTAAAAGTTGTTCTCATGGTAATGGTCCCCACATTGTTACCCCTGAGGTTTCCCATAAGACACAAACCTTTTCCTTCATCATGCCAAATTCTAATTTCCGTTAAACTTCACAGTCCAACTTGGGACTGAATTAAGGACCGAAGAGCATAGAAATTCCTTTCTTTTCAGTTCAGTGTAATGCAGAAGATGCGTGCAAGTCCAGAGCAGGAGCAGAAGGCCCAGATCTGAAACTGGTAATGGTAATCGTATGTCCATTAAGTCTAGAAAAATTCAAAACCATTGCTTCCTTAGCAAACATGAGCAGCTAAAGAGACACTGGGAGAGTTAATGAGTTGGCAGTTGGGGAGCAGTTTGGAAATGAAGCTTGTCCACTCACAAGTAGGCCAGCCTTCCTTCATGAGACTTGCTTAGACCTCTTGGCATCGGCTGATGCTCACAGGACTGTGAAGATTTCCAGAGGGAGGGAGAACAAAAGACCACTCCTGGACAAGTTCTTCAACTTGTTAGACCAACAACTTCTGGGTCGGAGGCTGCTCCCATGACCTTGCCTTGAGTATGCTGAACAGTGTGCCCTCACCCCAGGGACATACATGGGTGTGATTGGACTCTTGAGATATTTCCAACACTTCAAAAGGCTGAGTGGAAATCTGTAAGAAGGTTGAGATGACCTCACACAGTGACCAGGCCATTTTACTTGGGGTGGAGGATAAATCGTTCTAAACCCTTTGCACTATATATACAGGATAGTTTGTCATGATAACAAAACAAAACAAAACCCCAAACAGAACACCCAAATAAACCTCCAATAGGCCCTTCTACTCATAATTAGTCAATAAGCAACAGATGCTGTGTGGCCAGGAGACAAAAGACTGCCTCCTATGGAGAGACATCATAAGTATTGTCCTCCATGGTGATGGGAGAATTAGGGATTGATTGCTGATGTAAATCTCACCTGTCTTTAGACAAATTCTTTCTCAATCCAATTACATAGTTCTTGCCTTACTTAGCTTTTTTTAAAAGAAACAGTCTTACATAAATACCTACTTCACCACCTACCTTCTACCTTGAACAAAGTGAAGGAACGTTAGTTCTTTCTCCGTGGGCTTCCACTCTCCCATGTGTTTAATGGAGTACTCCTTGGGACTGACATACATACAGTGTGTGCCCATTGAGTGAGGGACAGCATAGAAAGAGTGTGGGCCTCCAGTTACAAAGTGGTCCATGTACACAGACATCCTGTGGAAAGAATGTGTCCCTTGACAACACATCTTCATCTTCAGGTTATCTGAGTCCACAGCCTTCCTTCTGTCCTCCACAGTGGATGGCATAGGCAAGGGAAGGGACTATTTTCCTTTTACTGCTCCTGCAATACCTGGTGCCCTTCTGAGCCCATGGTGAGTGATTCAAGGACTTCTTGAGCTGATTTAAAATTGCCAGCATGAGACTTAATTTAGTATTAAATAAGCCCAGGCAGTTAATAAATGATGAGCTCACGGCTCCATACCCACACACTCACTTGCCAAAGGTTTGCCATGTGTCTGGATGTGCTGAAAGACTGCAGAAGACAAATGCTTCTGTTCTGGTACAAATATGGGCATCAGGTAAGAGACAGTCTGGACCTCAGAAGGTTTGGAGAGATGAGAGGTGTCGAATTTAGCTTTATCTGCAGGCAGGGTCTTGAGTTGAGTAGTGCCTTTGTCCGTGTGTCTCTGGCGGGAGGAAATGAAGTCTTAAGTACTGTTTGCAGCTGCACCAACTCCACTGTGCATCTCAGTGTGACCAGACACATAATTTATTCTCCACAACATACAAATAGCACTATAATATGCTGATGAAAATTGAAATAAAAGAAAAAAACTGGGCCTATCATTCACCCTCGCTCTCTTCATCTCTTCAGGTTCTGTGTTTGCCTATCAAATAAATACATTCCTTCGTGGTGATAACGGAATAGAGACACAGTCCCACACTCTTGTCTTTCTTCTATCAGTTTATCATAGTCATTTCTTTCCTAAAGACAGGGACTCCTGGCCTGGCAGCATAGCCCATGTCTCTTGAAGTCAGCAAGGACTTTCCCACTGACCCAACGTCTCTGAGTGTTTGGTGGGGACTTTTGTGATCATGGAGGCTGGAAGTTGGGACGACAAAGTTTTTGAGATTACACAGAAGACCAATTAAGACCAATTGCTGTTTTCTTTCGAGCATAGACCTGGTTTGGGCTTGTCAAGATTTTAGCTCCAGGATCTGGTAAAAGTTAGAAAATGAAGAATTTGGGATATGAATCTGCCCTGTTAATTCTGAGCACAGGCTGCAGAGAGGCAACCGTGTCACCATGGGGCCAAGAAGACAAGACACCTGTGTGTCCTGTATGGCCAGCCATGGGAACACAGATAGCCCCTGGCTGACTCTGGCAAGAAGAAGTATCCAGGGGCCAGATGTATGCCTTGGACAAATTGCTGTGATGGAGCTTGGGGATACCTGATGTTTTGCTTATTCATGCTCTCTTCAGTGTCTGCTGCACAGACATTTATTTACTTTGGATTCCTCCTCCACTTGCATCCATAATAGATTTGAAAGACCTTCCCTGCCATGCTACAGACACAGACACATCTTGCGTTTTGTATCCGTGTCCCTTTTATGTTGGCCGGTGTAGTGTGGCATGCACAAGAAGAGCAGGAGAAAGACAAACAAAGCTTAGGCGAGTTTTAAAGCACACAGGAGTGAGCAGGTGAGCATGGCCATTATTTCTGAGTCAGGACACACCAGGAATAAGAAATACATTGTGTACTATTCCTCTGAGGTAATGATGCATGAAGCCAATGTTATTAGAGGCCCTGGGGGACGCCTCTCCTTATTTGTTAATGTATCTCAGGCTGAAATATGCCAAGGACTGACAGCACAGGGTGGAAAAATTATAAGACTCTTTCCTTTCAGGAGCTTCTATTGGAGAAGGCAGTGTCTGTTTTCTCTTACCAAAGGCCCACACCAAAGTGAACCTTCTGTTCCTCCCGTCTGCATGTTCCTTTTTATCCCCTTTATTTCTGGATAGCGCTTGACACTAGTATACTTGTTTAGTATAAATTACACATTTCCTGCAACCATCTTGACCGCTTTCCGTCTTGCCTGAACCACATTTTGAAAACCTCAGTTTGGGGCTATCACTCTCTGACCTTCACAGTTGACCCTCATGGTGGGGGAAGGTGCTTGTGATGAAGGGATGCAGGTGGGTGCTGCTGCTGATTTTTCTCATGACGTTTCTGGAGCATTCGCACAATGTCTGTGAGTGGTGGCAAGTGATCCCACCCACACACGTTGAGAAGATTTTCAGGGTCTCCATGGGGCCAGAGAGCCATGTGAAATTCCTGAGGTTTGCTCATTGGCCTGGTGGGTTGAGACTCGCTATGCTCTCTCTGTTTGATACACTCTGTGGTTAATGCTTTCAACTTGTGCCTGCACTTCCTCTCCTCTTTACACCTGCCAACATGTGTGTCCCAAACAAATGTGGTTTATTTCAGCCTTATTTTCTACTTCACTTTGCCTAGGACTTGCATCTAAGGGAACCAGTGACCATGTTGTTCTCTCTCTTTTTCTCCCATCCCCAATCTCCTTCTCTCTCATCCATGCCTCCCCACCATGTTGGACTCATCCCTCTGTAACTGTAATCCAAATAAAATATTTTCTCTATAAGTCGCCTTGGTTAGTAACTAATACAGGGCACTACTGTCATCATTGAAGATTGAAGAAACAACATCTCAAGATATCCAAAGTGCACCAATCAGTTACCAAATATTCTGGTCATCTCTGAAAACATATATGCACAAGAAACACACTACAGACTGAGCAGGCTATATTTGTGCATTTAGGAATGTGAGTGAGTATGAACAATAGGCCATGAATTTGAAAGAGACCAAGGAAGAAGATCTGGGAGGATTTGGAGTGAGGAACAGGAAGAAGGAGATAATATATTGATCTAAAAATTAACTCTTGCTCCTTCCCCCTGTGCTTCCTCTCCCTCTTTCTCAGGTAATTATGGTCTTTCTGATACTACATATTTTATCCAAATGGTCCCTTTGCTATTTCTTGCATTATTCAGTCTTAACAATGGGCTGGAAAACCACTGCATCCTGAGCATATTTCTTCAAAAAGTTGACTTTCATATTCTTGGAGCCAAGATTTCCCCTTGGGCTATCCAGTCTTTACATAACTGACACAAAAACAGTGAAGGAAGAAAGATTTATTTATATTCACTGCTACATAGATTTCTAAACATCATGTTTAATGGTTTGTTTTAATTTCCACCATGCCACAATCAAAAATCACTTGGGATGGGAGTCTAAATGAAGGGTTGTCTAGATGAGGTTGATCTGTGGGCATGATCTGTAAGAATTATCTTGACTTTATTAATTGAAGTAAGAAGACTTTTCCACTGTGGGCAGTATTATTCCCTACAGAATGGTCCTGAACTCTGTAAGAATGGAGAAAGAGCGTTGAACACTACCATGCATGTATTAATCAATTACTGTGCTCTTGACGATGGGTGTGATATGACAAGTGGTTTCAAGTGTTTGCTGCCTTGACCTGCTTGTAATGATGAACTATGACTTGGAATTGTGAGACAAATAATCAGTTTCTACATGAAGCTGCTTTTGGCAAAGTTGAGACAGCGCTGTTGAGGCTGCTGCTCAGTAGAGCAGCTCACAGCACTGTGGTAATCTAGGAGCACATAAAATAGAGTAGCTCACAGTTCTGTGGTAATCTAGGAGCACATAAAATAGAGCAGCTCATAGCACTGTGGTAATCAAGGAGCACATAAAAATTGCTGCTATGCTGGAGAATATTCTCCATTCTAATGATATTCCTTCTAATCCAGCTAAGCTTACAGCTAAGAAATAGTGCTAGGAGTTTTAAAAACATCTTCGAAAATGTCCTCATACACACACACAGGAGCATGCTTCACTTATTATCTGGGGATTGTCAGTCAGGATTCACCACTATAGTCCTTTAGCTTCTCTCCAAATATTCCCATAGTTTCATTGACCAATGATAGAGCAAATAAAGATCCATTAGAAAATTAAGAAATCAGCATCCTGGAGTGGGATTTCAGAGAAATTTTTGAGGAGCTTGGTTTTTGTTGTTGTTGTTCTTTGTATTTTAAAATTTTTTATTAGATATTTTCTTTATTTACATTTTAAATGTTATCCCCTTTTTTCATTTCCCCTTTGAATCCCCCCTCCATCCCATCCTCCCTGCCCCTTGCTCACCAATCTACCCACTCCCATTTCCCTGTCCTGACATTCCCCTACACTGGGGCATTGAGCCTTCACAGGACCAAGGGCTTCTCCTCTCATTGATGTCCCACAAGGCCATCCTCTGTTACATATGTGGTTGGAGCATTGGGTCCCTCCATGTGTACGCTTTGGTTGGTGGTTTAGTCCCTGGGAGCTCTGGGGGTACTGTTTAGTTTATATTGTTGTTCCTCCTATGGGGCTGCAAACCCCTTCAGCTCCTTAGGTCCTTTCACTAGCTCCTCCATTGAGGACCCTATGCTCAGTCCAATGGATGGCTGTGAGGAGCTTGTTTTTTAAGAAAATGAGAATGACCATTGTTTTGCAATTAAAATTTGATGTCCTCCAAGTACTTGTTTTGAAACTTAACTAAATGTTGTTTAAAAAACAAACTATTCTAGTTCAAAATTAATTTTCCCAAGTGGGCACCTTTTTTTTTCTGAAATAAAAGCAAAGAAATACAGTGCCCTAGAACAAATGAAATATTGGTAACATCAAAAGTTATATTTCTGTCTCAACAGTGATCTGCAAGGCATAATAACCCTAAAAGGATGGAGTAGTGGCACACATACCATGACAGTAACCAACAGCTCTCCATTTGGACCTAACCCCTCCTCAATAAGAGACACACTAACATGGACAGGGGAAATCTCTGGAGGTCTGAACCCCAAGAAAAAATCTTCAGTCAACTATAAATTCTGAAAGGGGGAAAATTATCTTCTCCCAGGAACAACACACTATTTGGTTATCAAATACTCACTGGTCATCTCTGAAAATATGTATGTATAAGAAATATATAGATTGAGCAGGTTGTATTGATGTATTTGGGAATATGTGTGTACACACATATATCCATGTAACAATTAATATAAAAAAAAGAAGAAGCCATAGATTTTAAAGAAACCAAGGAGAGTATATGGGAGAACTGGGAGTAAGAAAAGAGAAGGGTGGGATAGTGTGCTATATTAGTCTTAAAAATTAAAAATTATAAATATGAGTGTGCATTTGTGTATGTGTGTGTGTGAGTGTGTGTGTGTGTGTGTGTGTGTGTGTGTGTGTGTGTGTGTAAAATAAAATCATGGTTCTGGTGTGGCATAGTTCTTTTAAATGTTATTTTTGATATTTTTCTCAGTAATGCATGCTATTGTCTTTGGGTATAACCTACAGAAAAACATGTGATTATATGTGATCTCACAAATAACTCACTATTTCAGCTAACTCCTGAATTTGGAAGCAATTCACTTAAGTATACGTATATATGTAAGTATAAGTATATGTATATTATGCACACACACACATAAGCACACACATACCTGAATGCAGATGTATACTAGAGAGAAGCATGGTTGTCTCTCTGTTCCTGACTGACCACCAAAGACTGAGTCCAGGATCTTACCAAATACACAGGTGAGCTACTCCTGAGCTGGATCTCCAGCCCTCTTCTAACATTTTACTTTAGAAAGATTATCACTAAGTTGTCCAGCCTGGTTTAGAACTGACTCCATAGTTAGGAGGGGCCTTGAACATGTGGTCTTCCAACCTCAGCCAGGATATTGGGTCTGGGCAAATGACTAGACATGAATAGATCTATTTATGTATGTGAAGTTTTACTTTTTAATCTATCTCTTTTCTAAAACATAAAACACTACCTAGTGCTGTTAGTTGTAGAGCCAAAGGGTTAAAAAGATCAATATTATAGGAACTAAAGAGTCCTAGGCTGATGGAGAGCAGAGTACTTCTAGGAAGTACTGTGAATGATGACAGCAGGAGACATTTTGCATCAGTGATCATTCAAGCCTTTCTCCATTCTGTGGATGACTGATTATTAGCAGGAAAGCATCATGGAACTGAGCTCCCATTTTTTGTAGGTACAATCCAGTACTTTTGAAAAGCAACACTCACAAAGAACCATTTAAGGAACAAGTAGTCTACAGCAATTGTGTTCAATTTTCACCCCTCTTCTTAGAGCCAAATGCATTGTGCCCAGCTTAGTATCTGCCTGTATCCCTTTCCAGAACAGCAAGTCTAAGTTTTTCTTTTTTCCATGTTATTACTTGGGACATTCTTTCCAGGTTAATTCTCAATTCTGCTGTGTCTGGATGAAACTGACCTGGCTAAAAACAGAACTTGGCCCTTAGAGTCAAGATATGGGCTGTGCTTTTCGAACACATCTAACCTGTCATCTCTTACTCATTTTAGAGTATTCGGGAAAGATGATTGGAAATGGTTCTTAGCATGGTACCCCTTTCCCTCAGCTAAACTGTATCACTCTTCTTAGTCTTCTTGGCAACTCACTTCTGTCCCCTTCACAATCCTTCCCACCCGTGGCGAACTGTGTAATTATTTTATAGCAGTACCTTTTACACTTCCAGGTTGTTAATAAATACGTTGAAGGAAATTAGTGTTAGATTCTTAGCTAGAATCAGATTCTTAAGGTAGTAGCTGAAAAATAACCATTGATTTCTGTTCCCAATTTTCTGTATCTTACCATTTCTAAAAAAAAACCATAATGGGGCTTATATATTGTGATGTACCATACTCACCAAATTTCCCTTTGAAAGAGTCACTAAATTTTTTGAGAAGGCCCAATTAAAAAATAATTATTATACTCATTTTCCATTCAGCTCCAGTTTTTTTCCCTCAAAGACATCTCTAGAAAATCCTCTGACTGAGGCAATCACCAGCCTCATAATGAAGAAATAAGCATGTCTTTTTTAATAGAAAACATATTTTAAAGTGCTTCCTAGGACAATTGTTGCCACCCTGTATTCCTAGAATCCGACCCCCCCCCCCCCCCCCCCCCCCCCAGCAGGTTGCACAAGTCAAAGCCAAGAAAGGCCTATTTTGTGGCAGGCTTCCAAGGGGATAGTTAACATGTCCCTGAACCCCCAGCTAAAGAAGCAGAAAAATGGATTTATAGACCTCTCGCTTCCCCCAAAGATCCTGAGAGATAAACAGAACCAAGGGCATTTAGAAAGTTGAATTTACTATCTTGTACAAAGCTTTCTGAAACATCATGTCTGTCTGATGTGAAATTCTGCAGCTGCCAGCCTGTGTGTCTTTCAACTTTGTCACTTCTCATCTGACAACATCCCAAATCCAGGTGCCTGGATTTAGAAAAAGAGAAATGTTTAGGTTGGAAACAATCTTGGCATAGCTTTATGACAAGCAATGTCTCTTTCTAGGTATCAGCATGAATTTAACTGGGAGCCAAAAGACATTTGCAGGGGGAGATCAACACAAGGATGGATACCAACCAGTGTGAGGTGCGCTGATCCTGGCAAACAGCAGGGGTGAGAAAGTTGGTGGAGACAGAACAGTAAGCCCCTTAAGTCTTATCAAGGCCTTCCCTGAATCACCTTCTCCCAGCCTCTGAACAAGCTAGGGTATGGATAGCTTGCACCAGCTCTCACTTAAAACCATACCAGGTATCTCGCCTTCCACTTCAGACTCTCGTTTCCTTAACAGGTTGGATTCAGCCCACAATAGTTTTGGTAAGGGTGACTGTGTTAGCATTCCCAGTGCTGTGCAAACACCTAAAAAGCAACAACTTAAAGAGAGGAAAGATTTGTCTTGGTTCATGGACTTACAGGTTCTAATCCTTGATGACATCATCCCGCAAGTGTGGGCCTGTAGTAGGCAGAGCATCACGATAGAGAAGGCATAGTTGAGTAGTGTGGAATCATTCTTAAAAGCTCCACTTCTGAATAGTCCCCCTCTGTGAAGTCGGCCTTCAACACAAGCTCTTGGAGACAGTTCATACCTCAGTTCCAAACCCAACCTGCCTGTCTTCTGTTATCTTTGTGAGAGGACCCTGGTTTTCCTGTAGTGTACTAGTGAGGGAATGAGTGCCTCTTCT
Source organism: Mus minutoides (assembly GCA_902729485.2). Classification (NCBI taxonomy): domain Eukaryota; kingdom Metazoa; phylum Chordata; class Mammalia; order Rodentia; family Muridae; genus Mus; species Mus minutoides. Next base: position 229,623 of record LR750255.1, read on the forward strand.
CAGAGGCTACTAATGCCCATACCCCAGTCTCTAGGAGATGGGGCTACAATCACCTGTGCCCTCAATCACCTGTCAGTCTTTATTCTCCTGAGGGTCCAAAACCTTCCTCTAAAATTGTTGTGGCTTTCTCTGAGGCAACTCTATAACAATATTTAATTTTATTCTATGAAAAAGAGAAAATAAAGAAAATTTAAAGAGTTGTTTCATAAATTACTACAGAAATAGAGTGTAAGGCAGAACCAGTGTCTTCTTGGCTGAATCCCAGTGACCAGTCACATGGGTCTTCCCAGGAGCCCTTCTGAAAGTGGCACAGCCATTCCTGGCGTTTCCAGAACTCCAGTGAACCAGTGTCGATGACAAGTATGGAGGCTTTGGTGAGAATTAGCAAAAGTAGTGGAAGTAGTCATCGTTTCTACACAAGCCTTATTTTTGATAAGTGGATCATATGGCCCTGAAACCTTAATTTGCTTACATTTGATTTGTACAGCTCCCAAAAGTTCTTTGATGGATCTTACTTGAGCCTTAACTACTCAACTCCCCTAATATCTATTTCAGACTTGAAAAAGATCTGTGTTTAATAATCAGATACATTCTTAGGAAATGAGAGACAGAGGCCAAGGATTAATAATTATTGCTGATTTGGCTTCCAGGTTCCTACTTAGACAGACTGGCTTCTTTCTTCACTTTTGTTTCTCTCTTCTCTTCTTCCTGGATATCTTTTAGTATGAAACAAAGTAGATATCAACCCAATAAATGTGATTAACAAGCTAATTTCACTAACTCAAATTATACCTGAGTTGATGAGTTTTTAACAATTTGACCCAAGCCCCAGTCATCAAAAATGAAAAAAAGCATTAATTGAGGAATCTCTTCCTTCATTAGATTGGCCTATAAACAAGTCCATGGCTCATTTTCTATGCTAGTGACGATGTGGGAGGGCCTTGTGTGTAGGTGGTGTAAGGAAGGTAGCTGAGCAAACCAGGGAGAACAACCCAGTAACTACAGCCTTCTGTACTTCTGCTTCAGTTCCTGCCTCTGGCTTCCTGCCCTGAGTTCCTGCACTAACTTCCCTGGACTTCTGTGTGCAAGTGTAAGCCAATCAAACCCTTTCCTTCCCAAGTTGATTTTGGTCATGTAATTGATTACAGGAATAGAAAGCAAACTCAGAAAATGACTAATGCTATTCATCCTCAGTGCTGTTATGGACTTGTTAGATGAGGTTGAGGGGTGGGCAAATAGAGATGATTTTAGGCTTAGCTAGCAACACATGAAAATTATCTGTGAAATCAAAATTTTCCATTTCAATGACTGAATTAAAGTTCTTCATCTCTATAAATATCTTTAACCTTGAAAACATACTGAGTGGCCAAGGGCACTAGATTACAGCTGATTATAATAAACAGCTACCATAGAAAAGGATGTTTTAAGAAACATCTTGTGTATTGCCTTATTTGGCTCAAAAGTTTATATATATCATCATTTACATTTTAAAGATGAAGAGAGACATGGTTATAAACTGCTTAAGAAATCACTGAGAACTCAGAGGATACAGGAGTCAAGCCTAGACTACTGTCATGTCCTTCCTAATGAGCTGCCTCCTCCCTGTTGGTCTATTCCTAACATCTCAAGCTTGTGTGTGCATTGTCAGGAGATGCTTGGTGGTAATGTGCAAGCAAGGAGGAAATGAAGAAGAAGCTACACCAGTCCTTCTCTTTATCAGGGCATGCTTAGTGCAGCCTTTTGCATGGGGTCTTGTGCATTTGCATTTAGAAAGTTTTTGTTTGATGATGTGACTCCCTGTGGTTATAGATCATAGTGACACATGCCTCTGGGCCATTGATGATTTGTTGACATCTTAGTTTGGATTTCATTGCTGTGAGAGAGACCATGACCAAGGCAACTCTTATAAAGGACAACATTTAATTGGGGCTGGCTTACAGTTCCAGACATTCAGTCTATTCTCATCATGACAGAAAGCATGGCAGCAGGCAGACAGATATGGTGCTGGAAGACAGTTCTACATCTTTATCTGAGGGGAGCCAGGAGGAGGCTTTCTTCTACACTGGGAAGAGCTTGAGTATAAGAGCCCTTAAAGTCTGCCTATACAGTGAAACACTTCCACTAACAAGGCCACACCTCCTAATAGTGCCAGTTCCCACGGGCCAAGCATGTTCAAACCACCACAGTCATTTATGTACTATTTGGAGCATTGTAGAAGTTCTCAGACAACATTGCCTATGGCAGTGCTATTTATGCCTCTTATTTATTTATTTATTGTTTGTTTGTTTGTTTATTTATTTATTTATTTATTTATTCATTCATTCATTCATTCATTCACTTTGCTGTCACTTTCTCTCAAGAGGAAAGTGCCAGTGCTGAGTCTGTGACAGGACAGGGTGGGCGGGGATAAGCTTAGTCTCTGCAAAGTTTCAGTCCCCAGGAAGGAGATTTGCCTTAATTAATGTGTTTCCTTAAAATCTAAGATCAAGTAGGGCCACCTCGTCACAGTTAGCACTGTTCCTAACTAAATACTGAGATACCAAGGAAAAAAAATCATGTAAGTCAAACAATCTCACATTCATAATCAAACATGTACCCCAATTATGTGTGTCTTCAGACCTTGCTTTTCTGTTCATAATTTTGGGGGAGGTATTTTGTGATAGAACATTACAACAACAACAAAAAATTGCCTCCCTGGAGAAACATGGAAACTGGCTTCTTGTCACATGGAAACTGGCTTCTTGTCACACTGGCTAGCTGAGCAGATTTGTGCCGGTCTAAGCTTTATCTCCACCCCACCCCCAACATCAGTCTAAGGTGTTTTCATCCAAATTCCTTTGTTTGTTCTTCTAGTTTAATCTTTAAAGCAGAAGACAGGAGCTCATGCATTTAGTAAATATTGTTTGGCTTGAAAGTGTGTCATAAGAGGATGTGATTCATTTCCATTCCTAAGTGCTTCTGGGCTTTGATATAACTTATGAAAGGGCTTCATAATAGAACTTTGTAGTTTTCAGTGTTGGCTTGGCGTTTTGGGAATATTTAGGCATGGACTTACATTGGTTAAAAAGACATAGCTCATGAGAGAGTTCTTTGAGGTTTGGAAGTATGTGGCTTTCTTTCATCTCATAGAGTAATGCAGTTGAAGAATGGCAAATTATAGTTTTATATTTCTTATCTGCCTTCAGAAGCAAAGTAAAATACAAGTGCTATAGGAATAAACAGTAGCATAATTTTATATAATAATTTATAATGCACATATTAAAATCTGACACAGATGTGCTGAGCCACTGAACAGGACTTAGCAAATTCAGAAAGATTGAAGTCAAATAAGTATCTTTCCTGCTCACAATGATATAAGTCTAAAAATCAGTAACAGGAAGAGAATTGATTATTTGCAAACACACTGGAATTAAACACCTTGTTTCTTTTATAGCAACCAGTCCATGGAGTATATAAAAAAAGGAGGCATGGAATATATATTAGCAGAAATACAAATGGAAACATGACTAACAAAACTGAGAAGACACAGCTCAAGCAGCTCCAAGAGGGAAGTTTACAGTGCCAACATGAGTGAATGACAGATTTTAAATGAATGTTACAAGTCAGTAGAGAAGGGGAAACAGAGGAAACCTGGAGTCACAAGAGGAGAGAAGTAACATATATTAGAGCAGAAATAAGTAAAGAGAGACTAAAAATGCAAATAAGAAATCAGAAAATATAGAGTATGATTTTAGTGCTCAAACAGTTCACAAATACATATTAAATTAAGAAAAGGAGATTGAAGGATCATATCAGTCTGAAATCAGTGCAGAAACATTGGATCTGATAACACAGATGTACAAAGGCTCACGGGAGACACAGTGAACTGTTAGTTATAAGTCAAAATATTGGCATAGGAGAAATGGACAAAGCCTAGAAATAATCAACCTGCCAAGACTAGACTGTGAAGAGGTAATAGAAATCCCCTCAGACCAATAATGTGACCAAGAACCTTCCAGCATTGGTCATTCAGACCAATAATGTGATGACCAAGAACCTTCCAGCATTGGAAAGCTATCCCCAAACTAAAGCCAGATAGTTTCTTAAATAAATCCTACCAAATACTTAAGGAAGAATTAATATCAATCTTTTTCAAAGTCAGCCAAGAATTTGAAGAGGGGGGAACACTTCCATATTTTATTTTATAAGGCTACCTTCACACAAATAGAACCAGACCAAGGAAGTGCAAGGAAATGAAATTATACTCTCAAATCCTTGATTTAAAAAAAAAAAGAAAATTGGTACAAAAACCCGAGTCTAATGCTAACAAAGTGAGTTCAACAGCATATTAGGAAAATCATACACACTATCATCAGATGGGATTTACTCTTAGGATAAAAAGATGCTTCAGCATAAGGAATTCATTAAATGTGGTGTACCACATTAAGAGGACAAAGAATATAATCCACCTGATCATTCCAATAGACACAGAAAAGCATTTTATAGAATTGAAAATCCTTTAGTAGTGAAAAAATTACTAGATTTAGAAGGAATTTACATCAGTAAAATGAAGCAATACATTATTGACCCACAGATAACGTCAGATACCACAGAGAAAGCCACAAGCTTCCCATTTAAGATCAGGAATAAGACAAGGGTTTGCATGCTTACCACATCTACTTAATGTGGTAATGCAAACGCTGGTCAAAGCAACTAGGCAATAAAAAGGGTTGAACCTAAACTAAAAAGAAGACTTAAATCATTCATGTTTGCACATGGCAACCTTTTATTTTACAAAAAATACTTTAAACTTGTTTTTTCACCCAAATCCCTGCAATTAATAAGTTAATTTAACAATGTTACAAGATGCAAAAGAACATGCAAAAATTATCTATACCTCCAACACTAACAACAAACTACCCTGAAGGAAGTTAAAGAACATAGCAACATTTACAGTTGTTTAAGAAAGAATAGATCTGGCTAACTTTGAAATGTCTGTATGCGGAAAACTATAAAACTCTAATAAAACTATGGGGAGCAGGGTGGGGGATGGGGAGGGTATAGGGGCCTTTTGGGATAACATTTGAAATGTAAATGAAGAAAAGATCTAATAAAAAACCTCTAATAAAACAATTTGAAATTACAAGTAAGTCATGCTATATTGGAAGGATGACTTTTGTTAAAAACGTTCATACTGGCTCAAGTGATCACCATATCAATCGATCCTTATTACAATGTCATCAGTACTTTTATGGAATTTTTTAAATCTAAAACTATATGTAACCATTCAGAGTCATGAGAGATCAAATCTATCAGAGGAACTAAGCAGGCATCAGTCTTCCTGATGGCAAATTGTATTACAAATAATTTTATAGAACTGGTACTGACATAAAACCAGATACATAGAATAATAGGACAAACATAGTCAAGAGATAATGTGTCCCTGTGTCGGGAGCTTTCTTCCACAAGGGTGCCAAGAATGTACACTGATGAAATGCCAGTGTCTTTAAATGGCACCGGGAACACTAGATAACCACACAGAGAAGAATGAAATTGGATTTTTATCTAACTCTATGCACAAAAATTCAACTGAAAATAAGCAAAAGACCTGCATGTGGAGCCTGAAATGGTAAAACTTCTAGAAGTCACTAGGAGAAAGCTCCTTGACATTGTTCTTGGCAATGATATTTTTAAATTGTATACCATCATAAACACAAGGAGCAAACCAAAAATAAGTGAGAGAGACAAAAAAAAAAAAGAAAAAAAAAAAACTTCTGCACGGCAAAGACAATAATCAAATGGATAAACACCCGATGAAATGGGAGAAACCATTTCAACCCAGAGATTGTATCTTATAGGGGTGGTACCCAAAATGCTGAGGGAATTCAAATAAATAACCTTCTTGGAGAACAAAGAGTTCAGTTAAAAAGGGCCAAAATATATGAGTAGATATTTATTAAAAGCATGTGTAACCAGCCAACAAGTGAATGGAAAAAGTCCATCATCATTAATCATTAATCGCTAAAGAAATGAAAATGAAAATCATTTGTATTATCATATCTCTTATCCTGTGGTGGCTGTTGTTAATCAATGCAAGAGAACTCAAACATCGGCCATAGTGGAGAAAAGAAAGTCTTTTTGCCCCCGTGTAAGAATGGAAAATGTTGCAGCATCTATAGGAAGTTTTTCATCATACATAAAATAGAACTATTGGGGGCCGGGCGTGGTGGTGCACGCCTTTAATCCCAGCACTCAGGAGGCAGAGGCAGGTGGATTTCTGAGTTCAAGGCCAGCCTGGTCTACAAAGTGTGGTCCAGGACAGCCAGGGATATACAGAGAAACCCTATCTCAAAAAAAAAAAAAAAAAAAAAAAAAAAAAAAAANCTGATTAGTTCCAGCTACTATTCTAAGCACCGGCATTTTCACAAGGAATGGAAGGAAAACCTACGGTGATGGCTTCTGCTCTGAGCAGAGGACAGAGTGAACGAGCAAGACGTGCCAGCATGTGGCAAGAGCTTAAATCACAGTCCAGCTGAGAGGCATAAGCAGTGACCTATCATATACAACAGCAACTCAAGCCCTCAGCCCCAGAATTTAGTGATGCTCCCACAAAACACTGCTCATATTGACTTAGGGATTCAAAACTGCTCGCAAAACTCCACTGCCTCTGGAGCTTTCTCATGCTTTCACTTTTCCATTTCTGTGTCTGCAAACAAAATGCTTTATTTCCACACTACGAATGCAACTGTAAGCCATTTTCAATCCGCGCATCAGAGGCCTTTCTGCTCTAAACAGACCTATGGTTGTCTGCCTCTTCCCTGCAGCTGTCCTCCCTCCCGAGCCTTCTGTCTCCTGGTCTCCCGAGCCTTCTGCCTCAGGAGCCTTCAGCCTCCTGAGCCTTCCTGAGCCTTCCATGGACCTTCTTCTAGAAAGTTGCCTTGCCTTCCTCCAGCATTCACGGAATCCTACATGTGTCTTCATTTCCTTTATTTGTGGTTTTGATCCAGGAAGCACAGTTTCTTCACAGTACAGTCTTACTAACGCACAAATAGCATCCAAAGGTGTCTCCCTGCACTCCTCTACATGAGAGATTTGGAGACATGAGAATTCTAGTTTAGAAATATATTAACATACAAATTTGAGGGGATGTCTTCACATGCTCTGGCTTCCAGATCATGTGAAGATATGGTGTCTTGAAGATCTGGGTTACAAGTTACAACGCATATCTCTGGATTGTTGCATGTAGATTGTATTAACCACTCACCCCAGACATATCTAAGATTGTTTTCTCCATTATGTTTTTCAGAAACAATCTAAAAGTATATAAATGGGTGAAAATATTTTGTAATTTAATGTAATCAACTCCATGATAATTTGTTAATGTACAGTGTGTGTGTAGCACCTGCATGTGCACATGAACACCCTCACATATGTGTGTGTAAGTCCTGGATGATGCTTGCCCAGTGTGCCTATGGAGATAAGAGAACAATCATTGGTGTTCACCTTGCCTGCTGTCTTGTTTGTAATAACGTGTCTCCTGTTTATACGAATGAGGATACCAGCCTCACTGGCCCACCTGGCTCCAGTGATCTTTCTGTCTTTGCATCCCACCATGCAGTAGGAACACAGGGATTGCAGACATGTGCTAACATATCTGACTTTCATATGCATCCTGAAGACCTAAACTCTGGGTCTTGTTCTTATGAGACAAGTGCTCTACCCACTGCGTTACCTCCGCACACCCCATCCACCATACCTCTTAAGACAAACACATAAAAGAAGTTTTTACTATATCTCCTTTTTTTAATCCCCTGTCCTCTCTTTCTTGAATTTCTAAGTTTTAGAGTTAGAAACATTCTGCACTGATCTAATTTTGCATTCTTCACGTTAGCCACCCCTTTTTCTTTTGTTCTACTTTCTGGGAGATATTTTTTAAGGCTCTTTCCCATCATTTCTTTGGCCATGTTTTCTAGCTATATGCCATATTTTAAGATCTAGAACACTTTTATCCATTGAGTATTAATTTTATAGCTTAATGATTTATTGGATGGATTTATGTGTTCTCACACCCCCAAGGATTCCATTTTAGAAGTGTTCACCCTACCTCACTCTGTTTTCATCACGGCTTCTTTTTCCAGATCCATCTGGCCTTGTTTATTTTTGTCTCTGTCCATCATTGATGTTGCAGCCTCCATGGGATGTCTGGTGATCCTGTCTGTCCAGACACAAGGTAAGGCACAGAGATAGGGATCTTCCTGGCTAGTGCCCCACACTTCAGGGAGCTAGAGCAGAAGCCTGCCTTTCTATTATTTTAGATGATACACAGAAGGCTAATGTATTTTTCTTGATTTCTTCTGTTCCTTGGAGAGGGAATACATCTGATGTCTTACCTGTAAAATACAAGCTTCTCTATTCTCTCCCTGTCTTGGGAGACAATGTAAGACGGGCTTTGCACTGTTGGTGGCTTGTTTCTGTTTCTGAAATGGCTGCTCTTGTGGCCCAAGAGGTGTCTGATGTCTATGAATCCAGAGGATAATCAGATTTTAATTCTTTTAAAGAGTGTCTTTTCAAGTCCTCTGCCAGCACAGAAAGGTGGTTGCCTGGACAAAGAATCTCTTGTTAAATTTTCATTTTTTTTTCCCCAGTGGTGGCTCACGCCTTTAATTCCAGCACTTGGGAGGCAGAGGCAGGTGGATTTCTGAGTTTAAAGCTAGCCTGGTCTACAGAGTGAGTTTCAGGACAGCCAGGGCTACACAGAGAAACCCTGTCTCTCTCGAGAAACCAAATCAACCAAACCAACAATCCAATCCAAACCAAACCAAACCAAACCAAACCAAACCAAAACAAAACAAAACAAAAAAACCAAAAACCAAAAACCAAAAAACAAACAAACAAACAAACAAACAAACAAAAAACAGTTTTTTTTTTTTTTTCAGTGCACCAGAGTTCAGGTTCCAGTGAGGTTTTTGATAAGGCAACAGATACTAGTTTAATCCCTATTTCTGTGACCCAGCAGCTGCCAATGGGACCTGCCCATTTTGAGAGGACTGACAAGACTGTGTCCGTGTGCAGCATTGTCTCTTAGGGGTTCTCAGTGGGTCTGTCCTTCTCAAGACTCATGCTTCTCTAGACCTCCATGAAATATGGCTTACGTTGCCTTTCCGACCTTTTCTATTTTGTTTTCTTTATTCTTGTTTATATTTCTCTCATTGATTTGCCTCCTGAGTTGACCAGTTTCCTTCCAATCATTTCTCATCTCATTCTCTTTTCATCCCCTTTTCCTGAGTATGACAATTTACCTTTCAGTCATTCCAAAATTCTGTCTTTAAAGTTGCTTTCCTACTACCACATCTTACTTGTTTCCCTGTCTTTTTCCCGTTTATTTTTCTTTTTTGCCTGTGTGTATATGTCCATATGAATTCCCAAGAGCATAAGTGTATAATGGTGTAAATGTATGCATGTTTACGTGAAGGCCAGAGGTCAGCTGCAGATGCCACATACCTTCTTTGCTGATACCATATGTCTTATTGGCCTGGACCTGCTAGATTCAGCCAGGCTGGATGGCCAGGGATTCACTGGACTCGGCCTCTCTACCATTATACTTGGGATTACAAGTACACACTACTGTGCCTGGATTTCTTACTTGCTTGGGGTACCAAACTCATATCATCATGCATAGCACACAGTAAGCATTTTACCAACTGAGCTATCTCCCAGCTCCCGTTTTGTGTGTGTGTGTGTTTCTATACTATTATTACTTTGTAACTTAACAGCTTAATTTATCTGAGGATACTGATGAAGCTCTTGTTTCCTGACATCTTTGTTTCTTTGCTCACTTTGTTGCTTCCCTTTGCTTATTTGTGACTTATCTAGGATTTTCTCTTTCCCTCTTCTTTCTTTCTCAAGGTGCTTTGGAAGAATTATTAGATGAGGCAAAATGCCCTGCACCCTCTTTCCCTCCTTGTCCCAAACACAGGTAGAGCTCAGGACAGGCAGCTTCAGTGGAATAAGGAGGTGGCATTTAAACTTTGAGGTCACTAACATGAGGGCCATGTGCCCCAGCAAAATCCCAAATCTGACTGTTTCCTGAAGCTATGATGGTACTTAGCACCTGCCGGCTTGTTACTCTGATGATCAGTGAGGAACAAAGGATTTGATGATGTATGCTCTGGATTGATTAAGCATCCTGTTTCAGGCTTAACCTCATCTCTGCTTCTGGGGTTGGAATGACAATGCTGCCATTTTGTGATGCAACGCTCTGTGCCATTTCTCCCTGTCATCCCGATGCTTGTACTGACAAGTGAATGGGATGCTTTATTTTTATCAGACTTTCTTGTTATCTCAGCATTAATTCTTATTGGTTTTAGATGAATTGCTCTGGACTGTAGGCATAAGGTCTTTTCCTGCTTGCCTTTTTATTAACAGGGTGGACACTCCCAGACACTAGTGGAAGCCTGACTCCATGTGTAAGAAGAAACTTACCGTTTAATCCCATTAGTATCTCCACTGAGCCTTTCTCAGCAGCTGCTACCATAACTTCTGCCGATAGGGCTGTGACCCCATGGCTAATGAATTTCTTTCTCTTTCCACATCATTTCACAGAAGAAAAAAAAAAAGATGATTCATTCTTACTGTAAAATCTTAACAACTTTAGCATATTTTTCTTCCCCGTCATTATTAACTCAAGACCTTTCACCTTTCCCTGAGGAAGGACATCATAGCCTATGTTTGCAGTATCTGAACAGTGACTTTAATACTTAGGTACTTTGTCTGAACATAAGCACTGAGAGGCTGTGGCTGTCCATCTCTGTTCCATGTATCAGGAGTGGGTGCTATAGACAGGAAGTGTTATGGTGGTTTGAATGAGATCTGTCACCCGCAGACTTAGGCATTAAACACCTTGTTCCCAGTTTGTGAGGCTTTTTGGAGAGGTTATATGTCGGTACAGCACCCACCTATGAGAGTTTAAAACCCTGCAACAGGTCCAGTTCATTCTCTGCTTCTTTTTTTTGGTTAAAGATGCGATCTTTCAGCTGCCGACTCCTCCCACCATGCCTGCCATGTTGCTTACAGACTCTAACCAATGCAGTGGGGGATGATGGGAACGATGTGGAACACAAGGCTGAAAGCTGGGTCCCAAGTCAGTTAAAACCTATGAGCCTGCTTGCTTCTGATTGTTTCAAAGATTTCTGGAATGCATCTTCTCATACGTAACCAAAATTGTACAAAGTATTAAATGGTCTGCTGTAGCGTATATAATTGCATTTTGCAAAATCTCCTATGATGGTGCTTCTGCATATCCGATCCCCCTCCTGTTTTATCAAGTAATTTCCAGAATAGGAATTCCTCCACGCATAGGGAAGAGTATATGGCTCTTCCTTTCCCTGACTTGTGTATCATATTGCTGGTCTTCCACTCACAAACATCAGGGTAGCTTGAAAGAAATATATATTTTTTAACCTAGCTTTCTATGGTATAGTAATCGTAAACAATTTCCTATGATAGCATTTTCTAGGGAAAATTATTACTGACATATTCTTGGAGTCAGGGGAAAAACCATCTCCAACATATGCCAGGATCTTCCATTGCTTCGAACTAGAGAGTGAAGAAGGGAGGTCCTGCACAGAGGGCGTGGTGCGCACTGGGAAGAGGGGCATCTGCAGTGACATGCTGGCTTGTTCATTCATCTATGGAATTCAAATTTCCACTGAGCTTCTGGGGCTGACAAGCATAACTTGAAAACGAGGGCACTATGTTTTGATCAGCTACAGAATAAATAAGGAGCTGAAATCAGTTGTTTGAAGGAAATATGACTACGGGGCTTGCGTTTGATCAGCAATCTTCAGATTTTTAGGTGAAAGCAAAGATAACTTGCATAAAACTCCTTGTTTGCTCTTTGTAAACTTTTTCTTAAAGAGCAGCAGCATTCTTCAGAGTGCAGCTGGGAAACTTTGGCATATTAGGAGTTTAACCTCTGGTAATTGAGATAAGTGACTAGTCCCAAGAGGTTTGCTATGGCTTCCTTCTTAGAGAACCCAACCTTTAAAAACAAAACAAAACAAAACAAAACAAAACAAAACAAAACAAAACACCTTGTGAGTTGGGGGAGGGGATATGCATGTGTGGAGCTCAGAGGACAACCTAAGGTCTCCCCTCACCTTACAGATCGTTTCTGGCAGGTCTTTTGTTGTTAGTTGCTTTATATGCTCGGCCAGCTGGCCTACAAGCTTGTGGGTATTTCCCCATCTCCACCCTACATGTTGA